>OX467708.1:32148765-32466265 GCA_950111635.1 Agelastica alni | reverse complement strand
AGTCGATCACGTGCAGGGTTTCTTGTGACGTGCATGTATTTTGTTTTATTTTCATTTACACGAAGCCTGATTTTATTAGCTTTCTTTCCTATGCATACAAATTTTTCTTTCACGTTAATCGTACTACCCCCAACAACGTCAATATCATCAGAATACGCCAGTAACAGACTTGGACCCCGAGGTCCAAATATTTGGGCGTGTACAGTTGCTGTTCTTGCTGCCTTTTCTATTGCAATGTTAAAGAAAACAGTAGAAAGTGCTTCTCCCTGTTTTAGACCTGTGTGTATGGCAAATACCTTGCTGTATTCTCCCTTCACCTTAACGCTGCTTCGTTAACCCTCTATACATGCTTTAGTTAAGCGCATTAGTTTACCGGGTATTTCCAGTTCTAACATTGACACCCAGAGTCTTACTCTGATGACGCTATCGTACGCCTGTTGGAGGTCTACAAATAAATTGTGAAGGTCTCTTTTAAATTCCCATGACTTCTCTAAGAGTTGCCTGATAGTGAAGAGCTGGTCTATTGTTGATCTACCACTTCTGAAGCCGCACTGGTATTCGCCAATGATTTCCTTCGCATAGGGGGTCAATACGTTCGCGGATGATATTTGACAGTATTTTGTATGCACCTTTCAGGAGCGCAATGCCCCGATAGTTCCTACAGGACATTTTGTCACCTTTTTTGTGTAGAGGGATAATTACTTCCTCTCCCCGTTCGTCCGGCATTACCTCCTCCTCCCAGATCCGTACTATCAGATTGTGTACCGCTTGTACCAATTGGTCTCCACCTTTTTTAAAGCTTTCTGCGGGAATTCCATTCCTACCACTGGCTTTATTGGTCTTAAGCTAGCTTATGGCTTTGCGAGTTTCATCTAAGGTGGGTGGGTTAACGTGTACTTAGGCCGTATGCATGGGTTGTTTGGCGCGAACGTTCTGGCTTGGCTTGTTTAGGAGATCAGTGAAGTGGGCTTTCCAAGTACTAAGCACTTGGCCTTTTGCCGCCGTGATAGACCCATCATCTCGTTTCAACATGGTTGCAGTTCTTGGTCGAAAACACCTCTTTTGTGCTCCTATATCTCTGCTTTACGCTGCCAATTTGTCGGCTTATTTCTATTTATTGTATTTTTCAGTCTCGCTTTGGTCTTACTTTCGGTGTCAAACCAGGATTTTTTAGCTTGTCTTATCTTCGGTCCTAGTATTTCCTCATTGGCTGTAGTGCTTCCAAATCTCTCCACGTCGCCAGTATCAGGTGTTTTACTTTCTCTTGATAAGGCCTCTGTAATCCTTTCCATAAACAGTCGTTCTGTTCGTGCGTTTTCAAGCTTATCCATGTTTACTTGTTGTTCTCTCTTTGCTTTCAACCCTTTTTGGCATCGATTCGCACTCTTACTTTGGCTTTGACAAGCATAAGATCAGAGTCAGCTTCAGCTCCTCTACACGTTCTTATGTCCAGTACATTACTACTATATCTGGCGTCCACCAATACATGGTATATTTGATTTCTAGTATATCCATCATTGGAAATCCATGTCTGTTTGTGGATTCGTTTATGCTCGAACATCGTAGATTTAATTCGGAGCACCGTCAGGTGCAAATGCAAATCGGTAGAAACAAAATACAGACCTCCATGATTAAGGTCAGAGTCCTCAAAGAGGACACACACATTTATGAGCTAAAGACTTTATGTCATTTAGCAATAAAAGTAGAGGCGCAAAAGCCCTCCCCACTATATTACAATATTATACGCTGCAGTGTAAAAAGTGTCAGAAGTTCGGGCACTCACAGATGAACTGTCACGCAAAAGTGCAGTGCAACAGATGTACAAAGAATGCAATAAGCAAAACGAACCAGCTTTTTGCATAAACTGCAGGGGCAAACACGCGAAAAACTACGAAAAATGCCCCAAAAACCCTAAAAACTTTAAACAAACCCCAAAATCAGCCCAGTCCACCCCCAAAACTTTCAAAAGTAATTACGCAAGAACCAGCGTAAATTACGCACAAAGCAACCAAACTCCAAGTACATCCCAAGCTCAAAAATCCCCTCAACCCATCCCCATCCACCGCCCAACCACAATATTAACCCCAAGCCGCCCCTCTTACCCTAAACCATCAGCTATTAAGCTTGCTGACTCTTTCAGCAAGCGAAATAGAAAACAGGATGGTTGCCCTCCATCAGGCAATAAACAAATACCCGAACATTAAAAATCTACTTTTTTAATGCCCCAAACCCTAAAGCCGGAATCCCTTAAACCAGTAACTTGGAATGCAAATTCCATCTTGCATTAAAAAGACAAGTTTCTAGACTTCTTATTAATTCACGAAATATACATCACTATCGTTCAGGAAACACGTCCAAAACCATCTAGAAATTTCTCCTTACAAAAATTTTACCACCTACAGGAACGATAGAGTGAATAGAGAAGAAGGTGGCACGGCTATCTTCATAAAAAATAATATCTTTCATCATAAAATCCCCATAGCCCCCCAAAACCTCGCGGAGAAATCGAGATGGAGGGACTTGGTTCAAGGGTATTTCCGGACATTGTGATGGGATGATTTGAGGAATTCACTTTCTTGGAAAACGTGGCACTTTGTGTTTTTTGGGCGTTGAACTGAACAAGATTGTTGGTTCCCCACTCGACGATTGCTTTAAGATCTCTATTGATGGAATCAACCTGTTCCTGCCTGAGTCTATTTGTATCATTCACCGAAAGTGATCGATAGGATGTGAAAGTTGAGACAAGTGTGCTATCGTCTGCGAAACTATAAATGGGGTTCGTGATGGTTTTCAAGAGGTCGTTGATGTGTAAAAGAAATAAGGTGGGGGACAGTATGGAACCCTGGGGGACCTCGGCATTAGTTTTAAACGCATCAGAAGAAATACTGCCACATGTAAGGAGCGATCTTGCATGAAGCACAAGAGCCATTGGCGCAGTTTGGTTGGGAAACCGTAGGCAGATAATTTACTTAACAATGCCTGGTGCCAAACGCGGTCAAAGGCTTTAGATATATCCAAGGCTATTGCACGGGATTCACCAACTTTTCAATAGTGTTTGTCCAGAGCTGAGTGACATAAGCCAGCAAATTTCCAGTAGACCGAAGTTGTCGAAATCCATATTGTCTGTCATATAGAGCAAAATCTTAATGAATTTGAAGAGAACGAAGAATATACTTACACTAAAATCCATTGAAACAGTTCTAAATTCCTTAAAAGTCATTCATTCTATGCTAGAAAATGGTGATTATAAAAAAACAGCGGAATATGATCAAAGAGAAGCTTAGATGTTCTCTTTTTAATATTTATAAAATTATGACTAAAATATCGTACTTGAAGACAGAAAAATGTAGACTGGCTCAATGGGTAACCATGCCTAATCAAGGAAATATAAATATAAAGAAAAATACAGAACACGGGAGTATGGAGGAAAAGACGTACAGTTCCATAGTGCAGATGTAAAAACCAGAAAACGTATTTAGACAAAACCAAAAGCAAAAGGAATGAAAAGCTCCTCCAAAAGAAACTAAACACGTAATGATGATAAGAATAAATGAACAAACAAATGCAAAAATGGTCTTGCATAAAATTAAGCACAGTTTTGTAAAAAATAAAGTTACTGCAAATGTCAAAAGAGTCGCTTAGCTACAAAGTGGGACTAGTCATGGAGTGTCACAATGCGGAACAACAAACGAAGATAAAAAATATACTTGTCAAGGAAGGCGGTTTCCCACTAATGGAAAAAGAAAATACAGATCCTATAATATTGGTTACGGGAGTTGACAAAGGATATGACCCAAAGGAGTTTATAGAAGAATTAATTGAACAAAACCCAGAGAACAGAATATGTTTTGGTGAAAAATTAATCGAAGATATAAGATATGTAACAAAGAGACCATGAAGAAATAAAAAAAAACTGGGTATTGCAAATGAGACCAAAAATATTTATATGGTTAAAAAAAATGAAAAATCAGTTTTGAAATAACTTAGTTATGTTTGAGAGTACTACAACATTGCCATGTGTTTCAAGTGTTGTAACTTTGGGCACGTTGCTAAATATTGTAATGCTCTAAATTGTTGTGCTAAGTGTGGTGTGGAACATGAAACCAGGCACTGTGCAAAAAATGCAGGGCTAGATTGCCCAAATTTCAAAAAACTAAGACTAGCTGAGAGAAAACATAGTGCACGAGATATAAATTGTCCAGCGTACATTTTAAAAAGCATCGTAAATATGTCAATTACTCAGATCCTGAACAGAATTTTTTTAAAACCAAATGATGGGTTAATATTAACAAAAAGCCAAAAACGTACAAAACAATTAACTTCAGCAATACACCAAAACCTATAATCAATTGGAAATAGTAAAAACGAGATAAAAATTTTACCAAGTAATGAACCCTCTTGTAAGATTTTTTACGCAACTAAACATTGGAAAACAAGCGAGCAATTACAAAATTATAATATCAAGGGATTTTGGCCAGTAACAAGTTTTAGTAGAGAAGCGGAAAACTCTCATAGAGGAAATGTCATTTATGTGTCGAAGAAGCTTCAGTGTAAAAACGAAGTGTAATTGATGTATTTGCAATATAATCAAAAAATAACGGGAATAAAATGATAATTATTTGCTTTCATAGACCGTCAGGTGGTGATTTAACATTATTCTTGGAAAGACTTGGAGATCTCCTTTTTCACATTGCAAATGAAAAAGCTTGGATTTTTCTGATAGGTGACTATATCGAATTTTTAAGTACTACTAAATATTAACTATACCTTTTATCTTTATTAGATGTATATAATCTGCACCATACTATTTGTGAACCCACAAGAATAACAAGTACCAGTAGAACTTGTATAGACAACATTGTTACAAATTTTAAGGGTGATTTTGATGTAACTGTCTTACATTCTTTAATCTCGGACCATACTGAGCAGAAATTTCAACTTTTTTTAGAAAACTATGATGATACAAAAAAAAAACGTTTTAACACTTTAGTAAAAAAAACCAAAAATCATTTAAAAATTTGTTAAAGAAATACAATGGGACAGATTAAATAATCTAACAAAAACTGACATTAATCATCAATGGGACTATTTCAAAACTAGAATAATCGAAAAATTTAACAATTATTTCGCTATTAATATTAAAAAGAAAATTACAAAAACTATAAACAGAAGCTTAAATACAAATATTAAAATTAAGAGATGTAAGAGAGAACTAGATGTTTATATATAATTAAAAATAGAGATAATAGGTATGATAAAATATACAAACTTAAGAAAAAAGAGTACAATAGGCTACTACAACACAATAAAAAACAACAAGCTATTTGAATTTCTAGTTGAATTAGAACCTTATACGTTAAGTAAATTCTTTAATTTATAGTCTATTTCTGTAAATTAGATTACAATATTGTATCTTGTTGTTACTATTGACCCTATTTCGTTTTATGTTATTTTGTAACATAATTCTGAAATAAAGTTTGTTATTATTATCTATCATATATTATTAATAAAAAATTAAAACTTTCCAAAAAAAATTTTACTAATTATTTATTTATAATAGTACGATAACAACAGCAAGTTAGGGTAGGTTAGGTTACCTAACCTACGAGGATAGTTAAGGAATTTTTGTTTCTAACATAGTTGGCGTTGAATGACAAATGCATATAAAAAATCAGGCTAAAGCTTATTGCGTGCCAATTAACATCAGCGCATCAATTCGTGTATGTTAAATATTAATTTCCATTGAGGTGTGCCTAATTTTATTAAAAATACCTCTGTAAAAAAAAATTATTTCCGCAAGAAATTAATAAGACCATAGTAGAAGTATTGGGTGACTCTGCTTCTTCGAACCAGGTAATCAAGAACTGGTCACGAGATTTTAAACTGGGAAGAGAGTCCTGTCAACATGCATCAGGTGCAGGAGTCCCCAAAACTGTGGTGAACAAAGAAAATGTGAATTTAGTCCATGACATGGTATTGAACGTCAGAAGAATTACAATCAAGGCTATAGCAGAGACATGTAGGTTTTCTGTTGAAAGCGTTGAAAAAATTTCACATCAGAAATTGGGTCTCAAAAAACTCTCTGAACGTTGGGTTCCACGAATGCTTAAGGCAGACCAGAAGCCAGGTTGCAGCGGAGACAAATTTGGAGATCATTAACAGGAATGCCGATGAATTTAACAAACATTTCTTACGGTTGACGAAACATGGGTCCATCACTTTAATCCAGAATCCAAAAAACAAAGCATAGAATGGCGGCATAGGAGTTCCTCTCTTCCTCGAAAATTTCGTGTTGTCCCATTAGTTGGTAAGAACATTTAGTGTTGCTGTTCGAAATTACTTTTTCAAGACAGGTGGATTGGAAAAAAGGCACAATTGAGTGGCCAGCCAGATCTCCGATTTATCGTCTTTAGACTATTTTCTCGGGGAATATCTAAAAAACATTGTGTGCAAGACAAAATCGGATAACAGCCCGTCAAATGAAAAATCAGCAATTGCGTAATACCATAACAGCTTTTTATAATAGAATTGGGCTTGGATACTGTCTAATAAAACTAATAAGAAAATTTGAATATCTATTTAAATGGGATTAACAAGTCATTTTTTTCTGTTTATTATTTTGGTAATAAAAACGTTCCCGTGCATTATTTTTCTCAATAACTGTAGAAAAAATTAGAATTATGCGGTTTTTACGATTGTATTTGTAATTTAATTGATTTTTAAAAACTGAAAATATATACAGGGTGTACCATTTAAAAAAAATGTCAATAAGTTAATTTGGGTTAACGATGCACCCTGTATACTTCTAATTGACTTATGCAGATGGCCTTAATAATTTGAAAAAACTTGTATACAACATTTTTTTTGTAAACCTAACAGATATCGAAATATTAGCAAGTTAGGTTACTTTATGTACACACTATATAAATATATTGATGCACTTATTAACATGATGACCATTATGAAAACAGCGGTCCAAAGTTAGCGACAGCAGTACTTTAGTTTATTTAAACTTTTATTTAATTTTGACGTCCTACAACACAATTAATTTTATTTTATTCGCGAAAAATTGCTTACATCATGTTACGCAAATCAATCGCAAAAAACTTCCTCAATGATAGATAGGTTAGCTTGACGTCCTTAAAAAATGTATACACTTTTTCGCGAAGAAAATAAACATTGTCTCTTTGACAGATAAATTCCCGAAAATGTATCACCCCTTTCGTCGATCTGATTGCTACAAAACTTTACACGATCTCACGCCGGGCTAATCTAAAATCTAAAGATTGCCTGAAAATGTTATCAAAATCGGTCCAGCCATTTTGGATAATAATATTTTATACATATCTTTATTTTCTTTTGAGAGGTTTAAGTAAAACTAAAAATATCTTTACAAATTATATAAATATATATATATATATATATATATATATATATATATATATATATATATATATATATATATATATATAAATATATATATAATAACAGACAGGAAGGAATGGACAAAGGGACGGGCCCTTGGACTTGGTGACATCTGGTTCACGGATGGATCCAAGACGGAAAAGGGCACAGGGTATGGAATCTGTGGTACTAAGCACACAAACTCAAGCCATACTCTGAGGAAGTACAACACAGTGTTTCAAGCAGAAGTGGCCGCAATACGAACATGTGCTAGAAACTTGACACGAAACAAGGTCGAAGGCAGAGTCATTAGTATCTGCACTGATAGTCAGGCTGCTATAAAAGCCCTGGAAAGTCTGGTCACGATGTCAGTGCTAGTCAAAGATACCAAGCGGAGTCTCAATGAACTAGCAATGAGGAACACAGTTACTCTAACCTGGATACCAGGACACTCTGGGTATAAAGGGAATGAGATGGCGGATAAACTCGCAAAAAGGGGAGCTAATAAGCCAGAAGACGCGCAACCACAAAGGAAGGTTGGTGTACCACTCCAGGAAGGTTGCAATGTCATTAAAAAGATACCGGAAAAAGAAAAATGGACGACCTGGACTGATTCCCAGGGCTACAGTTGGTCCAAAGAACTACTTGGAACACATATCAACAAGTGGGCCAAGGAGATAATTAAATTAAATAGACTCCAAGCTTGAATGGTCCTAGGACTTTTCACTGGACACAGCCAACTAAGATGTTACACTCACAAAACACAGGGACATAGTAACCTGTGCAGGTGGTATGAGGAAATGGAGGTAATTCCACGACACTTTCTCTGCGAATGCCCGGCCCTAATGGTAAAACGCCAGAAGTGGTTGGGCGCAGGGAATCTAGACATAGAGCTCTTTAAAACGGTTAACCTAAACAACCTACTGTATTTTTGCAATGCAGATACCCTTCACCCTCTAGAACATAGAAGAAGAGTTGCAGACCAGTTATTGCTCTACAGATATTTCCATGGCAGATGCTCCAGAGAAATAAAAACTCTTGTACCAGCATTGGCCACATTCGGCCGAAGAACTCAGCACGCTGATCAGTCTCAACCATTTACTCTCAAGATTGACACTACAAGGACCAATCTTCATCAAGAATCCTTCTTTTACAGGGCTGCTACGGAATGGAATAAGCTTCCAAAATCAGTTTTTCCAGAGAACTATGACCTGCAACTTTTTAAAAAGCGTGTCCACAATCATTTCCTTTCTATAATCCCTTCCCCTTCTAATAGTCGCAGTGCGGGCCGTCCGCGGCCCACACGATAGGTCTACTATATATATATATATATATATATATATATATATATAGTGTAATATAGCAAAACTAAGCTTATTTGTGATATAAACTTCAAATTGTTATCTAGTCTGCATTAAATAGGTTAGATCCGTAACTAAAAAGATATTACTGTGCAACCTGGTTTCGTTATAGTAATATAATAAATAATAAGTCAATAATACATTTTGGATAGCTTTAATTTTTCATAAATGTCAGTACAAATGGCTTTTTTCTATTAGTTACTGCCAAGTTTTATCTCATAATCTGCGATATTCATTTTGAGAAACACGTTCTCTCCAACTATATTAATTTTATCAGTTTATACTTAAAGGTAACTTATATTTACCTAAAGTTAATTGAAAAATCCTGCTGTGGCGAAGAATCACTTAATTCAAAATCCCTGGTGAAAAAATAGATGAATTCATCAACAATTTTACTTAAGATATTGCAGTTCCGGATGAGCATGGGCTGAATAACTTTTTTTTTTTTTTTTTTTTGGAGGAGGATATCTTGACGTCTTGCCGGATTTCTACCGACTTATTACTTCCCCCCTTATGCCCTGAAGTGACCAACTCGGAATCGTCCGATTCGAACATGTCGTCGAGTTGGCCGGCATTTTTTATTGCTTAGATTGTAATTACTCCTGTCCTTTCAGTCCTTGGGAGATGCGCTCGTTCTTTTCCTTCTTCGTCATTATGCCTTCTATTAGTCTGCAGACAATCGCCCACCTGTCTCTGCTTTCACACATGATGTTTGTTATGTTCTCCACCGTTAATATTGTCCCAATCGCTGCCTCAGTCTGCTGTCTTACATGTGTCCACCTAGTACATCCTAGCACTGTGTGTTCAGGTGTGTCAAGCTCCCCGCAGTACACGCACTGTTCATTCTCAGCCTTACCTATACGAAAAGTGTAGGTTCTGTTACACCCGTGTCCCGTCAGGAACTGTGTTAAACCATAACTTAGTCTACGGAAGCCACACGCCAGCCATACGCTAATTGTGGGGATGAGTATTTTTGTCCACTGAGCCGTCTCGTGCCTTGCAGCCCGAACGAGATCCCTGCGTTCCCGGTTTTTGTATCTTGCCGCTCTCTCCTGAATGAGTAGATCCAGAGAAATGATACCCGTTATCACGTAAAGCCCTTCCGTGGCTACGGTGCGGTACGCACTAGCTATGCGCAGCAGCATTCTTCTCTGTATCTTCGTAGCCAACTTACGGTATAGTTCGACACGCATAACTTCGTAACAGATAGGTGCACCGTACGTCATGATAGACTGTATCACACCGTTAAGCACCATTCTACTCTGACTTCCCATGCCCGAAATATTTGGCATTATCCTTGATAGAGCCGCTGTTAGTATCTCCGCTTTTTTCGCTGCCTCCCTTACGTGCTGCCCAAAACGCAGTTTTTTATCTAATATTATGCCCAAATACTTTATCCTTTTGCTTGGGACTATTTCTTTATAACTCACTTTAAATTTTATTCCCTCCCGTCTTCTGGGACCCTTTAGAATTATAGCTTCGGTCTTTTCAGGTGCTAGCGCTAAGCGTTGATGCAATACCCAGTTGGCAATTACCGCTATTGATACGTTCGCTTTCCCCATGAGCTCTTGGTCAGAGCGGGCCTTAACGATTAGTATCAGATCATCCGCATACGCTGCGGTTTGACATCCTCCTGGCAAATTTACCTTTAGAACTCCATCATACAGAACATTCCATAAGTAGGGTCCAAGCACTGATCCCTGTGGTACCCCCTGGGTCTATGAAGATTTCTCGGTCCGTGAAGTAATTCTCTATTGTATTGACCAGATATTGGCTTACTCCCGTTCTTCTGAGCTCTGCCAATATAAGACTCCAAACTGCTGTGTTGAATGCGTTTTTAATGTCGAAGGCGACTGTAGCGGCCCACTTCTCTGGACTCCTCCTGACAGTGTCAACAACCCACTTCGCAGCGTCGATGGTAGACCTCTTCTTTCGGAAGCCAAACTGCCTCTCCGATAGCCCCCCTGTTTCTTCCAGCTCTTTTTCCAATCGAGCTTTGATGAGGTGCTCGTATAACTTACCCAGCGTATCCAGTAAACAGATCGTCTGAAATTTCCGGTTCTTTGCAACCTGCACTCCCTTTGGAATAAGGGTTATCTTGGCGCGTTTCCAATGCCTTGGGAAACTTTGCGTTCTTAGGAGCCTGTTAAAGGTCTCAGTTACTTGTTCCGGAATAGCCGCAACCGCTTTCTTAACTGCCGTTACTGTGATGTGATCTGGGCCGGGAGACTTTCCCGTTTTAAGTCTGCTGGCAGCTTCTATTACTTTCTCCACGGGGAGCTCTTCTTCCGTCGCTAGTGTCGTGACCTCCCTCCTGCTCCGCATGTCCTGGGTCTTGGGAAAGAGTTCTTACACGATCCTTCACTTTTCCTCCTCGCAGATATTGTAGGGTGACGGTGGCTGCTTCAAGCTTCCACTCACTATTTTGTATCCTTGGCCGAAAGGGTCGTTGTCTAGCTCATTGCATGTCTCGATCCATTTCTGTCTTTTTGACCTTCTGATAGTATTTCTTAGGAGAGATCTTGCGTCCGTATATTCCCTATCCATATCCCTTTCCACATCATCATCCTCACCCCGTGCTCGGGTGCTCTTGCCCTGGTTATCGCTCTCCGCTTCGTATTGCACGTCTTGCGTAGGTTGTCAATCTCGTTGGACCACCAGTAGGGCTGATCCCGTTGGGGCCTTCCATTTCTTATATCAGAGGCAAAGGTCTGCGCGCTGTATATTTTTTGCCCGATGTTTATGGGAGATATATCATTTCTCGTGGCTTTCATTACTTCTCTGAATAAATCTTTGTCCAGGACCTGGTTACCTTTTAGGGCAATCCTCTTCCCGATTTTCCCTATCTCTACTCTGTAGGTGATATATTTGTGCAGGCTCAAGGACTCCTCTTCTAGAACCTCCCATCCGGTGACTTTTCTTGCGATTCTTTCAGTCGATATGGTCAGGTCGATGTAGGATACGCTGCTACCTCTGGCAAAGGTGGGCTTTGCCCCGTCATTATGGACGGTCATATTGCGCGCCTGTATCCACTCTTCCACGTGTTCGCCTTTCACGTCCATGATGCTCGATCCCCAAGAAGGAGATTTTGCATTAAAGTCGCCGACTATTACCACTTCCCGCTTTTCCTTGCTGGCGTCCCTCATAAGCTGGTCTATACTTTTCTTGTATGTCCGCAGGGGTACGTTTGGCGACACATAACAATTATACAGTGCCCAGTTCCGGAAGATAAGCTTGACGTATTCCTCGCTTCTTTGGTGGCTCACGATGTCAATGTTCTTGTTCCTGCACAATACAGCAACATCCACTCTGTTATCCGTAATTAGTCCTTGTCGTTCCGAAATCGCCTTATTTGGCTCCTGTAAGACAATGATGTCCGCATCCAGCCTGTCGGCGGTTGCGGTCGCCATGTCATGCGCGGCTCTCGCTCTGCCTACGTTTATTTGCAGAACTCGCATCGCCATTTTTTTCCTGAGCCTTGCCTTCTTGTCTTCTCGCCCTCAGTTCCTTTTCTTTGGCCCCAATAAGGCTTCTGTAGATCGGGCACCTCATCTGATCTGCCCTGTGCCCCTCCTCTCCGCAGCTCACGCACTTTCTGTCCTTTTTGCACTCTTTGGCCATGTGTCCCTCCTCCGTGCAGTTCAGGCAGCATTTGGATCTATCCTGCCCTTTGCAGTCCTCTCTCTTGTGTCCAACTCCCAAGCATCGGTAGCACCTCAGGATATTGACCCTTTCCCTTATCCGACATTGAGTCCAGCCAACTTTTACCGTTCCCAGTCTTACCAGCTCGGAGGCAGTCCTTCTGTCCGCCGAGACTATCGCACTCTGGCTACCGTACTGGTTTGTCCTCATAGATAAAACCCTTACCTCTTCCTTCCCAGTACCTCCAATGGCCTTACTAATTGCGCCTATTAGTTCCTTCTCACCCATGTCCGCTTCGATGCCCGTAACGTGTACTACCCTATTCCTATTTGTAATATCCACCTTGCTCGTAGGATTCCCCCTCTGAATGGCCTCTTTAAGTATCATGGCCTCTCCTTAAATTCGTTAAATTCCAGTAGGATGTCCCCTTTGTTAGTTTTCTTGACACTCCTGATGCCTATCCTCGTTTTTGCAAACTCTGCCGTGCTACGCATGTCCCTAAGCGCCTCAGCATAATTCCTACCCTCGGTCTTGATTACTAACTTAGATGTTGTAGGTCCGACATTTGTCCATTTTTTCTTTCCGGTATTTCCGCTCGCCGTTTCCCTTCTCTTACATAATACTGTTATGTTCACCCCAGTTCTGTGAAAGACACTCTCCACTATCTTCCTGAGGTATTCATCATACAGCATTTGTTCCACCATTACGCACTGTAGGTTCCTATCACCGATCTCTGCTTGCCCCAATGATTCTCTTAGTGCTGAGATTCCCTCGTAGATTCTTTCTAACTCTTCTTTGCCTCCGGTCTCCCCCGTAGTCAGAGGAACCATATACAGAGTACTTGTATATTCTTCCGTTACCCCCTTACTGGTTCTTGTTTTGATGTCCCTTTTCATGTATTCAATGGTGACTGAGTCATCGACTAGGATGTTTTCCAAGTCTGGGAACCTACTTTCCACTTGCTCTATCACCATTCCTTTGCGAGCCTTTCCAGCACCAACCAGCAGTGCAATATCACTTTTCCCTTCTCTCAGCTCTTTGAGGTCGTGGCTTTCTTTGGTGCACTTGAATGCGTGCTCCGGCCAGGGTTGATCTATAATCTCCTTTAGCTCTTTCCATCCCTCGTGTCCTTTAACGTTTTCCAGGTGAAGCATTGTTTTTTCACCTAGGTTCTCCGCGATGTCATCGTACTCCATCCGGATAATTTCCTCACTTACCTGGGTAGTTACCGTCACCATTTTTCTTGCCGTCCTTGGTCTATCCGGCATCAGCTCGCACTCCGTTTGGGTCTCCGCGATCGCGGACTGCACGCCCCTGCCTGTGTCCGTCACAGCCTGCACTCCAATGCTGGCGGTCTGTGCATTTTTCCTACCTCCATCCATCTCGATTCCATCTTCTATTAGAGAGGGTGAGCTTTCTCACCGCCCAGTCCAGTGCCTTAATCTTGTCCTTTATTTCCCTCTTTATATTACTATTTTCAATAACTAGGCGGCTAAGGGTTTCAGTTATTTTTCCTACCTTCCCCATCGCTCCTCTCAGCTGCTTTCCTTCCTCCTTTGGTGGGGTAGGAGTCCCCGTCCTCTTCCTGTTGGTAGTTCTTTCTTCTACTCGTTCCTTCTCCTTTTTATCGGAGATAAGCGTTACCATATATCCTCCGAGCTTATATATAGGACTGATTTCCAGTTCCTCATCCATGTAACCAGTGGTCTCCGCCCTCGGTGTTGAAAAGACGTCTACCTCGATGCTTTTTCTCTCCATCGGTGATCTAGTTAGCATGCTACTTCTCTTGAACGGATCCTCCTCTCTTATGCCTGCCGCCTCTGGTGGGGTACCTGGTTGATCTGGTTCGCCCCGACTTGATTTCCTCTCCCTTACGTCGTTTTGATTTTGCTTTGGTTTTAATTTGTTTTTAGTTAGTTCTTCCATAATAGTTCCCACGAGTTGGGCTGAAGTGTGTGTCCGGTCAGGCAGTGCACCCTTACCTGACTAAGGCAAAATACAATGGAGTTTCGCCAGGTACTCCAAGGGGATCGGTTACGGTGCTCTAACCCTCGCACCTTCCATACCCTCGGCACGATGCCTTACGCCTTAGTATTGGGGATTTTTTTTCGTGGTTTACTCCTCTAGGCATTTTGTCACGGTTGCCTCCGGACGCAGTGGCCTCCGCTGCCTACACCTCACACAGCATGGCCGCCTCCCCCATACCGCTGGTTTTTTATCGAGTTTTAACTACTCTAGATCCGCTGGGTTCTGTAATAGAGAAAGAAAAACAGGTCCGCCGCGAGAAGGCACCCAAGTCGGTCTTGCAGATGAAGAGGCTGTTGACTTCGCATTACATCCGCCTGGGAAAGGCACGGTATAACCCATACCTCGACGCATCCTCCTTTTTTTTTGGGCGGTGGATGCATCCATGTCCCTTGGACCCATATGCTGAATAACTAGAAAAACTTTGAAGGTGGATAACTATTGATTTATAAACGATGTACGACCAAGACCATTTTGCCGAAAATTACTACTGCCAAAAAGATTGTTAGGTGACTTTTTTTGTTGGGGTAATTCTGGAAAAGTGATATTTTAATAGGCAAGTAACGATATGCAACTAGAAAGGAATTGAAAAAATTTATATTTGGTATATAAGTAAAATAAATTAAACCTTAAATTAACAACAAATTTATTATTTATTTATTTTTTATAAATAAGGGGTGATAAGGGAAATAATAAATGTATTAAACCGTGAAATTGTCAGTAATTTTTGCGATACACCACTGAATTGTTACGTAAACTGGGCGGTACGCTAACGTCACAGCCAATGTCTAGGATGTCCCGTGCAATAGCCTTGGATATATCTAAAGCCTTTGACCGCGTTTGGCACCAGGCATTGTTAAGTAAATTATCTGCCTACGGTTTCCCAACCAAACTGCGCCAATGGCTCTTGAGCTTCATGCAAGATCGCTCCTTACATGTGGCAGTTGACGGTATTTCTTCTGATGCGTTTAAAACTAATGCCGGGGTCCCCCAGGGTTCCATCCTGTCCCCCACCTTATTTCTTTTACACATCAACGACCTCTTGAAAACCACCACGAACCCCATTTACAGTTTCGCAGACGATAGCACACTTTTCTCAACTTTCACATCCTATCGATCACTTTCGGTGAATGATACAAATAGACTCAGGCAGGAACAGGTTAATTCCATCAATAGAGATCTTAAAGCAATCGTCGAGTGGGGAACCAACAATCTTGTTCAGTTCACCGCCCAAAAAACACAAAGTGCCACGTTTTCCAAGAAAGTGAATTCCTCAAATCATCCCATCACAATGTCCGGAAATACCTTTGAACCAAGTCCCTCCATCTCGATTTTGGGAGTCACGGTGTCCAATTATATGTCTAGGCATGACCATGTTGCTAACATCGCAAAGTCAGCAAGCCAGAGGCTAGGTTTTCTATGGACAGCTAGAAAGTTTTTTACTCCTGATCAACTGTTGACGACGTACAAGGCTCAAATCCGACCTCTACTGGAGTATTGCTCGCACATTTGGGGTTCAGTACTAAGGCATTCACTTCGTCTTCTAGATTTCATTCAAAAAAGGGCCATTCGGTTGATAAACAGCTCAACTCTCACAGATACCCTTCACCCACTAGAACATAGAAGAAGAGTTGCAGACCAGACATTACTCTACTGATATTTCCGTAGTAAATGCTCCAAAAAAATAAAAACTCTTTTACCACCACTGGCCACATTCGACCGAAGAACTCGGCACGCTGATCGGTCTTACCCATTTACTCTCAAGATTGACACTACAAGGACCAATCTTCATCAAGAATCCTTCTTTTACAGGGCTGCTACGGAATGGAATAAGCTTCCAAAATCAGTTTTTCCAGAGAACTATGACCTGCAACTTTTTAAAAAGTGTGACCACAATCATTTCCTTTCTATAATCCCTTCCCCTTCTTATAGTCGCAGTGCGGGCCGTCCGCGGCTCACACGATAGGTCTACCCTTTTTGCGACTATTTTCATAAAAAAAAAAATGTTTCAGTGCCTTCCCGACCAATCGAAAATTGTCGATAAAACAGTTTGGATACGGTTAGAAGCTGTTCAACGTTAAATATATAAATTGGCCTTCGTTTGCAATTTCAGTTTTCTAAAGTTAATGATTGTGTTCGCTAGTTGATATAAATTATATTACATACATACATAGTCACGCCTTTTTTCCATAGGGGTAGGCAAAGACCACTTCCTTCCACTTGCTTCGGTTCTTACACAAATCTTTTGCTTCCTCTACTTTCATCCGTGCTCTAAATTATATTGTATTGTTACAAATAAATGTGCACATAAATTCGAAATCTGAGTGTAAATTTTAGTAAAACGTTACATTGGTATCAGAAGTGGGATCAAGAAAATAAAATAAATATAGTGCACAAAAAAAATTTTTTTTAAAAGTAATAGACATTGAATAATTAAAGTAAAAGCCGCTAGAACAACAAACGATTGTTTGGTAAGGTAGTTTTCGGTTTTAAACACTTACTGTTCTCAGACTTTTTTGAAAACAATTTCAAAAATTCGTTAGTATGTTCGTTCATGTTATCGTTAATAAACCAAAATGAAATTGAAATTAAAAGAGTTAAACAATTGTGTGGACAATTGGAGGAACGTGATGCTGATAATAATGGCTCAAAGAAAGTCCTTTAAGAACGATACAAGGAAGTTCTAATCAGCAATGGAGATGATCTGGAAACTTTCGAATGCAAGTAGGCGGAATGATGAGAAATATTATGAAAAAAGTCAGAGAAATCTCGAAATTGATCGATGAGAGTTCAAAAAAGAAGGACGAGAAACTGGAAAAAGTTTTTAAAAGAAGCAAAAAAAAGCTGGGAAAAGTTTCTAGAAGAAGCAACGGAAAACTGGAAAAAGTTTCTAAAGGAAGCGACGAGAAACTTGAGAAGGAAGTTTCTAAAATGATCGATAAAAGCTCGAAAAAGAACGATGAGAAATTTGAAGAAGCTTTTAGAAACACTGAAGAAGTTTTTAGAAAAACTAAGGTAGTTTTTAGAAAGACCAATGAGAAATTTGAAGACATTTCTAGAACATTTGACGAAGTGCATAAAAATGAAGGTGGGCTGGAGGAGAAAATCAAGCACCTGAAAAATTTGATAACTAAGCGTGTCCAAGCAGCGCAAGTACCAACTACCAATAAGGATACAAACGCAGTAAGTCCAGGTCCGGCAAATAAAAAAAATGGATAGGAGAGGAAACAACGCATCATATGAGATTTAAATTGCCTCCGTTTGATGGGAAGTATGGGAAGTCTTCCTAGTCCATATATCTTAGACAATTTGAAGCAATTGCGGCGGCCAACCATTGGCCGTTTTCTTAACTGCGGCCTTACAGGGTGATGCTGCAGATATTTTACATTCGATTTCTAAGGGCCAAGAAAAATGTTACCAAACCTTGTTCACTTGGCTAAAAAAACGATATAGAGATGCCCACCTGCAACAAGTTTACAAAGCACAATTACGAAGCCGAATTCAGCGTACCAGTAAGACCTTGCAGGAGTTTGAAGCAGATTTTGCTCGTTTGGTGCATTTAGCTTACCCTGAAGCCTCTGATAACATCCTGGAAGAAATAACGGTAGATGCGTTCGTCAATGGGTTAAGAGAGTACGAAATACAGAAAGTTCCACGATTGGTCAGACCAAAAGTATTAGACGAACCGCTTGCAATTGCTATGGATCATGAAACCGCTAGTATATCCTCAAAAGGACATCGCGTCCTAACCATTGGGGAAGTAAACACAGAAAACGATATGGATAGAACCCCTATAGTTACTGTCAACATAACGTCCTCTGGTAAAGTTCATAGCCTGTATATTAATGGTCGTGTCGACGTAGAAAAAAAGTCGTTTTTAAATTATACAGGTGCAACAAGAACCATTGCACGACCAGAAATAGTAAAAGACCTATACAAAATGTCACCAGCAACAGTACAACTTGGAACGGCGACCGGTGAGACAATAAAAACGTACGGCGAAGTTAACCGTCCCGTCTCCATTGGCAAGACCACGACTAAACACAGCATACCAGTCGCTAAGATCAACGACCGGTGTATCTTAGGGATGGACCCTCTAAAGAAACTTAGGGCTGTGTTGAATGTTAAAAACGGAGTCCTTAAGGTCGTTGTAAAGAGCTCCCTTTTTATAAAGACAAAAAAGATGTTGTCTGCCTAATAACTACTTGTGACGTAACTATACCTGGCCATAGTGAGAAGATAATAATGACCAGTCTAAAGAGATACTGTAGAGAGGGAAGTTTAAGGATGGTCGAGAATGTGAACAATCAAGAGTTCCTAACTGCAAAATTTCTTGTAAGATTTGGAGACGTATTCCTTGTTAGGGTTATGAATATGAAAGAAACTCTTATTAAGTCAAGTGTGCTCCTGTAACGTCGATATGCTGTGTGACTTCGGCTGAAAAACCCTAAAAATCCAGGTACTCGAAGAAGCTGATAGACATGGTCATTAATAGTTGCCAAGATATCGACAATAAACAGACCAAAAGGGTGAGATACATGCTTGCAGAATTTTATGATATTTTTGCCATTGATAAAAAGGACAAAGAAAAAACAAGCATCGTGACTCATAAACTCTTTGGCAATTTACAGTTATGCCTTTAGGGATATTTAATGCTCCGGCTACCTTTGAGAGGCTTATGGAGGCAGTTTTAAGAGGGCTAACTTGGCAGACATGTTTAGTGTACTTGGATGACTTAATCGTAGTGGGAAGATCATTCGACGAGCATTCCAAATCTGAGGAAAGTGTTTCAACGATTACAAAAAGCTAATTTAAAACTAAGCCTAAAGAAATGTCACATATTTTGGTGAGAAGTTAGATACTAGGGGTCATATTGTAGGTATCTAGTAATAGTGTGACAGCTAATTCTAAGAAAACCAAAGCAATTTGAGAGTGCTTGGTACTAAGAGATAAACATAAAATTAGAAGTTTCCTTGGTCTATGTACATATTACCGACGGTTTGTCAAATGATTCGCTCACATCGCTAAACCCCTAACAAAGCTAACGGAAGAGGGAAAAGAATACTTGTGAAATAAATAATGCCAGAGAGCTTTTCAACATCTACAAGAAGCTCTTGGCAGAGCACCGATATTGAGCTACCCCAAAGGAAATGAAAAGTTTGTTTTGGACACAAATGCAAGTAATACCGCTATAGGAGCTGTTTTTTCTTAGCTTCTAGATGGACAAGAACAAGAAAAAGTCATCGCCTTCTAAAGTAAAGTCCTGTCAAAAGCAGAAGGAAATAACTGTGTTACCAGAAGAGAACTTCCAGTGAAGGCTTGTGAACAATATTTACAAATATCTCTATGGCCGAAAGTTCCTTCTTATAACCGACCACGCAACCTTAAAATGGCTTTTGCAATTCTGTAATCCAGAGGGACAAGTAGCAAGATGACTAGAGCGGCTGCAAGAATATGACTACGACATCGAACACAGGGCAGGAAAAACACATCAAAATGCTGACGCTTTATCAAAAAGGCCATGCAGTGTGAATTGCAACCACTGCTCAAAGCTAAATGATCGACTCTGCCATGTACAAAAAACTGCTGTCGTAAGTGATCAGTGTCAACCTCAACAACTACAAAATGCTTAAATACATATTTTATTTGTGACAATTTAAATTAATAAATAATGATTTCAAAATATTTAATTTTTAAATAAAATAAAATACTTAATGAAATGAAAGTCGGAGCCGTTTTCATCATTTTAAACCAAAGATTTTAATGATATGAGGTAGTAAACTATAATTTTGTATTAATAACCATATTTTAAACTTCAACACAATAATCTTGAATTATTATTAGATTTTATAAAAATTATAATTTCAAAATCCACTCTAAAAATATGATTGAACAACTAGAAATCTGTTTTACCATGGTAGTAAGAAAACGTTCAAGCCACTGTGAAATACTAATTGCGTGTCGGTGTGTCGATGACGCGAACGCACGAGATTTCACCCATCCAAAAAGCGTCTAACGCGCATTTCATTAATGTCATTAAAAGTTGTTTGATTTATTAGTTACTGCGAAGTTTAATTTTATAATTGTTGACGTTTAATTTTGAGGAAAATGTTTTATTTCATTATAAAAAAATCAGTTTAAATTTACTTACATTTGAAGAATCTCGCAGTAGTGGAAAATCTCGTATTTCACAATGTCAATTTAGAGTTAAATTATTCTTCGTAAAGTTTTTGCATCAAAAACTGCAGTGCCAGTGGACCAAAGGCTTAACAATTTGATAAAAGATGGAGAACAACTAATTTTTAAACGATGTATGAACGAGAACATTATGCCGAATACTACTGCTAAAAAGATTATGTTATTGTGTGAAATTTTATTATTGAGTAAAGTTTTGCTATTTTTGATAACTATGGAAGAAGTGTCATTCTAATAGTCATGGCTATTTAACTTTTTTATAGACGGTTGTTTAAAACTTTTAAAAAAAAGTACTTATGAATTGGAAATGAACGATTTGATCGTCAAATACCTTCTTTACATCGATGAACAGGTCATATTAGCATCATTATTCGTTCTATTATTCTCGTTTTGCATTTTTGAAGTGAAAACTTCTTTAGCCGCGTTGGGCACTTTTTGGCAGAGAAAAATCTTATGGGTTTACGTCACCGACATGCTCATGACTAGCGCACGCGCAGCGGACGTGTGCTGTGCGCGTTAGACGCTTTTTGAATAGGTGAAATCTCGTGCGTTCGCGTCACCGACATGCTTATAGCAGTATATCTGTAGCTATACAGCTGACGTATTGTGCAGCATTAGTGCTGTGTATATCTTATAAGTGAAATTGAATGGATTTAGTGAAAATTTCAATGTGTGTATACTATGTTGATAAAAATCTACCATTAATTGAATTTCTAAATAAAACACTTAATTTAAATATGTCCAATGATCGAAAACTCAGTACTACAAAATATAAAATGACGATCGATGCGGTTTTTACGCGATACTTTTAGATAAATTTTAATCAAACATTTTCATTTCTTACTTTAGTTACTATAAGCCTATTGCATCTTTTTTAGAACACAATGAAATAAATGAGATTACAAATAGTCTAAGTATTATTGAAATTAATGATGACAATGATGCAAACATTGAAAATAATATTAAAAATCAGGTACATTGAAATTTGTGTAAATACAAATACTATCCATAAATAATATGATTGTATATTAAATGAATTGTATTTATATTTTGTCATGATCTTGTACAGCCCGTAATATATTTGAATAATAAAAAACCATATAAACATGCATATCATTGTTGTTCGGAGTGTCAATAGATGTGAAAACCAAATTGATGTTGATAATTTTAATTCAAACATTATGAAATTTCAAATTTAATACTAAAAGTTCTTAGTTTTCACTTCTATCGGCAGTCTCTAAAACTGCCAATTTTTTTTACCATTTTCTTGCTTTGTATTTTATATTTATTATTGTTCTTATCATTTCTATTTGTAAGTGTTTCTGCCACATTTTCTTATTAACTTTATCTCTATTTTTTTGTTTCACTACCTTGTTTTCTTCCCATTTTTGTCTATTATTGTTACCGCAGGATGCTGCCTTTATTATCGTGTTTTGTAGTTTTACTGGTTTTATGTATAATATTTTTTACCTAATCAATTATAAATATAGAAATAGGTCAAAAAAATTGTAATATTAAAGTAAAAAGTAAACCTTCCCTAAATTTTTTAATATTTTTTAATTTTTTATTATTTATATATTATATATTATTTATTTATACATAAAAATTCCGTGGTAATATAAATGTCAATTGATCTTTTAATACTGTTTTTTATTTTTGTTTTGACAATTTATTTATGTCCGTTTAAAGTCCCCACTCCCGAAATTCTACCTTTATTGTTTATCATTTTAATTTTATACTAAAAATGGGGCTCCGGGCGGCCTGTGAAAACACACAGTGCCTCAAAAGCAAGTACGTTATTTTAAATACATTTTTTGGGGTATCAAATATCAATGACAAAAATTAAAAAAATTATGGTGTATTCTAACAACTTGTTGTTGAACAAGTCATTTAATACCGGCTGAAAATAATAACAATAATAGTTTTCCCCTAACACATAACAGCTCCCTCCGCACGTCAGCTGCTCCGATAGCGGTGGAGCTAAAGGAGACAGTATGAAAAAGTCATTGGAAAAAAATCTGCTCCGATGATTTTTATACCGAGCAAAAATGTATTAAATTATTGTTTTAATCATATTTAAAAAAAAATAATCGTCAGCTGTATTGGCAAGGGGGGATTAAATGTCAGTCACGTGCATGAACCTCATTGACAATTTGGCAAATAAATTTATTTTATACCTTATGAAATTTATACATCTCAATTTTTATACTTTTAAAATAAAAAAAAAATAGTCAGCTGGATTTTTGACGGGGGTAAGACCGTCAGTCAGCGTGTTAAAAAATGTGTGCGCTCAATGCATTTGAGCGTTGTATAGTCTTTTTGGAAAATAAACTGACGATCTTTACACCCACAAACAATCAGCTAACGAGGATTTTTTGTTTTTTTAACATTTAAATTATCTTATACCTACTTTGAATTCAATAAGTATTAATTAATTTCATTTAAATAACACCACAGTATATTTATTAATTTTGTGTTGGTTTTAAATTATATTAATATGTACTGTAGCATCAAGGCATTTCAAGCAGTAAAATTCTCATTACTTTAACAAACCTTTCCTAAAAATTATTATTCCTGTCTCCAGGTAAAATAACCTGTAGTAAGTATACCCTAATGGAGTGAGACAAACTTTATGAATAAAAGAATATACCGTCTGCTGCAAGCAATTGAAGCATTTGAAGAAGATATCAGAATTTTTGTTTTATATAGAAGCAAGTAGAAATGAACTTTATAAAAATTTTATCACAGAATGTACTACAGATCCTTATTGATTTAAAAGATCAATTCCTATATAACACAGACATAGCAGAAGATGTATATAAAGAAATAGAACAATAATTTATGTATCCATAGAAATCTAAGTTTTTTGTCTTAGTAATGTTTATAAAAAATTTTTTTTTAAATAATTAGTAATTTGTTTCTAATAAATAAATATTTATGTATATAATTTGAAACCAACACAAAATTAATAAATATACTGTGGTGTATAAGAAATATAATTAATTTTGTAATTGTGGATGAATGATTGAAAAAGAAAGTAATGGACAGTTGGGCATTCCGCGGTGCAGGTATTGACACAGAGCACTTCTTAGTAATGAGCCGAATAAGAGGTCTCTTTAAGCGGTGGTGGCTTAGTGTGCAGGAATTTAGTGTATAAAGAAGGAGTTCGTTAGTAAATTGACCAAAAAATTTGACAGTTTAGATGAAGCATATGGGGTTGAAGAATTGTGGAAGCCATTTAAGAAAGAAATCGTGGATATTGCTATTGAAGTAAAAGAAGGAAAGGATGCAAGTTACAGAAAATGTGCGAAAAGGTTCAAAAAGCAGTGTCAGAAAAAACGAAAGCCTGGCTGGATTGGCTAGCTACAAAATCCAATCAAAGAACGCAAAAGGCAACGATCGAGGATGTTAACAATGCAAAGAATGTATAAAATAAAATTAATTCGGTATAAAATTCCTATAAAAACTGCAACGCTACCTCCCGGACTATTAGTCCCGTTGGGATATTCGCTATCATTGAAGACAACAAAAATTGCTAAATTAATTGGTCAGTATTTTTTTCGCTTTTTGGAGCCCTTTTTATATATTTTTATATTATATGCAGGGTGTTTCTAAATTTATGTAAAAAAATTCAGAAGGTAATTGCATGTATGCAATTATGATGGATATTTTACTCAGCCTATCCACTTCTGAAATATCACTCCTAAAAAGTGGTAAGTAAAATTACGTTTTAGTTTTTTTCTTAAATTTAAGTTAAGATAAAAACTTGAAATTTTGTAATTTTTTTGCACTCGCAATGGACTAACCACCGGTATTTTTTCAACATTCTTGTTACATTATAAGGAGGTAAAATTAAAATCCCTTACATTATTTAAAAAATTGGCTGTATAATTTTCACTCGCAACATACTCTTTAAATAAAAGATAGTTTAGTCCTTCAACAATGTATACACTTTTTCGCAAACAATATTTACACTGGTTCTTTGACAAATAAAATTTCCTAAAATCTATCACCCCTTTTGGCGATCTGATTGCTATCAAACTCTATACGATCACCCGCCGAACTAATCTTACATCTGCCTTGCCTGAAAATTTTATCAAAATTGGTTCAGCCGTTTTGGATTCTATAAGGAACATACACATTAGAGGAAGAGCCAGTGACCGATTTTCAGTTGTTATTTTAAAAGTTTTGAAAATTTACTAACTCAATGTTTAATCTGCTCGAGAATAGAAGCCACTTCTGACAGTCCCCAATGGCCGGGGTAAATTACCCTAAAATTTTAAAGAGGGTAGGAAAAAAGAATTATTTTAGTTGAAGTATCAGCCATAAAATTCATGCAGATTATTTCTTAAAGTATACTGAATGTATAAAAAATTCGCCAGAAAATTTTCGTCCCTCCTAATTGTTGACAGAACGCTATAAATATTTATAGAAAATAGTTTTATTTTTGTTATTTTATTATTCTTCAAATTTGAACATAATACAGAAAATATGTACAGAAAACATATTATTGAATGCCAGAAATAAATGTCATCACTTACGATCTGCCAGAGGGAAAAACGTTTCCGTGCGAGTGCGAGCAAGACAGTTAAATTCGTATCTGTAAGATGAAAAGAGAGCGCATATTGGGCCTCATTGAAGATGGATTGTAAATTATGTAAAATGCAACAATTCCTTGTTACAGTTTAACAGTTAAACTCATAGAAAATGTATACTTCCGTAAAATTACCTGTCCCTGTGACAGAGGTATTCTTTAAATAACACCGAAGGTCACTATAAAATATCAACAATGATGATGATAGATGAAGAGGAATACAACGACAAAGATGAACGAAACATGATAATTATTCATATTGTACTTAAATACCTTTTTCTGTTGTAAAAAAAAAATCATCCCTCGAATTTTTTATGTGTACACTTGTATATATTTTACTGTTCATTTGCGCTCTCTTTTCAACAGATATGAATTTAACTGTCTCGCTCGCACTCGCACGGGAACGTTTTTCCTCTGACAGATAGTAAGACATTGAGTCAGTAAATTTTTAAGACTTTTGAAATGACAAATGAAAATTGGTCACATGCTCTTAGTCTACATATATATATATATATATATATATATATATATATATATATATATATATATAACAGATTCTTTTAAGTGGTTTGAGCAAAACTATAAATATTTTTAAAATTCGTTGTGACATAAAACTTTAAATTGTTATCTAGTCTGCACTTAATAGGTTAGGTTCGTAACTACAAAGATATTACTGTGCAACCTGGTGTCATAGTGATAATAATGTATTTTGGATAGCTTTAATTTTTGATAATAGTCATAGAAATTGTTTTTTTTGTCATTAGTTACTGCCAAGTTTTTTTTTCATAATCTCCGATATTCATTTTGAGAAACACGTTCTCTCCAACTTTGTAAATTTTATCAGTTTATACTTAACGGTAACTTATATTTACCCAAAATTAATTGAAGAATCTTGAAGTAGTGAAGAATCCCTTAATTCAAAATCCCTGGTAAAATAGATGGATTCATCAAAAAGTTTTACTTAAGATATTGCAGTTCCGGATGAGCATGGGCTGAGTAACTAGGAAAACTTTGAAGGTGGATAACGATTGATTTATAAACGAGGTACTACCAAGACCATTTTGCCGAAAATAACTACTGCCAAAATAATTATTATGTGACGTGACATTTTTTTTTTGGGTGATTTTGGAAAAGTGACATTTTAATGGGCAAGTAACAATATGTATTTACAAAGGAAATTAAAAAAATTAAATTTACTGTATATTTAAAATAAATTACTTGTTAAATTAAAAATAAATCTATAATTATTTCATTTTTTATAAATAATGAATGATTTTGTTATTTAAAATTTTTAAGTTATATAAATAATTATAAATGTATCAAACCTCGGGAAACTGTTAATAAACAAAACTAAAAATAATAATTTTTTTATTTATATTTTACACTTTTTTTTATATTTTGCACTTTCTTTACAAAATAAATTTTATAAATATAAATTTATATAAATTTGTTTGTAAAGATTGTCACACAAAAGCTCAACTGAACATTGCCTGCCCTTAATGGAAAGCTAAAGTTGTTTTAAACTGCAAGCGTGCAGTTGGTACAGCCGAAAAACAGAGTGGTTCTTATTTCTACGACGGACCATTAAAAAAGTGCTTTTTAATTTTTTAGAAGACAAACTTGACATTCATATTTAACAATGACGGGTTTAAAAGCGCCCGACTAGAAAAACAAGTTAGGATATTAAAATGTCTTGAACTTATTTGTGGCAGATAAAGGTACGAAAGGTAGCACTACATTTTTTCGAGGAACTTTATAGCGATTGAAATTCGTTTTTAGTGGTAGATTAATATTAATTAATAAGCAAAATGAGCGTCAGTTGGCGCACCCGCGGTGGAGCTGAAGTTACTAAAAAAAATTATGTCATGACTATGTTCGCACCGTGCCAAAATTTATGTGATTATTTTTTGATCATTTTCAACAACAAAATTAATCGTCAGCTCTATTAAAGAGAGGGGATTAATTATACAGGGTGGCCAACCGGTAACAAAACAGAACCATTTGCAAGATCCTTGTCAACATTTTAGAAAACGCTCGGACCCTTTGATTTTTGATTAAAGTGGGACACTCTTATCCACTATTTTTGACTTCACCACTTTTAACCCCAAGCGAAGGTAAGAATTACCCCAAAATTTTTAAGGCATTGAGGCATTGAGGGTCGAATAAGATGTATTTTGGAAGCTCTGACAATTCTCTTTACAATAGTTTTTAAATTTTACATTTTCTCCCGATATTTCGAAAAAAATTACATGTTAAAATTTCAATTATTTTAGTTGCTTACTGATATGTCTCTCTTGTGCAAATAATGACGCATCAGAAGATGTTCTGTACAAAATAAACGACCTTCTAAAACTTTTTGTAAAGAACTCACAAAATGCTTACTCTCCTAAACAAAACCTTTCTTTAGATGAGTCCCTGTTGTTATTTTGTGAAAGTATAAAGTTTCGCGTACATATAAAAAACAAAAAATCACGCTATGGAATAAAATTTTATGAACTTTGTAGCAGTAAAGGATATGTACTAAACGTAGAGATTTATAAAGGCAAAACGAATACTGACCAGCTTGGAGAGTCTCCCCATTTAAATAAAAGGCATCATATGAACTTGGATAACTTTTATAATAGTATTGAGTAATCGGAAAACTTGGGGGAATGTATAACACACACTGCAGGAACATTGCGAATCAACAAGCGCGGTAACCCCAAACATATCGTAAACAAAAAACTAAAAAAAGTCAGCATATTTGGAGCCGTAAAGAAAACGTGCATATTTCTAAATGGAAAGACAAAAGGGATGTTTCGATGATAATTACAGTCAATCAGCCAAAACTGATAGAAGTACAAAATCGATATGGAGAAACAAGGCTCAAGCTTTTAGAAGTTGCAGCATATAACGACAACGTGTCGGGAGTAAATCGATCAGACCAAATGGTTAGTTATTACTTATATTCACGAAAAACTATGAAGTGGCCTAAAAAAGTTATTTTTCATTTTTGGATCTCTCTATATGGAACGCTTTTTTTCTGCATAAAACTTTTGTCAATGCCAACATAGGCTTACTCAAACTTCGAGATTACATAATTCGAAGTCTGTTTTAACGAAGTTTTAGATGGACGAGATTTTGTAACAATATTAAAAAAGAGACAGCTTAGCAAGAATTGCACAAATAAACTACCACTTTGTCCAGCTCCTTGTTTTAAGAAATGACATAACCGATAAGATAATAATATATGTTTTTAATTTATAATTTTTTTATGAATAATGTTATACATTTAGTTATTTATTACTTTAGGTATAATTTTGTCAACATTTTTACCAATAAAGCTTTTTTAGCTTTATTTTTAACACGACGGGTATACTGCCGTGCTAAACTTAAAAGATGTATTTCCACTTTTCGCTGAAACTGAGTTAACTGGCTCATACTATAATTTATTTTATTTTACACCATTTTTCATAGCAATAAAGTGGTAAATACTTCGAGAAACTAAAATAAACGATAACAAAAATAGTGTTATTTCTATTTCATATACCTGCTCCAAAAAATACAAACATGAAGAACGGAGTAAAATTTCCACTCAATAAAAAACTCATAAAAAGAATTACTGAAAAAAGAAAAAATAACATAATCAAAATTTTATCATCCCTTATCCCGGAACATCGTATTGAGTTTTGAAAAAATCTGCCTATTAATAATGCTGCCTCTGATTTATTCAACGTTATAAAAGATGAATGATAACAAATCAAAATATGTTTACTAACTTTTGCAATTATTATTACTTACCCTTTTTTTATGTAAAAACGTTGTCGGCGAATTCACTGCCGTTTCTTCTAGTTTTAAATTACCTATTTTTTTTATTTTGACAAATACCTAATGCATATGTAACTGAATCATAGATATTGAATGTTATACTTACTATTTCCAAAGTATTTACCACTTCGCCAGCGACCGTTAAAAACTAAATAATTTCTTATCTTAAAAGTATATAGGTATATACCCTTTTAAGTTATTAAAAAACACATTTTTATATCACAACATTTTAAGTTATCTCCTGAAATGACAATAAATCAAAATAGTTTGATATTTTGTTAGGTGGAAAAGGTTGAAAAATAAAGTTAACTTTAAAATTGATTTTCTTTGTTTTAACGTTGGTGGCATTACCACCTTTAAGCTTAGCACGGCAGTATAGCCGTCAGTGTCCAGCATGGTAGAAATATTGCTCTTATACGGACTGTTAGGACACGACAGCCATAGACGTCGTAAGCCTTTTTGTGTGAAAAAATGCAAAAAAAAGATTTTCGTCATTCTCATAACACTTTTTGGCACAATATTAGTTTAAATTCGGCAAAAAACCAAAGTGCTTTTTTTACCATACATAGGTGTTCGTCAACGTGTTAATGCCAGCTACATTGAGCAAAGAATAAAAATGTTCATAGGCCACGGTTTTGTATTTTTTGCGCAATTATACGAGGTACATAACCGATCTACTACGTCTACACCACTTTTGGTTTTATTGTAAAACGTAAACGTATCTCCGGTTTAGCCTTTTTACCTGTTTCAGAGTATTGCACTATCATGATGCATACTGGACACTAAATGTACTGTTTTATTTTTTTTTTTGGAACATAAGACACTAATGTTGCCTCTTTCCGAAAGCTAAACATTCATGAAAATGGTTGCCGTATTTTACCATTCGTAAAAATGGGTAGAACTCCTATCCTATTTTTTTTCAGTGTCTACTACGGTTAATTTGTGGTTTTTCAAAATGTTAAAAACCAAATCAAAACTTGTGAACCAATTGTCTGTGGCGATATTTCTTCCAGTGCGGTGGATAGAAAAAGACATTCTTTTCACAATTGCCTCAGAACCATTTGAAACGCGATATGAACCTTCCGGTATTTGTCCAACATAAACTTCCATGGCTTTGGAAAACAATTTTTTCGCATCTACTATGGCGAATATTTTTATTCCATATTTGCTTGGTTTGGAAGGGATATCTATTTGAAGCTACAGCGTCCTCCGAAAGCCTCCAACTTTTCATTGATAGAAAGGTATTTTGAGGGAGAGTATGATTTTTTACAATTTTCATTGAATATTTCAAATATTTCTCCAATTGGCGACAGTTTATTAGTTTCTAATCTTTCCCCTCTAGTGTCTTTGTCACCAAATCTAATATACTTCAATAAAAATTTAATTCTGTTTATAGACATCGTCAACCTGATTAGTTTGATTTCCATCCCATTTGTACTCCATAATTGTTTTGTGTTCAGACGGCCGCTTTTATTAACACCTGCTAAATAAAGAAGACCTGAAGACCTAGAAAGGCGAAAATTTCAGATGCATTGATCGGCTTCACATATTTTCCTCTAGAATATTGGTGAGCTTTAAAAACCATGAACATATTTGTATATTCAACAACCATAGCATTAATGTCATCGCTGAATAAACATTTTCAGCATTTTAAAGGATTTGTTCTTCCTTTTGAAATACCTAAGTTTCCAGGAAGGTGGTAAACTATATTGTGAGATCTTGTTCTAACATTCTCTTTGGAGGGCAGTATTCTCCACTTTATATTCTCTTTACCTTTAGCTGTCTTGCCCAAGTTAACATGATTTTCTTCCGTAGGATTTTCATTACCAGTGTCGTTGCCATCAGATAAATCCCGTGCAGATTCGGAGTGTATCCATTTCGTCCATAAGACGTTGTAAGCGAGCCTGCTCCGCTTTATATGACGCTATTTAATCTATTTATAAAAATAACTTTATTATTCTTAAACTGTATCCATTTATAAAGACAAAAACCTTACCAAAGCCAACAAAATATCTATCACCAGTTCCCGCACTGTATCTGACAGATCTAACTATAGTCTAGCCCTAAGAAAAGAAATGCTAATCCTGTCTTCAATTGCGCTCTGGTACCTCGACTAATAACAGGAAGCTACCGGACATTACCAATTAAAAAATAAAATACTTAAAGTTTATTTATTTATTTACTGATTACCCCATTTTTACAATAACTTTTACAGATTAAAGCAATTTGATCAAAAAAAATATTAAAACAACATTAAAACATTAAAATTTAAATTAAAATTAAGTTAGTAAAATAGTAAAATAATGCATATAAAATAGCAAAAAATAGACAAATATATCTGTATATATTATAATTTTTTATCGAAATTAGCAGATAATGCTTGTAAAACTAATAATAGGAAACAAACGACGTTTATTAAGTTAGCTTCTGAACATTTTTACTAATAAATTGTGCTAAATCCAAACTAATATTATTTGGTTCTATGTATAATAAGACTAGACTTCAGTTTCCTATTAATATAGAAATTAATAATGAATCAATAGTTATAGTTAAAGAAGCTAAAGACATAGGTATTATTATAGACAGAGATTTAAGATTCGAAAAACGTGTTAATCAATTGATTTATGGTGCATATAGCTCACTGAAACTAATTTATGGAAATGGACATTTATTTCCTCAAAACATTAAAATAAAACTATGTAAAGCATTAGTTTTATCGAATTTTAACTTCGCTGACTCCGTCTATGGTCTGAACTTAACAACTGTATAAAAAAATAAAATTTAAAGAAAGCAGAATTCCTGTTTAAGGCTAATTTACGGTGTGAGAAGAAATCAGAGAATATCACATAAATTAATACAGACTGAATGGTTAAATATGCAAAATAGAAGAATTCATCGCGCAGTCACTTCATACCACAAAATTGTTTTATTTAAAATTCCTATATATTTGCACCACAAAATATCTTTTAAGACAGATAAACATAACTTAAATCTACATTTAAAGGTTTATTATCCCCACCTAAATTCAAAACTGAAATATTCAGGCGATCCTTTACTCATTTGTATAACTCTGTTCCTGAAAGCATAGATTAACCATCGCTCATAATTTGAACGCGATATCCGAGATAGTTTTACGCTGATTTGTAAGATGGCGCTGTCTCGCGAAGTATAAATGGACTCGTCACCGCAGGAAATCTTGGGATTCCTGCTTTAACGTAGATCGTAGTAAAATAATACGTGCGACGTTCTGGCGCCCGACACCCGCTGATGATTTATTACTTCAAGAGACAGAAAAATGAGGCAGATGAAAAATGGGCTATTAAAAATCGGATAAAAAAATATATAGGTAAGTGTGGCAGATTTTGGTAAAAAGATTTAATAATTGCCTATTTGTAACAAAAGCATAACATTTTCAGGCTATCTACTTTCGGTTACATCGGAGGTGTACAGCGTGGTAAAAATAAGCCTGTTATTGTGTCTAAAATATTAAATTTTTATTTGCGAGTTTTGGAGTTGAAATCTTTTTAATTAAAAATAAATTCTGTAATTTTTTCTAAAATTTGATTTTGAAAATTAAAAGTTTATGGATAGTGTTTGATTACGCGATTTTTAAAAGCTTTAGACAGATAGGGAAAGAAGCTAATCTTTCGATTACAGAATGTCGCAAAAAAAGTAAGAGAAATAGGAGAAGTGGAATCAAAAGACGGTAGCGAGGAAGAAGGAGGGCCGATGATATTTTGAGCGATTTGGTGGAAGGGACTGAAAATTCGAAGCAGAAGAAGGAAAAATAGAGGCAGAAGCCGAAAACGACGAGGACGAGGTAGGAAAAGAAGCGACATATTAAAAATAGACGATCTTGAACTAGATGATGATACAAGTTTAGAGCCAATGGATAAAGGTAGAGACGTAGAAGACGATGAGGGAAAAAACAAAAAAGACGCGGAAAAAGGTGAGGATTAAAAGATGAAGCAAAGAGCGTACGAACGTCTGATTCCAAGGAATTGAGTAAATCGTCTGACAATAAATTAAAAAAACTGGTATCGAAGATACCAGAGATCCGAGCAAAAAGCGAAATATAGATCCAGAGCCTCCGAGGCCTTGGTTGAACGATGAAAACGTCAGCGATAATTGTATACATAATTTTACTATGAAGATGAACACTATGTCCATCTACTTCAAGAACATTATGAAGGAGAATTTTACGATTAGTAATTATTCAAGCAGTGTAAGTGTTTTGGTGGTCTGCGCGAACCTATGTACAAGTTATCTCGGAAACTGCTGTGTGTATAAATAATACCATATCTGGATATTCTTGATAATTCTGACTTATAATAAAAGTTTAATAAAAATAATGCATTATTGATGAACTATCGAAATCTGGACACAAACTTTTTAAAATAATATTTTTTATTTCATGACTACGCTTACGAATTCGACTAAACCGTACAGTTTCTTTGAATTATTTACAAGTGCATATTTTATCATTTGCAAATAAAAATGAACGCATTTTAAAAAGTAAGTCAAAGTTATTGTGCATATTTCATGCCTCGGTGATCAAAAAATCAAGTTAAAGCAGGCGAATTCCATTTCAATTTCTGTCCTCACCATCTCGTGGTGACCACCTGGCAACGCGAGCAACTCTTTAGATATATTGGGTATTTAACCCCAGTGATGTAGATTAAATAACGGCTAACGAGGAAGGGTTTTGGCCCTTCATAAGGAGGTTGTGCAAAAGGAAAAGCTACCCGATCGAAAAAAAACACCTACAGCTATAAAACCCAACAGAAAGCCTCGGATACTCGGACCATCTCAACGGCTACAAAACTGGAAGGAGACAGATCGTTAAGGAGGTGAGTTTTAGAAGAGGCCAAGGCCCACACCGGGCTGTAGAGCCAATTTATGATGATTATTCTATGCCACATGTAAAAGTGACAAAAAAACATCAATCAGTGGTGAAGAGACATTTCGAATGTCTAGTACCAAGATAATCATAAAACCGTTTTATAATAGTCCTGATTTTAATCCAAAACGAAAGCAACTATTGAAATTTGAAGCAAGTAATAAAAGATGTGTGCAATATGTGCGCATATTAAAAGTGAAACTTCTAACGTTTAAGCTTGGTGCAATAGCTACAATCGATACAATTTATTTATGATAGCTAAAATACGATACATACATTCTTGATTCGATTGTGTCGAGATAACGAGAAAATACAGCATCTATAGTTGTTTCTGATTTTGTTGTTGAAGTATTCCGGTCACTTATCATTTGTAAATTCAGTTGCTGTTGTAGAAAGTCTATTAATTTTATGGAAGTGTCCAATGCAAAATTTACATTGAAGTGTCCAGTTAGAATAAGAGATTTTAAATCGTCACGTTGAGGAAGAAGTTTACCACCATCACGAGTGTATCTCAATAATGAGCCATGTAAAAATGCGATAATGTCGTTAATATGTGAATTCGGAGTAATGTAAACACCCACAATTACTATTTTCTGTTCATTTATCGCACGGTAAACAGAAAAACTATGTGCTTACAAGACTGCAGATCTTTAAGTGTCTCTAGTGTCACAGCATTATGAATCGTTACACATTTTCGTCTCGCTAGCTCGTTTGACGCGGCCTTGAATTTTTACTCCCAGCGCGCGTAAAGAAGGTTAGCAGGTTCCGCTGCCACACATGGTCACAAAAAAAATTTTATTTCAACAAAATTTATATTTATACAATATTTAATAAGGTCTAGTGTTTGTATAACATAAAAATTTAGTTTTCGGAGAATCCTACAGGATGTGTTATCTCCTGTTATGTCCTATTGTTTTGATTGTTTTAACTTTTATACCACACAACCTCACATACACTCATCCCTGATGATGATAATAAATTTTATCGAAATCTGTGTAAAAGAGTACTCTTATTAGCCCGTTACATATTCCAAATATATAGCACTCCTCGGAGAACATATCTCAATTAGATCAACATTGTTTTGAAGAAAGACCAGGTCAAAAGTACCAAAAACTGACGAGCTTGTTTGAGAGCACGGATGAGAGTAAAGGAAGCAAAAGATGTGCATGTGCAAGTGGAAGGAAGTGGTCACTGCCTACCTCTATGGAAAAAAGGCATGCCTATATGTATGTATGGATATATATATATATATATATATATATATATATATATTTTATTTTGTATAAGTGGCAGGCAAAATAATTATTAGTGAATATTATAGGAATATTATCTAAATTTTCGATTATTTTAAAACAATAATAGGGATTTATTTAAATTGACTTCAACCAACAGCAATATTTAGTTATTTATAACGTCAGGGTAAAGGTCAATTTTTTCTACTGTAATCTCAATCCATACGTACTCTTTTTTAAATATTTGAAACAACCGTTTATAAATAAGTTAAACAGCCATGTCTATTAAAATGACACTTTGTCCATAGTTATCAAAAATAGCAAAATGTCACACAATAACATAATCTTTTTAGCAGTAGTATTGTTCGGCAAAATTTTCTCGTTAATGTATCGTTTATAAGTTAGTTGTCCTCCATCTTCAAAGTTTTTCATCAAATTGCTGAGCCCCTGGTCCACTGGCACTGCAGTATGTGATGCAAAAACTTTACGATGTATAATTTACCTCTAAATTGGCATTGTGTAATACGAGATTCTTCACTGCTGCGAGACTCTTTAAATGTATTTGGTAAATGTAAGTTCCACGTAAATTTAAATGACAAAATTTTTTCATGGTAAAATAAAACATATTCCTCAAAAATAAACGTCAAGAATTATAAAATTAAACTTTGCAGTAACTAATAAATCAAACAATTTGTAATGACATTAATGAAGAATTAAATCTTTACAAAATACATTACTGACTTTTATTATTACAGTAAAATCTCCTTATTTACGGTTTTCTTATTCGCGTTGTTACCATTCGCGGGTAGAAAAGTTGTGACCAAGTTCCTGTATCCGCTACTAAAAATTTCTTTATTCGCGGATCCAGTCGGTATCCTAAAAGGATTCGGATTCGGACAACCTGCCAGTGTTTTGGCGAGCAAATAAAAAAGCGTGGGTTACAATTGCTATTTTTTCTGACTTGTTCCAGAATTGTTATGTTCCTGGTGTTGATTTAAAAAAAATAATTTAAACTTTAAGAGCTTTCTAGTTTTGGACAATGCTTCAGGTCATCCTCGTGAGCTTGAAACAATGTTTTCAAATATAAGGGTAATATTTATACCTCCTAACACAACTTTTTTACTCCAACCCATGGACCAAGTAAAAATCCAGACGTTCAAGCTCTATTATATCAGACGAACCTTTAAAATCACACTGGACATTATGGAGAATAATATGAATGTAACGCATTGCTGGAAAAATTTTAACATTGCAAGGTGCATTATTATCATAAATGAATCATTGAAAGAACTTAAATCATACACATTAAAATCATACATACATAGATAAAGTCACGCCTTTTTCCCATAGGGGTAGGCAGAGACCACTTCCTTCCACTTGCTACGGTTCGTACACACATCTTTTGCTTCCTCTACTTTAATCATTGCTCTCATACATGCTCTTCGGTTGTTGGTACTCTTGACCTGGCATTTCTTCAAAACAATGTTGATCCGATCGAGATATGTTCTCCGAGGTCGACCTCTACCGATTTGCCCATTCACACTCGCCTTATAAATTTGTTTCGTCAATCTTCCTTCATCCATCCTTTCTACGTGTCCAAACCATCTAAGCATTCCTTTATCTATCTTTGTGACCACATCTTCTTTTACACCACAGCGTTTTCTTATCTCACTATTCTTAACTTTATCCAACCGAGTTACTCCGGCTATACTTCTCAGACTACTCATCTCCGCAGCATTAATCCTATTTTCATGCTTCTTCTGCCAAACCCAACATTCACTACCATACATAAGTGTAGGAACCAACACACCCCTATGCACCGCCAGACGTGCCTTTTTTGATACTTTCTGGCTACTCATAAAGCTATGCAGTGCCCCATTCATTTGTTTTCCTGCCAACACCCTTCGCTCAATTTCACTGTCATACTTTTCATCTCTAGTAAATTTTAAACCCAAGTACACAAATTTATTAACTTGTTCCACTCTTTCTCCCTAAATCGAAACCCCACAGTTTGTCATGCTTTCTTCTCTTTCAAAAACCAGTACTTTCGTTTTGCTCACATTTATTTTCATCCCTTTGATTTTCAGGGAATCATGCATAACATTAACCATCGCCTGCAACTCCTCTTCAGATAACGCTAATATGACTTGAATTTATTTTTTTGTTTTAAAACCTTAAAACTTATAATCTCTTATAATCCCATACAAATCATCATTCCATATTCAAGGTTTCTATATTCGCGACATATTTACAAAACCGCGAATAAGGAGCTTTTACTGTATATTACTACAAAGACACCAGTTTGCACAGTTATATCTTTGTAGTTACGGACCTAACGTATTTATTGCAGACTAGATAACAATAACAAATTTTATGTCACAAATGAGCTTAGTTTTGCAATTAATAATTTGTAAAAATATTTATAGTTTTACTTAAACCTCCTGAAAGAAAACTGAGGTGTGCATAAAATACGAAAACGAAAACTTGACTCCCCTATAAATTCAGAATAGTTTCTTTAAAAAAAAAAAAACAAGTCAAATTTTATTGGTGGTAGACAAATTTGTATACAAAGGTTATACTTAAAAATGCAACTATCTGTAGCCCCCATAACTTATCAACCCTTTGATTTTCAGGGCATCATGCGTAACATTAACCATCGCCTGCAACTCCTCTTCAGATTACGCAAATATGACTTGATCATCGGCGTGAAAAAGGCATTCGACGATCCTATTATTCATTTTCAATCCATATGCACTATTTTTCAAATATTTTAAACAATCGTCTATGTATAAGTTAAACAGCCATGGTGAAGCTACACATTCCTGTCTCACACATTTTTCGATGTTAAAACAGTCCGTGCAAGCTCCGTTTATTATAACACAAGCAGTGGAATCCTCGTGAAGTGATTTCAATGCTTTTATTAAACTATCGCTCACCCCATACATAGAAAAAGTCAACCACAATTCAATCCTCACCACTCTGTCATAGACCTTTTCCATGTTATAAAAGCACAATAGACCTTCTGACTCACAGCCAAGAATTTTTCTACTATACCTCGTTATAAAAAGACTTGATCCATACATCTTCTTTCTCTTTTAAATTCTACTTGCACATCCCATATTATATTCTGAGTTTCATTTGTTACTCTTCTAATAAATATCTTTACATACAGTTTGCCGACTATGCTGATTAAACTAATACTTTGGTAGTTCTAACAGTCCTGCTGCGAACCTTTTCCCTTGTAAAGCGGCACTATAACGGCCTTGCAACAGTCGACTGGTACGCTACCACTCCTCCAACAAATCTTAAAAAGGCGCTACAGCAGACTAGTTACCACACTTTGTCCAGCTTTTAGCATTTCAACTGTTATCCTGTCGTAACCAGCAGCTTTACCCAATTTCATACTGTTCAACGCTTCCACAATTTCGTACTAATTTTACTTTTATTGCAACTTTCACTTATGTCTCCAAATGAGGCCTGTACTTGTGTATCCTTTTTCTCAAATAAAATTTTAAAGTATTCCTTTCATCTCTTTAATACGCATTTCTCTTCTTTTACCATACTACCATCTTGGTTACTAATTTTTTTCAATTGGAAAGTAGTATTTTTACCCCTGGCTGTTTTTATAGACTTTCAGAAGAGTTTACTATTGTTTTGGAAATCGTCAGATAACCTTCTATGAAATTTATCTATATCACTCTTCTTCTTTCTTGCCACAACCTTTTGCCTGAAAGAATACTAAGGTGTGCATAAAATATTATTAAATCTATATAAACAGGGTGTTTTAACAAAGAAATTTAGAAACCAAGAGTTTATTTAAAACAAGTCAAATTTTATTGAAGGGAAGATAAAATTTCACACAAAATTCATACTTAAAAATGCAACTATCTCTAGCCCCTATATAACTTTGGTCACCGAGTATATATATTTATAACAATTCTTTTTCTAGCTGAATACAATTGTAAATGTAAAAATTTTTTGGGGATGCAGCTATTTTTAATAAAAACTCTTTTTTTATTTTTTTGTAGAAGCTTTCGAAATTATTTTTTATTTCTTCATCAGTTACTAGTATATGAGTTAAATATAAATTAACATTAGGAAAAATTTTCATTTTCTGAATATATTTATATACATATATATATATATATATATATATATATATATATATATATATATATATATATATATGTTTGTTTTTAAAATGCTGGGTACGAGAGGATAGCAGTTGAAATGCTAAAAGCTGGACAAAGTGTGGTAACTAGTCCGCTGTAGCGCTTTTTTAACCTTTGTTGTAGGAGTGGTAGCGTACCAGACGACTGGTGCAAGGCCGTTATCGTGCCGCTTTACAAGGAAAAAGGTTCGCAGCAGGACTGTAAGAACTACCGAGGTATTAGTTTAATCAGCATAGTCGGCAAACTGTATGTAAAGATGTTTATTAAAATCGTAACGAATAAAACTGAGAATATGATATGGGATGTGCAAGCAGGATTTAAAAGAAAAAGGAGATGTATGGATCAGGTCTTTTCATTACGAGGTACAGTAGAAAATTTTTTGGCTAGAAGTCAAAAGTTCTATAGCGCTTTTATAACTTGGAAAAGGCCTATGACAGAGTGGTGAGGATTGAATTGTGTTCGACTTTGTCTATGTATGGGGTGAGCGGTTTAATACGAGCATTGAAATCACTTCACGAGGATTCCACTGCTTGTGTTATAATAAACGGAGCTTGCACGGACTGGTTTAACATCGAAAAAGGTGTGAGACAGGGATGTGTGGCTTTACCATGGCTGTTTAACTTATATATAGACGATTGTTTAAAAGATTTGAAAGATAGTGCATATGGATTGAAAATGAATGATATGATCGTCAAATACTCTCTTCGCGCCGATGATCAAATCATATTAGCGTAATCTGAAGAGGAGTTGCAGGCGATGGTTAATGTTACCCATAATGCCCTGAAAATCAAAGGGTTGATAAGTTATAAGAAACTCTTGGTTCTAAAATTTTAGGAGAAACAAGTTTTTGTTATAACACCCTGTATATAGAGATTTAATAATATCCTATGCACACCTTGGTTTTATTTCAGGCAAAAAAGGTTGTGGCAAGAAAGAAGGAAAGTGATAAAGATGAATTTGATAAAAGGTTATCTGACGATTTCCAAAACAATATTAAACTCTTCTGAAAGTCCATAAAAACAGCCAAAAGTAAAAATACTACCTTGCAATTGAAAAAATTTAAAAACCAAGATGGTAGTATGATAAAAGGAGAAAAATGCTTGTTACAGATGTGGAAGGAATACTTCACAAGTTTATTTGAGCAAGATGATACACAAGTACAGGCCCCATTTGGAGACATAAGTAAAAGTTGCAATGAAAGTAAAATTAGTTCGACAGAAATTGTGGAAGCGTTGAACAGTATGAAATTGGGTAAAGCTGCTGGTTACGACAGGATAACAGTTAAAATGCTGAAAGCTGGACAAAGTGTGGTAACTAGTCTGCTGTAGCGCCTTTTTAACCTTTGTTGGAGGAGTGGTAGCGTACCACACGACTGGTGCAAGGCTGTTATAGTGCTGCTTTACAAGGGCAAAAAAATTGCAGCAGGTCTGTAAGAACTACCGAAGTATTATTTTACTCAGCATAGTCGGCAAACTGTATGCAAAGATATTTAAATATCACCTTTATATTTGGATGCATTGTTTCAAGCTCACGAGGATGACCTGAAGCATTGTCCAAAACTGGAACGGCCTTAAAGTTTAAATTATTCTTTTTAAATCAGCACCAGGAATATAACAATTCTGGAACCAGTCAGAAAAAATAGAGTTGTAACCCACGCTTTCTTATTTGCACGCCAAAACACTGGCAGGTTGTCCGAATCCGAATCCTTTTAGGATACCGACTGGAACCACGAATAAAGAAATTTTTAGTAGCGGATACAGGAACTTGGTCACAATTTTTTTACCCGCGAATAGTAACAACGCGAATAAGAAAACCGTAAATAAAGAGATTTTACTGTAATAATAAAAGTCTATAATGTATTTTGTAAAGATTTAATTCTTCATTAATGTCATTACAAATTGTTTGATTTATTAGTTACTGCAAAGTTTAATTTTATAATTCTTGACGTTTAATTTTGAGGAATATGCTTTATTTTACCATGAAAATTTTTTGTCATTTTAAATTTACGTGGAACTTACATTTACCAAATACATTTGAAGAGTCTCGCAGCAGTGAAGAATCTCGTATTACACAATGCCAATTTAGAGGTAAATTATACATCGTAAAGTTTTTGCATCACATACTGCAGTGCCAGTGGACCAGGGGCTCAGCAATTTGATGAAAAACTTTAAAGATGGAGAACAACTAATTTATAAACGATGTATGAACTAGAAAATTTTGCCGAACAATACTACTGCTAAAAAGATTATGTTATTGTGTGACATTTTGATAACTATGGACAAAGTGTCATTTTAATAGACATGGCTGTTTAACTTATTCATTGACGGTTGTTTAAAATATTTAAAAAAGAGTACGTATGGATTGAGATTACAGTAGAAAAAATTGACCTTTACCCTGACGTCATACCTACAAACCTCGCGAAATGAATCAATGAGTTAAAAATGGCAACTGTTACTTTGTCGTGTGCCTAAATATTTCCACTGTTTGTTTATATTGTCAGTATTTTTTTGCGTTATAAATAACTTAATATTGCTGTTATTTAAAGTCAATTTAAATAATTCCCTATTATTGTTTAATAGTCAAAAATTTAGATAAAATTTCTCTAATATTCACTAATAATTATTTTTTTGCTACTTATACACAAAAAACTTTCTGTTATTATTACCAAAAGTAGAAATTCCATAAATCTTTCATTTGAATAAATTTATTTAAATTTAAAACATCACATAATTTAGGGCTGGCAAAAACAATTGGCTAGTCGAATAAAAAATATTAAATTATTGGTAATGAAGGTTTTTAATGTACACTATTTATATATTTATTACCATTCCGAAATTTACAATACAATATAGATTAAGTATTTTAGAAATCATCGTCATACTCTAAAGAGTGTTTACATGCATGTATCTTTCTAACTTTTTAGTTGTTAACCTAAATCTTACTTTAGTTGACTTATATAAATCTACCATAAATAATGTTCCCGTTTCACGAAAGTTTAGCCACCGTCTAAGAAATAAGGTTATGTTACAAATACAGGGAATTTTGTACTCACCGTAAAATCAAAATAAAAAATTAGAGGTTTTGAAAAAAACCGATTTCACAGAATTTATCTGAATGCAAACGATAAAACGCTTTGAACAGAACTCGATGTATTAAAATAATGACAGTTATAATGACAGTTGTCATAAAAAGTCAAAATAAATTCTTATGGATACAACCGATTAATCGTTATTGGCGCTATCTCCTTTTAACATTTAGGGGTCATAATTGGAGATACAAAAGAACGTATGTCATTGCTTGAAAGACAAGGATATATAGTTTGTGTTTACTACTGTTCATTGTTAATGACGTCAGGGTTAAGGTCAATTTATTTAACTGTAAATGATTTAACTGTCAAAGGCCTCCTTTACGCCAATGAACAGGTAATATTAGCATCATTATTCTTTCTTATTTTACCATTTTTTTGACTATTACTCTTTGTATTTTATATTCGTTATTGTTCTCTTATCATATCTGTTGTAAGTATTTCTGCCATATTTTTTTTTTAACTTTATGTTTGTCTTTATTTTTTTATTCCACCAGTTTGTTTTCTTACTATTTTTGTCTATTATTGTTATAGTTATTCTGAAAAGTATAGCTGGGGTACCTCTGAGGGATAAACTAGGGCATAGTGTGATAAGGAATTTTTTTTCCAGTTGACCCAAAAACAGCAAAAAACACACTGCGCCGCCGCGAGGCACTAGTCCGAAAAAGACAAGCAGTTTCCGGGACCTAGATCCACAAGTTCTGTTCTGGGTGGGAACAATGTAGTCACCCAAAAACAGCCCATTTCCCCCAGCGCACCGCAGCAGCACAGCAAGCGCTCCACCGCCCCCGGATCCCCGCTGCACAACCTGCAGGTCAGGCCTCTATTATACAGTCTTAGCTGATTCTTGTTCATTGGTAACAGTTCTGCCGTCCTTTTATGGCACGGTCCTTTGATGTATTATTTCCCATGTTTTTTTTCTGGTATACTTTTCCAGTAGTTTTTGTGTTTTTCCGAACCTCTTCTTGCAAGTTTGTCTACTTCCTCATTACCTGCAACTTCCTGGCGTCGTGGAACCCGTACTAGTTTGACGTGATTACGGTCTACCAGCGTTCTCAGTTCTTCTTTGCAGTCAACTATTATTAGCCCTCTGAGGCTATGGAATCAGGAATTGGAATACTCCGCGTCAGTAAAGTACATAGGCGTACACCTGTATGCAAAACTGAAGTGGAACGTACACCTCGTGGCAAAGAGGATTAAAATATATGCATCAATATGGGCATGCAAGAGAGCCATGGGAAAAACCCGGGGTCTAAAACTGAGGGTAAGTCTGTGGTTATATCAGGCGGTATTACTACCGTCACTAACGTATGCAGCAAAAGTCTGGTGGCCAAGGGTAGAAGAGGCCGTGAACTGTGTCTCTGTTAAGAAGCCTGCAAGGAAAATACTTGGGGGAAAATACAATGGGGGCAATGAGCACCGCTCCTACAAATGCAGGACCTGGTCAAATGTGGACGTTCTCAATGGATGATGTATTCATTAAAGAATTCAGCGAGAAAAAGAAGTGAAATTTTTTTTTTTTTATTTTAGCTTAACTGAACATGTATTGCCTGCTCTTATTGGAAAGGTAATGGTGTTTTAAACTGCAAGCGTGCTGTTGATCGACCACAAAAAGAAGTAGAAAATAAATTTTTTCCCATTTCTACGACGAACCATTAAAAAGAGCATTTAAGAAACTTGATATTTCTATTTGAATTTGACGGGTTTAAAAGCGCCTGACCAGAAAAACAAATTAGGATATTAAAATGTCTAAAAATTATTTGTGGCAGATAAGAGTACGAGAGGCAGCACCAGCGCCACATTGTTTCTAGGAATTTTATGGGGAATGAAATTCGTTTTTAGTGGTACATTAATAGTCCATAATAAGGAAAGTAAGCGTTAGTTGCCGCATAAGCGGTGGAGCTAAAGTTGATAGCATGTTAAAGTTGTTAAAAAAAATTATGTCATCAGTATTTTCATGCTAAACCAAAATTTATGAGATCATCATTTTCTGTAGTATCTGTATCAAAGTCTTTACCCTTTTCGCTATTTATCCAAGCTGTCTGTGGTGACATTTTATTCTACACTGGTAATAGGTGATCTACCACTTCTTCTACCCTTTGCATGGGTACATGTAGTCTGGGAGAATAGCCAATAAGATTCTTCATCACAATCTTATACCTATCCCCCCAGATATCACGGTCTACACTATTACAGATTGTTTTCCAAGAGTCTGTTTGGATTTTTTTATTAAGTTCTGGAGTCTTTTCTTGCACTATTTATATTCGTTCCTGAGTCTCTGGCTTTCTTTCGGTGCATTAAAATCTCACACTGCGATCACATTTTCCCTATTATGCCTCATACGTCTCCTACATACATACATACATAAAGTAACGCCTCTTTCCCGTAGGGGTAGGGAAAGACCACTTCCCTCCACTTGCTATGGTTCTTAAACACATCTTTTGCTTCCTCTACTTTCATCAGTGCTCTCATACATGCTCGTCGGTTGTTGGTACTGTTGACTTGGCCTTTCTTCAAAACAATGTTGATCTGATCGAGATATGTTCTCCGAGGTCGACATCTACCGACTTGTCCATTCACACTGCCTTATAAATTTTTTTCGTCAATCTTCATTTATCCATCCTTTCTACGTGTCCAAACCATCTAAGCATTCCTTTATCTATCTTTATGACCACATCTTCTTTTACACCACATCGTTCTCTTATCTTACTCTTATTTACTTTATCCAAACGAGTCACTCCGGATATACTTCTCAGACTACCCATCTCCGCAGAATTAATCCTATTTTCATGCTTCTTCTGCCAAACCCAACATTCACTACCATACATAAGTGTAGGAACCAACTATGCACAGCCAGATGAGCATTTTTTGACACTTTCTGGCCGTTCATAAAGCTATGCAGTGCCTCATTTATCTGTTTTCCAGCCAACAGCCTTCACTCAATGTCACTATCATACTTTCCATCTCTTGTAAACTTTGAACCCAGATATACAAACTCATTTACTTGTTCCATTTTTTCTCCCTTAATAAGAACTTTAGTTTGTCATGCTTTTATTTTTCAAAAACCATTACTTTTGTTTTGCTTACATTTATTTTTATCCCTTGGATTTTCAGGGCATTATGCACCATCTCCTGCAACTTCTCTTCAGATGACGCTAATATGACTTGATCTTCGGCATAAAGAAGGCATTTGACGATAAAATCATTAATTTTTAATCCATACGTACTCTCTTTCAAATATTTTCAACAATGGTCTATGTATAAGTAAAACAGCCATGGGGAAGCCACACATCCCTGTCTCACACCTTTTTCAATGTTAAACCAATCCGTGTAAGCTCTGTTTATCCTGACACAAGCAGTGGAATTCTTGTATAGTGATTCCAGTGCTCGTATTAATCTACCGCTTACCCCATACTTAGATAATGTTGACCACAATTTACTCCTTACCACTCTGTTATAGGCCTTTTCTTAGTCTATAAAAGCACAACAGACCTTTTGACTTCTAGCCAATTAGTTTTTAGACTACACCTTGTAATGAAAAGACCTGATCCATACATTTCCTTCCTCTTCTAAATCCTGCTTGCACATCCCATATCATTTTCTCAGTTTCATTTGTCACTCTTTTAATTAATATCTTTGCATACAGTTTGCTGACCATGATGAGTAAACTAATACCTCGGTAGTTCTTACAGTCTTGATGCAAACCTTTTCCCTTGTAAAGCGGTACAATAACAGCCTTGCACCAGTCGTCTGGTACGCTACCATTTGTCTAAAAAAGGTTAAAAAGGCAGTACAGCAGACTAGTTACCACGCTTTGTCCAGCCTTCAGCATTTCAACTGTTATCCTGTTGTACTCAGCAGCTAATCTACCACTAAAAACCAATTTCAATCGCTATTAAGTTCCTCGAAAAAATGTTGTGCTACCTTTCGTACCTTTATCTGCCACAAATAATTTCCAGACATTTTAATAGCCTAACTTGTTTTTCTAGTCGGGCGCTTTTAAAGCCGTCATTGTTAAATATAAATAAAAAATTAAAAAGCACTTTTTTAATGGTCCTTCATAGAAATAAGAAAAATTTTGTTTTTCACTGTTTTTCGGCTGTACCAACTGCATGCTTGCAGTTTAAAACTTAGCTTAGAATAAGAATAAGGGATGATAAAATTTTGATTATGGTATTTTTTCTTTTTTCAGTAATTCTTTTTATGAGCTTTTTATTGAGTGGAAATTTTACTCCGTTCTTCATGTTTGACTTTCACAAAATAACAACAGGGACTCATCTAAAGAAAGGTTTTGTTTAGGAGAGTAAGCATTTTGTGAGTTCTTTACAAAAAGTTTTAGAAGGTCGTTTATTTTGTACAGAACATCTTCTGATGCGTCATTATTTGCACAAGAGAGACATATCAGTAAGCAACTAAAATAATTGAAATTTTAACATGTAATTTTTTTCGAAATATCGGGAGAAAATGTAAAATTTAAAAACTATTGTAAAGAGAATTGTCAGAGCTTCCAAAATACATCTTATTCGACCCTCAATGCCATTTAAAAATTTTGGGGTAATTCTTACCTTCGCTTGGGGTTAAAAGTGGTGAAGTCAAAAATAGCGGATAAGAGTGTCCCCCTTTAATCAAAAATCAAAGGGTCCGAGCGTTTTCTAAAATGTTGACAAGGATCTTGCAAATGGTTCTGTTTTGTTACCGGTTGGCCACCCTGTATAATTAATCCCCTCTCTTTAATAGAGCTGACGATTAATTTTGTTGTTGAAAATGATCAAAAAATAATCACATAAATTTTGGCACGGTGCGAACATAGTCATGACATAATTTTTTTTAGTAACTTCAGCTCCACCGCGGGTGCGCCAACTGACGCTCATTTTGCTTATTAATTAATATTAATCTACCACTAAAAACGAATTTCAATCGCTATAAAGTTCCTCGAAAAAATGTAGTGCTACCTTTCGTACCTTTATCTGCCACAAATAAGTTCAAGACATTTTAATATCCTAACTTGTTTTTCTAGTCGGGCGCTTTTAAACCCGTCATTGTTAAATATGAATGTCAAGTTTGTCTTCTAAAAAATTAAAAAGCACTTTTTTAATGGTCCGTCGTAGAAATAAGAACCACTCTGTTTTTCGGCTGTACCAACTGCACGCTTGCAGTTTAAAACAACTTTAGCTTTCCATTAAGGGCAGGCAATGTTCAGTGGAGCTTTTGTGTGACAATCTTTACAAACAAATTTGTATAAAGTTAATTTTGTAAAGAAAATGCAAAATATAAATAAAAAAATTACAATTTTTTTAATTTTAATTTTAAATAACAAATGTCACTCCTTATTTATAAAAAATAAAATAATAATAAATTTGTTGTTAATTTAACAAGTAATTTATTTTAAATATATACTAAATTTAAATTTTTTAATTTCCTTTGTAGATACATATCGTTACTTGCCCATTAAAATGTCACTTTTCCAGAATAACCCCAAAAAAAAATGTCACGTCACATAACAATTATTTTGGCAGCAGTAATTTTCGCCAAAATGGTCTTGGTAGTACCTCGTTTATAAATCAATAGTTATCCACCTTCAAAGTTTTCCTAGTTACTCAGCCCATGCTCATCCGGAACTGCAATATCTTAAGTAAAACTTTTTGATGAATCCATCTATTTTTTTACCAGGGATTTTGAATTAAGGGATTCTTCACTTATTCAAGATTCTTCAATTAATTTTGGGTAAATATAAGTTACCGTTAAGTATAAACTGATAAAATTTACATAGTTGGAGAGAACGTGTTTCTCAAAATGAATATCGGAGATTATGAAAAAAAAACTTGGCAGTAACTAATGACAAAAAAACAATTTGTAATGACATTAATGAAAAATTAAAGCTATCCAAAATACATTATTGACTTATGTGTTATTTTTTTATTATATTACTTTATTGACACCAGGTTGCACAGATAATTTAAAGTTTTGTCACAAATGTGCTATGAATAATTTGTAAAAGTATTTATAGTTTTACTTTAATATTTAAAAAAAAACTAAGGTGTGTATAAAATATTATTATTAACATAGCTTTGCTGACTGGTTAAAAAGTTCTATTTCTATTTTGTGGAGAAGCAGCAAGTAAAGACACCGTGCGGGGACGTCCTAAACCCCAACACGGTGCGTCCCAATGGCTGATAGGGAAAATCCTGGTTTATAAAAAATGTGTCTAATATTAAAGAATAAACACCCGCGGATCAATTAAAGAAATAATAGAGGGCAGTAGCTATATCATTACTACCTTTGAGCACAAGGAAGCTTACTTCCTTGTATTCAAACTAGACAGGTGCGGTTCGTTTGTTTTAAGCCAGCCAAGATTACCGCGACCATCAGACTTTGCTCAAGGTGTCATGCGACCCGTGCTAAGGGGCGTACTACATGTATGGTATCTGTGCCTGCCCCATACAGATATCGCTAACGAAGCCTTTGGTATCCCAGGCAGTCTTCCGGAGTATTTTTGTTTGCTGTGGCAATGCAGAGCTCTGCCGCAGTCGACCATTTTCTCTAGTTACTCGTACACTATATAAGTTAAAAAATAAATATCACAGACATCTGCAATGAAGGCAACGTTCTCACAGTCATCAAATGCACATGAAAGTATCTACTACAGACCCACCTAGCAAACAAATCTCGCAGGAAGCTGAGAGAGAACTTCTAAAATACCCCACTTCCAAAAAACTGACCTGAAAACAAAGGGCGAGGCAACGCTAACGGGGCCAGCATAAACCTGATGGTCAAACTTGCCAGCGCAACGAGAAAACGGATTGATTAAGAGCGCGGTACCGTATAAAACTGCCTCAAATCAAATCCTTAAAGAGCGGGATAAGAAAATGAGCGGGAAACAACGCTCCCCCCAGTTCACACCAGCAATCAAGCCACGTTCTATGAAACATCCAAACTAGCTAAAACTGCTTCTTTACAGCTGTTGCTCAAGGCATCAAGGTGGGCATGATCCACCTAGAACATCCAAATGCTCAGCTGTCAAACGAACAGCTACGGTTGCTATCTATCATGGACACTGTAGAGAAACTACCGGACGATGGTCCGTCGGATCTCCGGTGAGAGCCTTGTGGATTCTTGTCTTCTTCTTCTTATAGTGCATCTCCTATCGAAGGTTTGCTATCATCACAGCTATCCGAACCTTATTGATTGCAGCTCGGAAGAGTTCAACATTGCTACAATTAAACCAGTCCCCTAGATTTTTAAGCCAAGACACTCGGCGTCTTCCAATATTCCTCCTTTCACTAATCTTTTCCTGAACTATCAGCTGGAAAAGTGCGTATTTGGTGCTCTCAGTATATGACCTAGATATCGAAGCTGTCTCTTTTTTATGGTGTTAATGCCTTCACATTCCTTATTCATCTGATTTAGGACTTCCACATTAGGGATCTTTTCTGTGTAGGAGATACGCCACATTCTACGGTAGCACCACATCTCAAAGGCTTGTAATTTGTCCGTGTGATTTTTCTTGAGAGTCCATGCTTACATACAAAAGCGCGGAAAACACGTAACAACATAGCATCCTCATCCCAAGTCCAATCTTGATATTTCGACTGGTGAACATCTTTTTTATTTTCGTAAATGTTAACCTGGCTATCACTATTCTCGTTCTTATTTCTCTTGTTTAAATTGAACAGAATATAACCGAAACTATAATTACCGAAAGAGCGACAACAGTGTACTTGTAAAGCACAGATTGAACATCGAACATACTTAACTGTCAACGATCAACTAATCAACCAATCAAAGAGCAATAATTAGTTAGGTTAGGTATCATGTGAGTGAGGCGTGGTCGCCCCTCCACTGCGACCCTTAGTAGGTCTATTGTGGCTTACCCCTAGAGGTCACAGTTCACCGCACAATCCAGCCCTTCTCAGGCAGTTCATGGTCGTATAGGGTGAGATTTTTTTAAAATCAGTAGGTTCTAGGTTGGTGTATCAAAATATGTTAAACCTTATTCTTCCCAGGCCGGGGCATAAACATAGTATATGTTCAGCAGTTTCGTCTCCCACGCAGCAGAACCGACAGTCCGTTTGTTGGTTCAGATCTATCTTTTTGAGATGGTAACTTAGACGACAGTGTCCTGTAAGCAGTCCTGTTAGAATACGCAGGTTATTTCTGCTTCATTCTAGGATCTGCTTAGTTGTGTTTCTCGAGGGTTAAAACGGTAAAAACGCCTTCTAGTGGGTTAACCCTGGTATGTCGGACCAGTACGTGAGTATTTTTCTCTCCGCCCAGTCCGAAATAATTGTTTTGGCGGCACTTGTGGTGTTTCCAAAAACAGGTTCTGGTCCAGTGAACGCAGATTCGGCCCCCTGTTTTGCAAGGGTGTCGGCTTTTTCGTTTCCTTACACCCCCTGGTTCCCAGGTACCCACAGTAGGGTCACCCTGTTGTTCGCACCAAGGTACTCTAAGGATTTGATGCAATTCCATACAAGTTTAGAATTTATCTTGTTGGAGCTCAGTGCTTTTAAAGCAGCCTGGCTGTCTGATATTATACTTATATTTTTGTTTGCTAGAGGTCTGTTGGTCAAATTTTTTTGCACACAATTTCATAGCAAATACTTCAACCTGAAAGACTGGCAGATATTTTAATCTTTGGTTTCCTGCTGAAAACACCGGCCCCAACTCTGGGGTTTTCAAACCATCTGTGTACATTACGTTTTCAGTCTCTGGGAAAAGAAATTGTCCCCTTACCCATTCGTCTCTCTTTGGAAAGAGGACTTTAAACGACTTTTCTACGTGTATTTTTGTGGCTAGCAAGTTAGGAACCATCCCGAGAAATTGGTGGTTTTTTGTTTTACTCAGTATCCCGGAGTGATCCCCGAGTTGCTCTCCATTTATTTGATTTTTTAAAGACAGGAATCTGTAGGATACTATCCTGGTCTCCCTCTCTAAGAGAATATCTAGGGAATATCTAGGGAAGGAAGATGTAGGAAGTGTTTTATCGCTGCCGTTGGTATGCTGATTATAGCTCAAGTTATGGCCAGGCATGCCAGCTGCTGAAGGCCAGCAAGCTTTGCTCTAGCTGTCTGTTGTAACCCTTTGGTCCACCAGACTACTGAACCATACGTGACCATAGATATTATCATTGTTTGATAAATCCAGTAAATCTGTTTGTGGTTCATTCCCCAAGATTTGCCACATACTTTTCTGAGATACCAGAGAGAAAACCTGGCTTTGTTTATTGTTTTTTTCAAGTGGGCGTTCCAGGTGAGTCTTTTATCCAGAATTACACCCAGTTATTTTATTTCCGCCGCAAATGGAATGCTCTCTCCGTATAGGACAGGCTGCCGAAGCTTATCTAGCTTTTTCCTTTTTGTAAAAGGAATAATTACAGTTTTCCGGGGGTTGACAGACATCTGTTCTCTCTCTCGCACCATCTGTATACTGTGTTAAGAGCTTCTTGGAGGACGTTTGAGATCGTTGCTTCAAATTTCCCTCCAACTATTATAACCAGATCATCCGCATAGAATTGAAAATTTACTTCCTGCATGGAAAGTTTGCTCAGTTGAGAGTTGACCAGAAGTGACCACATTAGGGGGGAAAGTACCCCGCCTTGTGGACACCCCTTCGCCGCCCTGAACCTAACCGACTCTCTATGCAGTGATGATATTATTATATTATAAAGGGACTGTGATAAGGAGTTATTAAACGCTCCTTCTATATCTAGAAAAGCTGCCAGCGCAATTTTCTTATGTTTAAGGGAATGGCCAATCGTTCCTACTAGATTGTTTAGAGCTAAATCCGTAGATTTGCCTGTTTGGTAGGCATATTGATGGGGGTTTAAGAGATGTTTCCTGAAATTCCCTTCTATAATATGTCCATTAATAATTTATTTCCAGAGTTTTTATTAAGAATAAGGTAAGGCTGATAGGCCGGGAGGATTTAGGAAGGGAATGGATTCACAGTACCCTTTCCAATCTGTGCATTTTGGATCTCGAAATTGCACTATCGAACGTTGTCCTATCCTCATGTCAAATCGTATGTGTCTATAATATGAGCATGAGGGCTCGGTAGATACCTGCCAGTTAACTATTATGGTAATTATAAACTGTGTTCGCAAATTCTGTTCACGAAGGTTAGTTCCGAGCCTACGTTGATGACTGCTAGATCTTCCCCTATTATATAATTATATGAGTACTCACCTCTTTCATTGATGTCGCTGCTGCCCCAATCCAGATGGTGGGAATTTGCGTCGCATCCAATGATCAGTTGCCTGTTGTTCCTCTTGCAGAAGGCGACTAGATCTTGCAGAGTTGCTGGAGGAGAGTGTTATTTTCGGTCCCCAGGGTAGTAAGCAGAGCAGACGACTACATCTACACTACTACCTCCTCCTGAGATCGAAAGCTGTGCTGCAACCACATCAGGGGTGCAAAACTCTGTTAACATAAAATAGTTAATGTTTTTCCTGATAAGTATGCATGCCCTTGGCTTACCACCTAGAGTACACGCTATTAACTTACCGGAGCAATTTTCTAGGCCACCTATTCTGCCGCCTGTATTGGAAGTCCAGGGTTCCTGGATTAGTGCCACATCGAGTTGCTCCTTGGCAAACCTTCTGCTGAGGACATATGAAGCCGTTTTAGCATGTTGGATGTTCACCTGGAGAAAGTTGATGTGGTTAGCCATTTCTACTTAAAGGTAGTGTGGGGAGGTTTACTTTCCTTCCCCGCATTGTTTCTTGGTGTATGCCGTTTTGTCGGCGCTTTACCATGAAGGGTTTTTTTCCCCTGTCTGGCTTTTTTTGCTGGTTTTGGCCTGCCTTTCTTGGCTTCCTTGGACCAAATTGCACCTGTTCAAAGCCAAAATATGAACGGAAATTTAGCCGCTCCAAATTTTTAATGGATACATCATCCATTGAGAACGTCCACATTTGACCAGGTCCTGCATTTTCCCTGTGTAAAATAGTCCACTCCTGGGTATGCAGGGTACGGTTCCGCAGACGGTTGGTTACCTGTTCTCCCGTCAGTCTGGGTAGTCTCTCATCATCTGGGATGAAAGCCACACAGATGTGGGTTTCGGTATGTCTTCTTTCTGAACCAACTTTAACTGGGCGATTTCCCAGGGTTGGAGGGAGCATATCACTCTTCCATCAACTGGACTGTCTCAGCATCCATACAGGACAGAAGGAGGATTTCAGGTGGAATGGTGCAGCTCTGGAATTGCACTTGTGAACCATCGTCCGGTAGTTTGTCTACAGTGTCCATGATGGATCGCAGTAGCACCCGTTGCTGGTTGTTTGACAGCTGAGCATTTGGGTGTTCTAGGTGGATTATGCCTACCTTGATGCCCTGAGCTTCTGCTGCAAAGAAGCGTTTTTGCTCGTTTGGGTCCTTCATAGTGTGTGGCTTTTTCGCCGCCGCTTCTGGAGTGCTACCATCCAAGCGTATTCGCTTGCTGGTGACAGCTGGGGGAATTGATCCCCGCTCCTTTTCTCATCCCGCTCTTTTAATATTTGATTTAAGGCGGTTTCGTAAGGTCAATCGAATAAGCCGTTTTCTCGTTGCGCTGGCAAGTTTGACCATCAGGTTTATGCTGGCCCCGTTAGCGTTGCCTCGCCCCCTGTTGTCAGGTCCGTTTTCTCGGAAGTGAGGGATTTTAAAAGTACTCCCTCAGTTTCCTGTGAGATTTGGTTGCTAGGAGGGTCTGTAGTAGTCACCTCCATTTGCATTTGTTCGTCTGCGAGAAGATTGCCTTCGTCGCAGATGATTTTAATGTTTTTAATATTTTGGTTACTCATATAGTTCCCACGAGTAGCTAGAGAAAAATGGACGACTACCGGGAGGTTGCCTGGTATCCCAGAGGCTCCGTTAGCGATATCTGTTTGGGGAAGGCACAGATATCATACATATAGTACTCCCCTTGGCACGGGTCGCATGACACCTTGAGCAAAGCCTGATGATCGCGGTAAGCTCCCTTGTACTTAAAGGTAGTAATGATATAGCCGCTGCCATAAATCATGTCCCAAGTTAATCCGCGGGTGTTTATTCTTTAATATTTGACACCTTTTCTGTAAGCTAAGAAGTTCCCTATCAGCTATTGGGACGCGCCGTGTTGGGGTTAAGGACATCCCCGCACGGAAGAGCAATAATTAACCAATCATCCATTATTTTTTTAATTTTTAATCCACAATCATGAAATGAATCATACTTTTTTGGCACCTTTTTTGTCTTGGGTACAAGTGGGTCTTTTTATGGTTAAACATTGTGTTTGTTACCACAAGATTCCACTACCAACATACTTAAAGTATTCCGTTTTCATTTACTTTGCTATTACCATACATATCTATCACGCTTTACTTCTACCCAATTATTAAAATCGCCTAGCATTAATATTCTTTTATTCTGGTTACACTTATTCAGAAAATCTGTCACACTTTTTCAAATTTCCTGCCTCTCTTTTTGAGCTTTCGAAGACTGATTCCACTGCGCATCTTGTGGGACATAAACTCCGTGCAAAAATATACAAGTAAGACCAACCCTTGGCCTTATTCAAAAAAGTATTGGGCATACACATTTTAAGTCATTCACAAACTCATTTATTCTAGCAGAAATTATCACACTAACGCACTGACAGTCTCTGCTGGTTTCTGGAACTCCTAACCAATAGGCTGTATAGAGTCCTTTAATGGAATGCGAATTCAACATTTTCCTTAAGTCGGTTTTGGTCAAATCTTCGTCTTGCGATTTAGAAAATTCAATGCATCTTGCAATGTCAAAATTTTTCCAGCAATGCATTACATTCATATCATATTCCATGATGATTTTAAAGGTTCGTCTAATGTAATAGAGCTTGAACGTCTGGATTTTTCCTTGGTCCATGGGTTGGAGTAAAGCAGTTGTGTTAGGAGGTAAAAATATTACCTTTATATTTGGATGCATAGTTTAAAGCTCACTAGGATGACCTGAAGCTTTGTTCAAAACTAGAACAGCCTTAAAGTCTCAATTATTTTTTTTTAAATTAACACCAGGAACAAAACAATTTCGAAACCATTTAGAAAAAATAGCACTTGTAACCCTCGATTTCTTATTTGCACGCCAAAACACTGGCAGGTTATCCGAATCCGAATCCTTTTAGGATACCGATTGAAACCGCGAATAAAGAAACTTTTAGTAGTGGCTTCAGGAACTTGATCACAATTTTTTTACCCGCGAATAGTAACAACGCGAAAAAGAAAACGGTTAATAAAGAGATTTTACTGTAATAATAAAATAATAAGTCAATGTATTTTGAAAAGATTTAATTTTTCATTATTGTCATTACAAATTGTTTGATTTATTAGTTACTGCGAAGTTTAATTTTATAATTCTTGACGTTTAATTTTGAGGAATATGTTTTATTTTACCATGAAAAAATTTTGTCAGTTTAAATTTACGTGGAACTTACATTTACCAAATACATTTAAAAAGTCTCGCAGCAGTGAAGAATCTCGTATTACACAATGCCAATTTAGAGGTAAATTATACATCGTAAAGTTTTTGCATCACATACTGCAGTGCCAGTGGACCAGGGGCTCAGCAATTTGATGAAAAACTTTGAAGATGGAGGACAACTAACTTATAAACGATACATTAACGAGAAAATTTTGCCGAACAATACTACTGCTAAAAAGATTATGTTATTGTGTGACATTTTGCTATTGTGTGACATTTTGCAATTTTTGATAACTATGGACAAAGTGTCATTTTAATAGACATGGCTGTTTAACTTATTTATAGACGGTTGTTTCAAATATTTAAAAAAGAGTACGTATGGATTGAGATTACAGTAGAAAAAATTGACCTTTACCCTGACGTCATACCTACAAACCTCGCGAAATGAATCAATGAGTTAAAAATGGCAACTCTTACTTTGTCGTGTTCCTAAATATTTCCACTGTTTGTTTATATTGTTAGTATTTTTTGCGTTATAAATAACTAAATATTGCTGTTGGTTGAAGTCAATTTAAATAAATCCCTATTATTGTTTTAAAATAATCGAAAATTTAGATAATATTCCTATAATATTCACTAATAATTATTTTTCCTGCCACTTATACAAAATAAAATCTCTATAAATCTTTCATTTGAATAAATTTATTTAAATTTAAAACATTACATTATACTTTGGTCACCAAGTATATATATATATATATATATATATATATATATATATATATATATATCCATACATACATATAGTCACGCCTTTTTTCCATAGGGGTAGAGGTAGGCAGTGACCACTTCCTTCCACTTGCACATGCACATCTTTTGCTTCCTTTACTCTCATCCGTGCTCTCAAACATGCTCGTCAGTTTTTGGTACTTTTGACCTGGTCTTTCTTCAAAACAATGTTGATCTAATTGAGATATGTTCTCCGAGGAGTGCTATATATTTGGAATATGTAACAGGCTAATAAGAGTACTCTTTTACACAGATTTCGATAAAATTTATTATCATCATCAGGGATGAGTGTATGTGAGGTTGTGTGGTATAAAAGTTAAAACAATCAAAACAATAGGACATAACAGGAGATAACACATCCTGTAGGATTCTCCGAAAACTACATTTTTATGTTATACAAAAACTAGACCTAATTAAATATTGTATAAATATAAATTTTGTTGAAATAAAATTTTTTTTGTGACTATGTGTGGCAGCGGAACCTGCTAACCTTCTTTACGCGCGCTGGGAGTAAAAATTCAAGGCCGCGTCAAACGAGCTAGCGAGACGAAAATGTGTAACGATTCATAATGCTGTGACACTAGAGACACTTAAAGATCTACAGTCTTGTAAGCACAGAGTTTTTCTGTGTACCGTGCGATAAATGAACAGAAAATAGTAACTGTGGGTGTTTACATTACTCCGAATTCACATATTAACGACATTATCGCATTTTTACATGGCTCATTATTGAGATACACTCGTGATGGTGGTAAACTTCTTCCTCAACGTGACGATTTAAAATCTCTTATTCTAACTGGACACTTCAATGTAAATTTTGCATTGGACACTTCCATAAAATTAATAGACTTTCTACAACAGCAACTGAATTTACATATGATAAGTGACCGGAATACTTCAACAACAAAATCAGAAACAACTATAGATGCTGTATTTTCTCGTTATCTCGACACAATCGAATCAAGAATGTATGTATCGTATTTTAGCTATCATAAATAAATTGTATCGATTGTAGCTATTGCACCAAGCTTAAACGTTAGAAGTTTCACTTTTAATATGCGCACATATTGCACACATCTTTTATTACTTGCTTCAAATTTCAATAGTTGCTTTCGTTTTGGATTAAAATCAGGACTATTATAAAACGGTTTTATGATTATCTTGGTACTAGACATTCGAAATGTCTCTTCACCACTGATTGATGTTTTTTTGTCACGTTTACATGTGGCATAGAATAATCATCATAAATTGGCTCTACATCCCGGTGTGGGCCTTGGCCTCTTCTAAAACTCACCTTCTTAACGATCTGTCTCCTTCCAGTTTTGTAGCCGTTGAGATGGTCCGAGTATCCGAGGCTTTCTGTTGGGTTTTATAGCTGTAGGTGTTTTTTTTCGATCGGGTAGCTTTTAACTTGATTTTTTGATCACCGAGGCATGAAATATGCACAATAACTTTGACTTACTTTTTAAAATGCGTTCATTTTTATTTGCAAATGATAAAATATGCACTTGTAAATAATTCAAAGAAACTGTACGGTTTAGTCGAATTCGTCAGCGTAGTCATGAAATAAAAAATATTATTTTAAAAAGTTTGTGTCCAGATTTCAATAATGCATTATTTTTATTAAACTTTTATTATAAGTCAGAATTATCAAGAATATCCATATATGGTATTATTTATACACACAGCAGTTTCCGAGATAACTTGTACATAGGTTCGCGCAGACCACCAAAACACTTACACTGCTTGAATAATTACTAATCGTAAAATTCTCCTTCATAATGTTCTTGAAGTAGATGGACATAGTGTTCATCTTCATAGTAAAATTATGTATACAATTATCGCTGACGTTTTCATCGTTCAACCAAGGCCTCGGAGGCTCTGGATCTATATTTCGCTTTTTGCTCGGATCTCTGGTATCTTCGATACCAGTTTTTTTAATTTATTGTCAGACGATTTACTCAATTCCTTGGAATCAGACGTTCGTACGCTCTTTGCTTTATCTTTTAATCCTCACCTTTTTCCGCGTCTTCTTTGTTTTTTCCCTCATCGTCTTCTACGTCTCTACCTTTATCCATTGACTCTAAACTTGTATCATCATCTAGTTCAAGATTGTCTATTTTTAATATGTCGTTTCTTCTCCTACCTCGTCCTCGTCGTTTTCGGCTTCTGCCTCTCTTTTTCCTTCTTCTGCTTCGAATTTTTAGTCCCTTCCACCAAATCGCTCAAAATATCATCGGCCCTCCTTCTTCCTCGCTACCGTCTTTTGATTCCACTTCTCCTATTTCTCTTACTTTTTTTGCGACATTCTGTAATCGAAAGATTAGCTTCTTTCCCTATCTGTCTAAAGCTTTTAAAAATCGCGTAATCAAACACTATCCATAAACTTTTAATTTTCAAAATCAAATTTTAGAAAAAATTACAGAATTTATTTTTAATTAAAAACTCGCAAATAAAAATTTAATATTTTAGACACAATAACAGGCTTATTTTTACCACCCTGTACACCTCCGATGTAACCGAAAGTAGATAGCCTATTCCAGTATTTCCGGTATACTTATTTGCTGAGAAGCAAATAATTGATAATATATGGGTCTTAATCCTGAACAATTCCTGAAAATGTTATGCTTTTGTTACAAATAGGCAATTATTAAATCTTTTTACCAAAATCTGCCACACTTACCTATATTTTTTTTTATCCGATTTTTAATAGCCCATTTTTCATCTGGCTCATTTTTCCGTCTCTTGAAGTAATAAATCATCAGCGGGTGTCGGGCGCCAGAATGTCGCACGTATTATTTTACTACGATCTACGTTAAAGCAGGAATCCCAAGATTTCCTGCGGTGACGAGTCCATTTATACTTCGCGAGACAGCGCCATCTTACAAATCAGCGTAAAACTATCTCGGATATCGCGTCCAAATTATGAGCGATGCTTAATCTATGCTTTCAGGAACAGAGTTATACAAATGAGTAAAGGATCGCCTGAATATTTCAGTTTTGAATTTAGGTGGGGATAATAAACCTTTAAATGTAGATTTAAGTTATGTTTATCTGTCTTAAAAGATATTTTGTGGTGCAAATATATAGGAATTTTAAATAAAACAATTTTGTGGTATGAAGTGACTGCGCGATGAATTCTTCTATTTTGCATATTTAACCATTCAGTCTGTATTAATTTATGTGATATTCTCTGATTTCTTCTCACACCGTAAATTAGCCTTAAACAGGAATTCTGCTTTCTTTAAATTTTATTTTTTTATACAGTTGTTAAGTTCAGACCATAGACGGAGTCAGCGAAGTTAAAATTCGATAAAACTAATGCTTTACATAGTTTTATTTTAATGTTTTGAGGAAATAAATGTCCATTTCCATAAATTAGTTTCAGTGAGCTATATGCACCATAAATCAATTGATTAACACGTTTTTCGAATCTTAAATCTCTGTCTATAATAATACCTATGTCTTTAGCTTCTTTAACTATAACTATTGATTCATTATTAATTTCTATATTAATAGGAAACTGAAGTCTAGTCTTATTATACATAGAACCAAATAATATTAGTTTGGATTTAGCACAATTTATTAGTAAAAATGTTCAGAAGCTAACTTAATAAACGTCGTTTGTTTCCTATTATTAGTTTTACAAGCATTATCTGCTAATTTCGATAAAAAATTATAATATATACAGATATATTTGTCTATTTTTTGCTATTTTATATGCATTATTTTACTATTTTACTAACTTAATTTTAATTTAAATTTTAATGTTTTAATGTTGTTTTAATATTTTTTTTGATCAAATTGCTTTAATCTGTAAAAGTTATTGTAAAAATGGGGTAATCAGTAAATAAATAAATAAACTTTAAGTATTTTATTTTTTAATTGGTAATGTCCGGTAGCTTCCTGTTATTAGTCGAGGTACCAGAGCGCAATTGAAGACAGGATTAGCATTTCTTTTCTTAGGGCTAGACTATAGTTAGATCTGTCAGATACAGTGCGGGAACTGGTGATAGATATTTTGTTGGCTTTGGTAAGGTTTTTGTCTTTATAAATGGATACAGTTTAAGAATAATAAAGTTATTTTTATAAATAGATTAAATAGCGTCATATAAAGCGGAGCAGGCTCGCTTACAACGTCTTATGGACGAAATGGATACACTCCGAATCTGCACGGGATTTATCTGATGGCAACGACACTGGTAATGAAAATCCTACGGAAGAAAATCATGTTAACTTGGGCAAGACAGCTAAAGGTAAAGAGAATATAAAGTGGAGAATACTGCCCTCCAAAGAGAATGTTAGAACAAGATCTCACAATATAGTTTACCACCTTCCTGGAAACTTAGGTATTTCAAAAGGAAGAACAAATCCTTTAAAATGCTGAAAATGTTTATTCAGCGATGACATTAATGCTATGGTTGTTGAATATACAAATATGTTCATGGTTTTTAAAGCTCACCAATATTCTAGAGGAAAATATGTGAAGCCGATCAATGCATCTGAAATTTTCGCCTTTCTAGGTCTTCAGGTCTTCTTTATTTAGCAGGTGTTAATAAAAGCGGCCGTCTGAACACAAAACAATTATGGAGTACAAATGGGATGGAAATCAAACTAATCAGGTTGACGATGTCTATAAACAGAATTAAATTTTTATTGAAGTATATTAGATTTGGTGACAAAGACACTAGAGGGGAAAGATTAGAAACTAATAAACTGTCGCCAATTGGAGAAATATTTGAAATATTCAATGAAAATTGTAAAAAATCATACTCTCCCTCAAAATACCTTTCTATCAATGAAAAGTTGGAGGCTTTCGGAGGACGCTGTAGCTTCAAATAGATATCCCTTCCAAACCAAGCAAATATGGAATAAAAATATTCGCCATAGTAGATGCGAAAAAATTGTTTTCCAAAGCCATGGAAGTTTATGTTGGACAAATACCGGAAGGTTCATATCGCGTTTCAAATGGTTCTGAGGCAATTGTGAAAAGAATGTCTTTTTCTATCCACCGCACTGGAAGAAATATCGCCACAGACAATTGGTTCACAAGTTTTGATTTGGTTTTTAACATTTTGAAAAACCACAAATTAACCGTAGTAGACACTGAAAAAAAATAGGATGGGAGTTCTACCCATTTTTACGAATGGTAAAATACGGCAACCATTTTCATGAATGTTTAGCTTTCGGAAAGAGGCAACATTAGTGTCTTATGTTCCAAAAAAAAATAAAACAGTACATTTAGTGTCCAGTATGCATCATGATAGTGCAATACTCTAAAACAGGTAAAAAGGCTAAACCGGAGATACGTTTACGTTTTACAATAAAACCAAAAGCGGTGTAGACGTAGTAGATCGGTTATGTACCTCGTATAATTGCGCAAAAAATACAAAACGGTGGCCTATGAACATTTTTATTCTTTGCTCAATGTAGCTGGCATTAACACGTTGACGAACACCTATGTATGGTAAAAAAAAGCACTTTGGTTTTTTGCCGAATTTAAACTAATATTGTGTTATGAGAATGACGAAAATCTGTTTTTTGCATTTTTTCACACAAAAAGGCTTACGACGTCTATGGCTGTCGTGTCCTAACAGTCCGTATAAGAGCAATTTTTCTACCATGCTGGACACTGACGGCTATACTGCCGTGCTAAGCTTAAAGGTGGTAATGCCACCAAAGTTAAAACAAAGAAAATCAATTTTAAAGTTAACTTTATTTTTCAACCTTTTCCACCTAACAAAATATCAAACTATTTTGATTTATTGTCATTTCAGGAGATAACTTAAAATGTTGTGATATAAAAATGTATTTTTTTATAACTTAACTTCTATCAGTTTTGGCTGATTGACTGTAATTATCATCGAAACATCCCTTTTGTCTTTCCATTTAGAAATATGCACGTTTTCTTTACGGCTCCAAATATGCTGACTTTTTTTAGTTTTTTGTTTACGATATGTTTGGGGTTACCGCGCTTGTTGATTCGCAATGTTTCTGCAGTGTGTGTTATATATTCCCCCAAGTTTTCCGATTACTTAATACTATTATAAAAGTTATCCAAGTTCATATGATGCCTTTTATTTAAATAGGGAGTCATATGGCGCTTTACCAATGAGTTTATTATAGACTCTCCAAGCTGGTCAGTATTCGTTTTGCCATTATAAATCTCTACGTTTAGTACATATCCTTTATTGCTACAAAGTTCATAAAATTTTATTCCATAGCGTGATTTTTTTTTTTATATGTACGCGAAACTTTGGACTTTCACAAAATAACAACAGGGACTCATCTAAAGAAAGGTTTTGTTTAGGAGATTAAGCATTTTGTGAATTCTTTACAAAAAGTTTTAGAAGGTCGTTTATTTTGTACAGAACGTCTTCTGATGCGTCATTATTTGCACAAGAGAGACATATCAGTAAGCAACTAAAATAATTGAAATTTTAACATGTAATTTTTTTCGAAATATCGGGAGAAAATGTAAAATTTAAAAACTATTGTAAAGAGAATTGTCAGAGCTTCCAAAATACATCTTATTCGACCCTCAATGCCATTTAAAAATTTTGGGGTAATTCTTACCTTCGCTTGGGGTTAAAAGTGGTGAAGTCAAAAATAGTGGATAAGAGTGTCCCACTTTAATCAAAAATAAAAGGGTCCGAGCGTTTTTCTAAAATGTTGACAAGGATCTTGCAAATGGTTCTGTTTTGTTACCGGTTGGCCACCCTGTATAATTAATCCCCTCTCTTGAATAGAGCTGACGATTAATTTTGTTGTTGAAAATGATCAAAAAATAATCACATAAATTTTGGCACGGTGCGAACATAGTCATGACATAATTTTTTTTAGTAACTTCAGCTCCACCGCGGGTGCGCCAACTGACGCTCATTTTGCTTATTAATTAATATTAATCTACCACTAAAAACGAATTTCAATCGCTATAAAGTTCCTCGAAAAAATGTAGTGCTACCTTTCGTACCTTTATCTGCCACAAATAATTTCCAGACATTTTAATATCCTAACTTGTTTTTCTAGTCGGGCGCTTTTAAACCCGTCATTGTTAAATATGAATGTCAAGTTTGTCTTCTAAAAAATTAAAAAGCACTTTTTTAATGGTCCGTCGTAGAAATAAGAACCACTCTGTTTTTCGGCTGTACCAACTGCACGCTTGCAGTTTAAAACAACTTTAGCTTTCCATTAAGGGCAGGCAATGTTCAGTTGAGCTTTTGTGTGACAATCTTTACAAACAAATTTGTATAAAGTTAATTTTGTAAAGAAAATGCAAAATATAAATAAAAAAATTACAATTTTTAGTTTTTATTATTAACAATTTCTCGAGGTTTAATACATTCATAATTATTTATATAACTTGAAAATTTTAAATAACAAATGTCACTCCTTATTTATAAAAAATAAAATAACAATAGATTTGTTGTTAATTTAACAAGTAATTTATTTTAAATATATACTAAATTTAAATTTTTTAATTTCCTTTGTAGATACATATCGTTACTTGCCCATTAAAATGTCACTTTTCCAGAATTACCCCAAAAAAAAATGTCACGTCACATAACAATTATTTTGGCAGCAGTAATTTTCGCCAAAATGGTCTTGGTAGTACCTCGTTTATAAATCAATAGTTATCCACCTTCAAAGTTTTCCTAGTTACTCAGCCCATGCTCATCCGGAACTGCAATATCTTAAGTAAAACTTTTTGATGAATCCATCTATTTTTTTACCAGGGATTTTGAATTAAGGGACTCTTCACTTATTTAAGATTCTTCAATTAATTTTGGGTAAATTTAAGTTACCGTTAAGTATAAACTGATAAAATTTACATAGTTGGAGAGAACGTGTTTCTCAAAATGAATATCGGAGATTATGAAAAAAAAAACTTGGCAGTAACTAATGACAAAAAAACAATTTGTAATGACATTAATGAAAAATTAAAGCTATCCAAAATACATTATTGACTTATGTGTTATTTTTTTATTATATTACCATATTGACACCAGGTTGCACAGTTATATTTTTGTAGTTACGGACCTAACCTAATAAATGCAGACTAGATAATAATTTAAAGTTTTGTCACAAATGAGCTATGAATAATTTGTAAAAATATTTATAGTTTTATTTAAATATTTTGAAAAAAAACTAATGTGTGTATAAAATATTATTATTAACATAGCTTTGCTGACTGGTTAAGAAATTCTATTTCTATTTTGTGGAAAAGCAGCAAGTAAAGACACCGTGCGGGGACGTCCTAAACCCCAACACGGCGCGTCCCAATGGCTGATAGGGAACTTCCTGGTTTATAAAAAATGTGTCTAATATTAAAGAATAAACACCCGCGGATCAATTAAAGAAATGATAGAGGGCAGCAGCTATATCATTACTACCTTTGAGTACAAGGAAGCTTACTTCCTTGTGTTCAAACTAGACAGGTGCGGTTCGTTTGTTTTAAGCCAGCCAAGATTACCGCGACCATCAGACTTTGCTCAAGGTGTCATGCGACCCGTGCTAAGGGGCGTACTACATGTATGGTATCTGTGCCTGGCCCAAACAGATATCGCTAACGAAGCCTCTGGGATACCAGGCAGTCTTCCGGAGTATTATTTTTTGCTGCGGCAATGCAGAGCTCTGCCGCAGTCGACCATTTTCTCTAGCTAGTCGTACACTATATGAGTTAAAACATAAATATCACAGACATCTTCGACAAAGGCATCTTCGACAAAGGCAACGTTTTCACAGTCATCAAATGCATTTGAAAGTGTCTACTACAGACCCTCCTAACAACCAAATCTTGCAGGAAAAGCACCAGGGTAATGGTAATAAGCGTATCGCATCCACCCTTTTAACGGGCTATAAAGAAAACTGTCCATTAAAGGAGAAAAGGGACCATAGAGATAAACCCTGGTGGAGCAGAAGCTACGACAAAACAGAAAAGAAATTTGACGTCTCTTTAATTAAGCTAAAGAAACAGGTTGCTGAGAAATATATCGCACAGCTGTAACGACTTATAACAAAGAAATAAGGAAAGCCAAAAGAGAATTCTGGAGGAAGGTCTGTCAGAGTTTATCAGATTTACCTGCCAGCTCAAGAATCCATTTCGTTTTTTTTTTGTTTCCTTTTTATTTTACTCGTATATGTTGTCTTTATAAATTAAATTAGTGCTCTTTGATTGGTTGATTAGTTGATCGTTGACAGTTAAGTATGTTCGATGTTCGATCTGTGTTTACAAGTACATTGTTGTCGCTCTTTTGGTAATTATAATTTCGATTATTTTCTGTTCAATTTATATAATTATTTTATACCTTCTTTGTACAAATAAAGTATTTTAGAATAATTTTTAAAAGTTAAATGTTAGTAAATTATTAGTAGTCAAATTAATAAAATAAATTTTCTGTAACACAAATCACTAAGTAGTAATAAATAGACAAATCTAAATAAATATTTCTCGTTTAATAAGAGTTAATAAAATGTGAATTTTAAATTTTAGGTTCTTTTTTCGGACGCTGGCTTCTGACAGTAACAAACGTCTGGTTCTGCGGCGATAACAAATGGGCAACTTTTAAAGAGAGCACGTGTGTGCTTTAAAGTATTTTATCCTTTTTCTTTTCGAGAAAGCAAGTTTCCGGGAATACAAGTGCTGGTTTTCCTTTGGCGTGAGCGTTTTATGGTTTTCTGGAAGAAAAGAAGCTTTTTTTCGTTGGCGTGTGCCTTATAGAAGCGATTTGGATTTTTTTTCTGTTAAGAAGAAAACTATTTTCTCCTTTGGCGTGCGCCTTTTAAAGTTTTCTGGAAGAAGCTTTTTCCGTTGGCATATGCATTATCCTCCCCTGGAGATTTTTATGGGGAGAAATAGTTCACTTCCCATTGTACTGATGCTGGGGTGACCACTTTTAAAACATTTCTCCACTCCTTTTTGTTAGGTCGTGATGTCGATCACATTAAAAGCGGAATTTGTTCCTGGTCCCCCAAAAAAGTGAGTCTGCAAGAGAGTCACTAACGTTTGCCTACCAGAGTCCGTAAAAGAGCCATCTGGTCGTTATATCGAGCTGATCTTTAGCGTCGGATCTCTGGCGAGAGCCTTGTGGATTCTTGTCTTTTTCTTCTTATAGTGCATCTCCTATCGAAGGTTTGCTATCATCACAGCTATCCGGACCTTATTGATTGCAGCTCGGAAGAGTTCAACATTGCTACAATTAAACCAGTCCCTTAAGTTTTTAAACAAAGACATACGGCCTCTTCCAATAATCCTCCTTCCACCGATCTTTCCCTGAACTATCAGCTGGAGAATTGCGTATTTGGGTCCTCTCAGTATATGACCTAGATATTGAAGCTTTCTCTTTTTTATGGTGTTAATGACTTCACATTCCTTATTAATCCGATTTGGCACTTCCATATTAAAGATCTTTTCTGTCCAGGTAATACGCCACATTCTACGGTAGCACCACATCTCGAAGGCTTGTAGTTTGTCTGTGTGATTTTTCTTGAGAGTCCATGCCTCCATACAAAAGCGCGGAAAACACGTGACAACGTAGCATCCTCATCCCAAGTCCAATCTTGATATCTCGACTGGTGAACAACTTTTTTATTTTCGTAAATTTTAACCTGGCTATCACTGTTCTCGTTTTTATTTCTCTTGTTTAAATTGAACAGAAAATAACCGAAACTATAATTACCGAAAGAGCGACAACAGTGTACTTGTAAAGCACAGATTAAACATCGAACATACTTAACTGTCAACGATCAAGTAATCAACCAATCAAAAAACAATAATTAAATTTTTGAAGACAACATATACGAGGAAAATAAAAAGGAAACTAAAAAGAAACGAAATTCACAAGCGTGAGATATTTCGTTACAACATCATCCAAGAAGCCCTCAACACAGTATACAGATGATACAAGAGGGAACAGATGTCTGTCAACCTCCGGAAAACTGTAACTATTCCTTTTACAAGACGTAAAAAGCTAAATAAGCTTCTGGAATCTCATAAGTATGCGGCAAATCTAGGGGAATGAAACCCAAACAGATTTACTGAATTTATCAAAATATGATAATTTTTATGGTTCAGTTGTCTGGTAGACATCAGACAGCTAGACCAAAGCTTACTTTTCTTCAGCGGTTGGCATGCCTGGCCATAACTGGAGTTGTGTCTAGCACACCAACGGCAGCGATGAAAAGCCTCCTAAATCTTCCTTCCCTAGATATTTTTTAGAAAGGTATGCCAGAATAGTCTTTCACAGATTCCTGTCTTTGGAAATTCAAATTAATGAAAAACAACTCTAAGACCACTCCGGGATACTGAGTAAAACAAAAAACCACCAAATTCTCGGGATGGTTTCTGACATGCTTGCCACAAAAATACACGTATAAAATTCGTACAAAGTCCTCTTTCCGAAGAAAGATGAATGGGTAAAGGAAGAAATCCTTTTCCCGGAGACGAAATACGTCATGTACACAGATGGCTCACCCTAGATAGAGTTGGTGCCGGTGTTTTTAGCAGGAAACCAAAGATTAAAATATTTACCAGTCTTGGCAGGTATGCTTCAATCTTTTGGGCTGAAGTCTTCGCTATCAAATTGTGTGCAAGAGAGCTGACTTATAGACCACTAGCAAACCAAAAAAATTTAATATCAGACAGACAGACTGAGCTCAAACAAGATAAATTCTAAACTTGTATGGAATTGCATCGCATCTCTAGAGTACCTGGGTACAAACAACAGGGTTAGCCTACTGTGGGTGACTGGGTAACGAAAAAACCGACATCCTTGCAAAACAGGGGGCCGAATCTGCGTTCACTGGTCCAGACCATATTCATCACGCTTTACTTCTACCCAACTATTAAAATCGCCTAGCATTACCATTCTTTTATTCTGGTTACACTTATTCAGAAAATTTGTCACACTTTTTCAAAACTCCTGCCTCTCGTTTTGGGCTTTCGAAGACTTATTTCACTGCGCATCTTGTGGAACATAAACTCCTAGCAAAAAGATACGAGTAAGACTAACCTTTAGCCTTATTCAAAAAAGTATTGGGCATACACATTTAAAGTCATTTACAAACTAATTTATTCTAGCAGAAATTATCACACTAACGCCCTGACAATCTCTGCTGGTTTCCGGAACTTCTGACCAATAGGCTGCAGTCCTTTAATGGAATGCGGATTCAACATTTTCTTCAAGTCAGTTTTGGTCAAATCTTCGTCTTGCGATTCAAAAAATGTCACTAGATTCTATTTGCTCAAAGCTCACCCATCTTGTTCCATTGGCAACTTAAGCAATTTTTGCTGTTAAGGTTTGAATTTGAACAGAACTTTTATTATTTCCGAATTTCCGACAGTCAAACTGGTCCATTTAAGATCTACCAATGATTAATTTATGATAACAATGCATCTTGCAATGTTAAAATTTTTCCAGCAATGCATTACATTTATACCATATTCCATGTTGATTTTAAAGGTTCGTTTGATGTAATAGAGCTTGAACGTCTGGATTTTTCCTTGGTCCATGGGTTGGAGTAAAGCAGTTGTGTTAGGAGGTAAAAATATCACCTTTATATTTGGATGCATAGTTTTAAGTTTACGAGGATGACCTGAAGCTTTGTCCGAAACTACAAAGGCCTTAAAGTCTTAATTATTTTTTTTTAAATCTACACCACGAACAAAACAATTCCGGAACCATTTAAAAAAAATAGCACTTGTAATCCTCGCTTTCTTATTTGCACGCCAAAACACTGGCAGGTTGTCCAAATCCGAATCATTTTAGGATACCGATTGGAATTGCGAATAAAGAAATTTTTAGTAGTGGCTTCAGGAACTTGATCACAATTTTTTTACCCGCGAATAGTAACAACGCGAAAAAGAAAACGGTTAATAAAGAGATTTTACTGTTATAATAAAATAATAAGTCAATGTATTTTGTAAAGATTTAATTTTTCATTATTGTCATTACAAATTGTTTGATTTATTAGTTACTGCAAAGTTTAATTTTATAATTCTTGACGTTTAATTTTGAGGAATATGTTTTACTTTACCATGAAAAATTTTTGTCAGTTTAAATTTACGTGGAAATTACATTTACCAAATACATTTGAAGAGTCTCGCAGCAGTGAAGAATCTCGTATTACACAATGCCAATTTAGAGGTAAATTATACATCGTAAAGTTTTTGCATCACATACTGCAGTGCCAGTGGACCAGGGGCTCAGCAATTTGATGAAAAACTTTGAAGATGGAGGACAACTAATTTATAAACGATACATGAACTAGAAAATTTTGCCGAAAAATACTACTGCTAAAAAGATTATGTTATTGTGTGACATTTTGTTATTGTGTGACATTTTGCCATTTTTGGCAATTATGAAAGAAGTGTCATTCTAATAGTCACGGCTGTTTAACTTTTTCATAGACGGTTGTTTAAAATATTTAAAAAAGACTACTTATGGAATAAAAACGATTTATTTAACTGTCAAATGCCTTCTTTACGCCAATAAACAGGTCAAATTAGCATTAATATTCTTGTTTTGCATTTGATACCATTTTTTTGACTTTTACTCTTTGTATTTTATATTTATTGTTGTCCTCGTCATTTCTGCCTTATTTTTTTATTAACTTTATCTTTGTATTTATTTTTTTATTCCACTAGCTTGTTTTTTACTATTTTTGTCCATTATTGTTATACCGCAGGATGATGCCCTTATTATGGTGCTTTTAAAATTGTTTCTTTGGCCTCGAATTTGTATATATATACATACATTAATGGAACTTGACAGGTGGCAAGGAACTAAGAGTTAGATCTTTGTTGACGGACTTTAAATGTAAACAATGTATTTAATAGTAATATCTGAGAATTATTTTAAATTTTTAATATCTTTTGCATTATTCTCATAATAGTGCTAAATCAAAATTTGTTTAATTAAGAATCAAACCGTAAAAATAATTACCCTAATTAAGAACATTTGGCATGAGGGAATTAAATAGGAATTCATATTCTTTGAATTGTTCTTACTAAAACGTATAAGATTACATGTTATTACTTATTTCGGACTACAAAGACAGTAATTAAATCGTTGACAGTCTGCAAGGGTAAATTATAAATTTGTGGCGGTACTTTTAAAAATCAATATCTTCAAAAATATATATCCTTCCCATAATCTCTGAAAAAGTGATAAAACTAAATTTGTGTAAACAGAAATAAACAGCAATCATGATTCACTCTACTTGACAACGGTTGAAATATGGAAGTAAAACAAAAATTGATATTTATCTATAATTTGATTTATATTCCTAAAAGGTTAAAGTTTTCTACTTACTTAGTAAGGGACTACTACGACTGTAGATAAAATTAATAACTATATCAAGAGGTAATATCTGACAATGTAATGGGATTTAAAAATGATTTACATCCTAATGTACGATATCCTTTACAGTATTATAAAGAAGTCACATTTTAAAAGCGGAGATTTGTTATTATTTCATTTGACTTTATGTTATTTTCTAACTTCTAGTATGTGATGGGTTAGGTATTAGGTATTAGGTTTTATGTGAGTGGGGCGTGGTCGCCCCTCCACCGCGACCCTTAGTAGGTCTATTGTGGCTCACCCCTAGAGGCTACAGTTCACCGTACAATCCAGCCCTTCTTACGAAGTTCATGGTTGTATAGGGTGAGATTTTTTTAAAATCGGTAGGTTCTAGGTTAGTGTAACCAAAAATATGTTAAACCTTATTCTTCCCAGGCCGGGGCATGAACATAGTATATGTTCAGCAGTTTCGTCTTCCACGCAGCAGAACCGACAGTCCGTTTGTTGGTTCAGATCTATCTTTCTGAGGTGGTATCTCAGACGACAGTGTCCCGTAAGCAGTCCTGTTAGAATACGCAGGTCATTTCTGCTCCATTCTAGGATCTGCTTAGTTGTGTTTCTCGAGGGTTGTAACGGTAAAAACGCCTTCGAGTGGGTTAGCCCTGGTAAGTCGGACCAGTACGTGAGTAATTTCCTCTCCGCCCAGTCCGAAATAATTGTTTTGGCGGCACTTGTGGTGACTCCAAAAACCGGTTCTGGTCCAGTGAACGCAGATTCGGCCCCCTGTTTTGCAAGGGTGTCGGCTTTTTCGTTTCCTTCCACCCCCTGGTGCCCAGGTACCCACAGTAGGGTCACCCTGTTGTTCGCACCGAGGTACTCTAAGGATTCGATGCAATTCCATACAAGTTTAGAATTTATCTTGTTGGAGCTCAGTGCTTTTAAAGCGGCCTGGCTGTCTGATATTATATTTATATTTTTGTTTGCTAGAGGTCTGTTGGTCAACTCTCTTGCACACAATTCGATAGCGAATATTTCAGCCTGAAAGATTGTGGCATACCTGCCAAGACTGGTAGATATTTCAATCTTTGGTTTCCTGCTGAAAACACCGGCCCCAACTCCATCTGGGGTTTTTGAGCCGTCTGTGTACATTACGTATTCAGTCTCTGGGAAGAGGATTTGTCCCCTCATCCATTCGTCTCTCTCCGGAAAGAGGATGTATTTTTGTAGCTAGCAAGTCAGGAACCATCCCGAGAATTTGGTGGTTTTTTGTTTCACTCAGTATCCCGGAGTGATCTCCGAGTTGCTCTCCATTTATTTGCTTTTCCAAAGACAGGAATCTATAGGAAGCTATCCTGGCCTCCCTCTCTAAGAGAATATCTAGGGGAGGGAGATGTAGGAGGTGTTCCATCGCTGCCGTTGGTGTGCTGGACATAGCTCCAGTTATGGCCAGGCATGCCAGCCGCTGAAGGCCAGCAAGCTTTGCTCTAGCTGTCTGTTGTAACCCTTTGGTCCACCAGACTACTGAACCATACGTGACCATAGATATTATCATTGTTTGATAAATCCAGTAAATCTGTTTGGGGTTCATTCCCCAAGATTTGCCACATACTCTTCTGAGATTCCAGAGAGAAAACCTGGCTTTGTTTATTGTTTTTTCCAAATGGGCGTTTCAGGTGAGTATGTGATGGGTTACTTATTTACTCAATAGGGACTACCCAAACATAGATGGATTGTTGACATCTTTTTTATTTAACTTATGGATTTGTAGCATAACTTTTAAATAATTACAATCACAGAATATATATTATCTTTAAAATATTAATGAAAAGAGTGTTAAATCTAAATTTGTTTGATCAGGTATCAAATTATAAACATAATATAATTTTATATTAAATAAGTTAAGAAATGCTAATTTTACTCACTTATAATGTAACAGAAATGTTGAAAAAATACCGGTGGTTAGTTTTTTGCGAGTGTACGGAAATTACAACATTTTAAGTTTCTGTACTAATTTAAATTTGAGAGACAAAATTAAAACTTAATTTTACTCACCACACTTTATGGGTCATATCTGGGAAGGGGGTGGACTAAGTAAATTTTGTTATAAAAAAGATCCATCATAATTTCATACAGGCAATTACCTGCTGAATTTTTTTGCATAAATTTAGAAACACCCTTTATATAATATAGAAGAAGCGCTTCAAGAAGCGAAAAAAATGTTGACCAAATAATTTAGCATTTTTTGTTGTCTTCAATGATAGCGAATATCCCAATGGGACTAAGATATTAAAAGTACTCGCTTTTGAGGCGCCGCGCGCTCACACCGGCCGCTCGGAGCCCTATTTTCAGCGTAAAATTAAAATTATAAATAATGAAGATAGAGTTTCGAGAGTTAATCAAACTAAAAAGTAAAAAATAATTTTAAACATAAGAATAAAATTACTGACGAAAAAATTATTGTCACTGTTCTAAAAGGCAGAGTTAGTTTAAAAATGTCATACGAAGCACCCCACGCTTTTAAAATAGTGACATTAATTTTCTCGTCAGTAATTTAATTCTTATGTTAGGTATTATTTTTTACTTTAATTAACTCTTAAAGCGTGGTTTTTAGTTTTTTAAACTATAATTTATTTTACGCTTTTTAGTTCGAGCACAAAAACAATGCATCGGCCGGGAATATAACCCAGGCTGCCCGCGTGACAGGCGAGCATGCTACCACTGAACCACCGATGCGATGAACTGTTTTAATATTTGTTCTGCGCGCAAGCGTAGTTCACGCACTAGTTCTATTCCTCTAACTCTTATTCAAAGGATCCCTGAAGAAATTTATGAATACTGGCAAAAGTAATTAGGACAATAGAATATTTTGATCAAATTATTGCATTGTCGTCGGTCTTTGACAAGTGTGCAAAGCTTAAATTAAATCTGATCGCAAATTGAGGCCAAAGAGTCAGTTACAAACATACACACATACATGCATAAATACAAGATACAGGTAAACCAAATATTAGCTAGTTAAAAACAGTGAAACAATTTTAAAAACACCATAATAATGGCAACATCCTGCGGTATAACAATAATGGACAAAAATGATAAGAAAACAAGCTAGTGGAATAAAAAAAGACAAAGATAAAGTTTACAAAAAAATATGGCAGAAATACTTACAAAACAGAAATGACGAGGACAATAATGAATATAAAATACAAAGAGTAAAAATAAAAAAAATGGTATCAAATGCAAAACAAGAATATTAATGCTAATTTGACCTGTTTATTGGCGTAAAAAAGGCATTTGACAGTTAAATAAATCGTTCTTATTCCATAAGTAGTCTTTTTTCAATATTTTAAACAACCGTCTATAAAAATGTTAAACAGCCGTGACTATTAGAATGACACTTCTTTCATAATTACCAAAAATAGCAAAATGTCACACAATAACAAAATGTCACACAATAACATAATCTTTTTAGCAGTAGTATTTTTCGGCAAAATTTTCTAGTTCATGTATCGTTTATAAATTAGTTGTCCTCCATCTTCAAAGTTTTTCATCAAATTGCTGAGCCCCTGGTCCACTGGCACTGCAGTATGTGATGCAAAAACTTTACGATGTATAATTTACCTCTAAATTGGCATTGTGTAATACGAGATTCTTCACTGCTGCGAGACTCTTCAAATGTATTTGGTAAATGTAAGTTCCACGTAAATTTAAACTGACAAAAATTTTTCATGGTAAAAAAAACATATTCTTCAAAATTAAACGTCAAGAATTATAAAATAAAACTTCGCAGTAACTAAAAAATCAAACAATTTGTAATGACATTAATAAAAAATTAAATACAATACAAAATACATTATTGACTTATTATTTTTCTTATTATAGTAAAATCTCTTTATTTACGGTTTCCTAATTTGCGTTGTTACTATTCGCGGGTAAAAAAATTGTGATCAAGTTCCTGAAGCCACTACTAAAAATTTCTTTATTTTCAATTCCAATCGGTATCCTAAAAGGATTCGGATTTGGACAACCTGCCAGTGTTTTGGCGTGCAAATAAGAAAGCAAGGATTACAAGTGCTATTTTTTCTAAACACTTCCGGTATTGTTTTGTTCCTAATGTTGAAAAAAAAAAAAAATTAAGAATTAAAGGCCATTGGACAAAGCTTCAGGTCATCTTTGTGAGCTTAAAACTATGCATCCAAATATAAAGGTGATATTTTTACCTCCTAACACAACTGCTTTACTCCAACCCATGGACCAAGGAAAAATCCAGACGTTCAAGCTCTATTACATCAGACGAACCTTTAAAATCATCATGGAATATGATACGAATGTAATGCATTGCTGGAAAAATTTTAACATTGCAAGATGCATTGTTATTATAAATGAATCATTGGTAGAACTTAAATGGACCAGTCTGACTGTCGGAAAAGATGAAAGTTCTGTTAAAATTCAAACCTTAACAGCAAAAATTGCTTAAGTTGCCAATGGAACAAGACGGGTGAGCTTTGAGCAAATAGAATCTAGTGACATTTAAGTATTTTTTAAATCGCAAGACGAAAATTTGACCAAAACCAACTTGGAGAAAATGTTGAATCCAAATTCCATTAAAGGACTCTATACAGCCTATTGGTCAGGAGTTTCGGAAACCAGCAGAGATTGTCAGTGCGTTAGTGTGATAATTTTTGCTAAAATGAAGGAATTTGTGAATGACTTTGAATGTGTAAGCCCAATACTTTTCTGAATAAGGCTAATGGTTGTTCTTACTCGCATCTCTTTGCTATGAGTGTATGTCCCACAAGATGCGCAGTGGAATCAGTCTTTGAAAGATCAAAAAGAGAGGCAGGAGTTTTGAAAAAGTATGACAGATTTTTTAAATAAGCGTAACCAGAATAAAAGAATAGTAATACTAGGCGATTTTAATAGTTGGGTAGAAGTAAAGCGTGATAGATATGACAGTGTTCCGGAAATGTATGGTAATAGCAAAGTAAATGAAAATGGAGAAAATCTACTTAAAGTATGTTGGTAGTGGACACTTGGGCATACCGCGGTGCCGGCATTGATACAGACCACTTCTTAGTAATGAGCCGAATAGAAGTATGTGAGGTTAAAACATTTTAAAAAATGGATTGTGGAAGTTGCTATTGAAGTGTGCGGTGTAGTTAAAAAAGGAAAAAATGTTGGTTAACGAAAATCTGTGCAGAGGTTTAAAAAGCAGTTTTAGAGAAGAAAAAAGCCTGGATGGATTGGCTGGCAAAAGACAACGATTGAGGACGTAAACAAGTTTCAGAACAACATTAAATTCTTTTGAAAGTCTGTAACAACAGCCAGAGGTAAAGATACTACCTTACAAGGGGAAAAAATCAAAAACCAAGATAGAAGTATGAAAAAGGAGAAAAATGTGTTCTAAAGAGATAGAAGTAATACTTCAGAAGTTTATTTGAAAAAGAGGATACACAAGCGCAGGCCCCTTCGGAGACAAAAGTGAAAGTTAAAATCAAAGTGAAAATAGTACGACAGATATTGGTAAAACATTAAACAGTATGAAATTTGGTAAAACTGCAGGGTACGACATGATTTTGGTTGAAATGCCAAATGCTGTACAGGGCGTGATAGCTAGTATGCTGTACCCCTTTTTTAACATTTGTGGAGAAGCGGCAGCGTACCAGGAGACTGGTGCAAGGCAGTTATCGTTCCACCTAATAAGGAAAAAGGTTAGTAGCAGGACTGCAAAAACTACCGAAGTATTAGTTTACTCAGCATCGACGGCAAAGTGTACTCGCAAAGTTATCAATTAAAAGAAATGAAACTGATGAGAAGATATTGAATGTGCAAGCAGGATTTAGAAGAGGAAGGAGATACATGGATTGGGTCTTTTCAGAATTATTTGCCAACATAATTAATTGTTAAGGACCAGCACTCCACCATGCATATTCCGTCGTGCCTTTTTTGACACATTCTGCTGCCTATTATGCAGAGCCCCATTTATTTGTTTGCCTGCCAACATACTTCGCTCAATATCACAAGCATACTTTCCGTCTCTGGTAAAGTATGAACCCAAGTATACAAACTAATTTACTTGTCCCACTCTTTCTCCTTTAATTAGCACTTCGCAATTTGTTATGCTTTCATTTTTTTTTAAATTTGTTACGTTCGTTTTGCATAAATTTACTTTTATCCCTCTGATTTTTGGGGTAATATGCATAATATTAAACATTGTCTGCAACTCTTTCTTAGATGATACTTACATGACCTGATTATCGGCGTAAAGGGGGCATTTGACGATCAAACAATTAATTCTAACACTTTTTTCGTTAATAAACCAGCCCCTGTAAGCTTCGTGACCACTGATCAAGCACTGGAATCCTCGTAAACTGATTTAAGCGCTTGTATCAAGATAACTTCTTTTTTTCTTCTTTTGGTATCATGACCGTTCAACGATCGTTGGTTATCATGTTGGCTATGTTGACGATAATTGTTCTGTTGACAGCGGCTCAGAAAAGCTAAACTGTAGACTTCCCATACCACTGCCTCAAATTATTTAGCCACGATGTTTTCCTTCTTTCTGGGCCCCGCTTGCCTGGTATTTTTTTCGCTATAATAAAGTGTCTTCTTCTTCTTCTTGAAATACCGCTCCTATCAGAGATTAAAAATCATCACCACTACTCGGGCCTTATCAATCGCCCGCCTGAAGAGTTCTGCTGACGTGCAACCAAACCACTTTCTTTAAGTTGCGCAGCCAAGAGATTCTTTTTCTGCCAATCGTTCTCTTGCCTTTTATTTTACCTTAAATAATTAGCTTAAGGATATTATATCTATCTCCTCTCAGAACATGTCCTAGATATTCTAATTTTCTCCTTTTTATGGTGTTACTAATTTCTTTGGCTATATTTATTCGGCTTAGTACTTCCTCATTTGAAACCTTGTCAACCCATGGTATTCTCAGCATTCTCATATAACATCACATTTCAAATGATATTTTTTTATTTAAGTGTCCAAGCCTCCATTTCATACAATAGAATGGAGAATATATAGCATTTTAGCATTCTGGTTCTCAGTTCTAATGTTATATCTCGGCTGCAGAGTATTTTATTTATTTTTATGAAAGCACTGCGAGCTACTTCAATTTGACACTTGATTTCATTTGTGTTCACCAAGTAAAGAAAGCGAAACTTTACCATTGGAACAGCACATTCCAGGCGTTTTATCTTTCCAAAATTATTTCGATATTCAAGTGAAGGATTGTATAGAAATCCTGAATTAATAAATACGAACCAATTGTTTTGCATCAAAATTCGACGGCGTGTGGTTTACCTTTCTGCATGAACGATTTTTCTCGCCTGCAACTGTTTTTGAGTTTCTCTCGCTGTAATGGCTGCCTGCTGTTAAGCTTGTCTTCCCAATTTGTGTTTGAGGTGTTTGAGGAGCTCTTAAAGTTGCTTGGCATTCAGCTTGCTCATCTAAACGAAATTGCGTTTGAAGAGGCGTCTCAGAAGCTCTTATAGAAGCTTGACGGGAGGCTTGGCCCTCTAACCTTTCTTGTCTCTTATAGCATTATTTTATTCTGATAAGATAATAAATGCTATTTGTTGGTTTTATACTTGTTTAGCAAAAGAGAATGATATTTCACTGGATTTGTTTTACTTTATTCATTTTATGGATATATTCCAGTTATACTTTATATATTATTTAGTATCTTATGACAGCATTAAGAAGGTCCATCGCGACCTGAAATTAGAATCACTGTTAGTTTCACACACACTGTATAATTCTGGTTTATTACCACCTGTTAGTTCAGCGATTTTTGTTTGCCATTTAATTTAATACTTTTCGTAGTAAAGTACACAACTTTATCACAGTGTCTCATAATCCTGAACTAAACAATAATTCCATTTGGGTCAGTCCTAAAAAATAAAAGGAAAATGTTCTAGTTTATTTGACTCACTGTATAATTAACGGAGATAATGTTGTACTTTTTTTTTTTTATGAAAATAGTCGCAAAAAGGGTAGACCTATCGTGTGGGCCGCGGACGGCCCGCACGGCGACTACTAGAAGGGGAAGGGATTATAGAAAGGAAATGATTGTGGACACGCTTTTTAAAAAGTTGCAGGTCACAGTTCTCTGGAAAAACTGATTTTGGAAGTTTAATTCGTTCCGTAGCAGCCCTGTAAAAGAAGGATTCTTGATGAAGATTGGTCCTTGTAGTGTCAATCTTGAGAGTAAATGGGTGAGACTGATCAGCGTGCCGAGTTCTTCGGCCGAATGTGGCCAATGGTGGTACAAGAGTTTTTATTTCTCTGGAGCATCTGCCATGGAAATATCTGTAGAGCAATGACTGGTCTGCAACTCTTCTTCTATGTTCTAGAGGGTGAAGGGTATCTGTGAGAGTTAAGCTGTTTATCAAGCGAATGGCTCTTTTCTGAATGGAATCTAGAAGACGAAGAGAATGCCTTGGTGCTGAACCCCAAATGTGCGAGCAATACTCCAGTAGAGGTCGGATTTGAGCCTTGTACGTCGTCAACAGTTGATCAGGAGTAAAAAACTTTCTGGCTTTGCACAGAAAACCTAGCCTCTGGCTTGCCGACTTTGCGATGATAGCAACATGGTCATGCGAAGACATATTATTGGACACCATGACTTCCAAAATCGAGATGGAGGGACTTGGTTTAAGGGTATTTCCGGACATTGTGATGGGATGATTTGAGGAATTCACTTTCTTGGAAAACGTGACACTTTGTGTTTTTTGTGCGTTGAACTGAACAAGATTGTTGGTTCCCAACTCGACGATTGCTTTAAGATCTCTATTGATGGAATCAACCTGTTCTTGCCTGAGTCTATTTGTATCATTCACCGAAAGTGATCGATAGGATGTGAAAGTTGAGACAAGTGTGCTATCGTCTGCGAAACTGTAAATGGGGTTCGTGGTGGTTTTCAAGAGGTTGTTGATGTGTAAAAGAAATAAGGTGGGGGACAGGATGGAACCCTGGGGGACTCCGGCATTAGTTTTAAACGCATCAGAAGAAATACCATCAACTGCCACATGTAAGGAGCGATCATGCATGAAGCTCAAGAGCCATTGGCGCAGTTTGGTTGGGAGACCGTAGGCAGATAATTTACTTAACAATGCCCGGTGCCAACCTACCTATTACTTTTGTATTCTTTCTTGCGTTATGTACAGGGTGTTTCAATAAAAGGTGACCCTGTCTCTAGGATAGGTAGAAAACTGAAAAATAATTGGGGTTTGCTTTGTAAAAAATTTTAGTAACGTCATCCGTATTCAAAATAAAGGGCGTTGAAGAAAAAAATTTGGTTATTGCATGGTTCGTACCAAGAAGTATCGAACATAACTTTTTTAAGGTTAAATTTATTAGTAAAAAAAGTGAACTTAAACATCATTCAATTTTACACCAAAAAAGTATTCTTGGGAAAACTCGTTACTGTGTACCGTTTTTGGAATATTTTGATTTGAAAATTATGAAGTAATAAACAAATTTTTTTTCAACTACCTTTATCTTGAATACGAATGCCGTTACGAATTTTTTTTACTTAAAATAAACCCCAATTATTTTCAGTTTTCTACCCATCCTAGAAACGGGGTCACCTTTTTGAAAACATCATTACTTTATACCAGCATTGATTATTACTTTGTCAAAATATTTCGAAAACGGTACACAGTATGGAGTTTTACCAAGAGTGTTTTTTTGATGTCAAATTAAATGATGTTTTAGGTTATTTGAATTTTTGATTAATAAATCTAACCTTAAAAAAGTTATGTTCAATACTATTTGGTACAACCCGTGTAATTAGCGCCCTCTATGAGAGTCAGATATAAAAACAAATTCATGGGATGTCTTAGCTTCTAAAATATAATCGTATAAAATTTCATTACAATGTTTCTAGTATTTTTGGCAAAATTGTAATAAATGTGTATACATTTTTTTTCTCCAACGCCCTTTATCTTAAATACGGATAGCGTTACGAAATTTTTTTACTAAGTAAACCCCAATTTTTTTTTAGTTCTCTACCTATCTTAGAGACGGGGTCACCTTTTAAAACACCCGGTATAATACTATTTATAATTGACATTGTCAATATTTATTTTTGTTTTCAGAACGTATGTTTGTTTCTCATGTCGTATGGAAAGGTTAGATCTTTCGGTACTGTCAATAATCAGCTGTTCGACCTTGCAACGATCCTATCTAGGGTATTAGTACTTATGCGGTTGTTGGTGATTTTAAGAAGTACTATATTAGCGGGATTGTTTGTTAAGTATGGGTACGTAATCCTTTTGGTTGAGTTCAACTTTTATTGTTTTTGATCCTTGCTATCGCAGGAACGTACCGAGATATATATCTTTCGTTCGACGTTCCAACATTTCACATGAATTTGGTATGAATAAGAGAGAGGGGAATATAAGTTTTAGTAACGAAGCTTCTTCAAGTATAGTTCGGTATCGATGAACCGTTCATTCGAACATTTCTTTTTGGATTTGGAGAAAAAAAAGGCCTTTTTCGTTCCTTTTTCTTTCGCCGCTAGACCATCATGTGAAAAATTCTCGCTAGAAACTGACGAAATATGTGGTTGGTAATTATAGTAGATCATTTTCTTTTCTCGTTCGTGTTTTGGTGTACTCACTATTAGTACCGGCGTCTCTTCGTGACTACCAGATACTGCCAAAATTTTTAGGACCCCTTTTTTGGTTCCATTCTTCCTTTTTTTGTTTCATCGTTTGCCGTTCCACCGTTCAGAGAGTCCACAGAGACCCGAGTTTTCATCCGTTTTGCTGATAGCTGTTTCTGGCAAATTAGTTTCGAAATCTAACTTGAATGTAAATGGGTCTCTTATCCAAGCTTTCCTGTGCGTCCTGGAATTTAAAACTAACCAACAGTTACGTACACCTGATATCTGATACCTGATACAGCTCAATTCTCCAACGAAAAGAGAAAAAAATATATGTATATATAAATATATATATATATATATATATAAATATTTATTTATTTAAAATTTATTAATATTTTATGCACCACAACTTAGTTTTTTTCAAAAGATTTAAATAAAACTATAAATATGTAAATATGTTTACAAATTATTCATGTATGTGACATAAATTGTTATCTAGTCTTCATTAAATACGATAAGTCCATAACTACAACGATATTACTGTGCAACCTGGTGTCATTATGGTAATATAAAAAAAATAATACATAAGTCAATAATGTATTTTGGATAGCTTTAATTTTTCATTAATGTCATTACAAATTGTTTTTTTGTCATTAGTTACTGCCAAGTTTTTTTTTCATAATCTCTGATATTCATTTTGAGAAACACGTTCTCTCCAACTTTGTAAATTTTATCAGTTTATACTTAACGGTAACTTATATTTACCCAAAATTAATTGAAGAATCTTGAAGTAGTGAAGAATCCCTTAATTCAAAATCCCTGGTAAAATAGATGGATTCATCAAAAAGTTTTACTTAAGATATTGCAGTTCCGGATGAGCATGGGCTGAGTAACTAGGAAAACTTTGAAGGTGGATAACGATTGATTTATAAACGAGGTACTACCAAGACCATTTTGCCGAAAATAACTACTGCGAAAATAATTATTATGTGACGTGACATTTTTTTTTTGGGGTAATTTTGGAAAAGTGACATTTTAATGGACAAGTAACAATATGTATCTACAAATGAAATTAAAAAAATTAAATTTACTGTATATTTAAAATAAATTACTTGTTAAATTAACAACAAATCTATTATTATTTCATTTTTTATAAATAATGAATGATCTTTGTTATTTAAAATTTTTAAGTTATATAAATAATTATAAATGTATCAAACCTCGGGAAACTGTTAATAAACAAAACTAAAAATAATAATTTTTTTATTTATATTTTACACTTTTTTTTATATTTTGCACTTTCTTTACAAAATAAATTTTATAAATAAAGTTTATACAAATTCGTTTGTAAAGATGGTTACAAAAAAGCTCTACTGAACATTGCCTGCCCTTAATGGAAAGCTAAAGGTGTTTTAAACTGCCGAAAAACAGAGTGAAAAACAACATTTTTCTTATTTCTATGAAGGACCATTAAAAAAGTGCTTTTTAATTTTTTATTAATATTTAACAATGACGGCTTTAAAATCGCCCGACTAGAAAAACAAGTTAGGCTATTAAAATGTCTGGAAATTATTTGTGGCAGATAAAGGTACGGAAGGCAGCACTACATTTTTTCGAGGAACTTAATAGCGATTGAAATTCGTTTTTAGTGGTAGATTAGATGCTGAGTACAACAGGATAACAGTTGAAATGCTGAAGGCTGGACAAAGTGTGGTAACTGGTCTGCTGTACTGCCTTTTTAACCTTTGTTAGACAAATGGTAGCGTACCAGACGGCTGATGCAAGGCTGTTATTGTGCCGCTTTACAAGGGCAGAGGTTCGCAACAGGACTGTAAGAACTACCGAGGTATTAGTTTACTCATTATAGTCGGCAAACTGTACGCAAAGATATTAATTAAAAGAGCGACTAATGAAACTAAGAAGATGATATGGGATGTGCTAGAAGGATTTAGAAGAGGAAGAAAATGTACGGATCAGGTCTTTTCATTAGGAGGTTTAGTCTAAAAAATTATTGGCTAGAAGTCGAAAGTTCTATTGCGCTTTTATAGACTTAGAAAAGGCCTAAGACAGAGTGGTAAGTAGTAAATTGAGGTCAACATTATCTAAGTATGGGGTGAGCGTTAGTTTCATACGAGTACTGGAATCACTATCGGAGGATTCCACTGCCTGTGTCAGGATAAACAGAGCTTACACGGATTGGTTTAACATTGAAAAAGGTGTGAGACAGGGATGTGTGGATTCCTCATGGCTGTTTTACTTATACATAGACGATTGTTGAAATAATTTGAAAGAGAGTGCTTATGGATTGAAAATGAATGATTTTATCGTCAAATGCCTTCTTTAGGCCGACGATCAAGTCATATTACCGTCATCTGAAGAAAAGTTGCAGGCGATGGTTAATGTTATGCATAATGCCCTGAAAATTAAAGGGATAAAAATAAATGTAAGCAAAACAAAAGTAATAGTTTTTGAAAAAAAAAAAGCATGACAAACTGTGAATTTCTGATTAAGGGAGAAAGAGTGGAACAAATAAATGAGTTTGTATATCTGGGTTCAAAATTTACGAGAGATGGAAAGTATGACAGTGACATTGAGCGAAGGGCGTTGGCAGTAAAACAAATAAATGGGGCACTGCATAGCTTTATGAACACCCAGAAAGTGTCAAAAAAGCCACGTCTGGCTGTGCATAGAGGAGTGTTGGTTATTACACTTATGTATGTTATGGATTTGGCAGAAGAAGCATGAATTGCATAGTTATGTATTTAATTGGGTATTGGTTTTTTTGCGTATTGTTGTAAAACTTGTAGAAGCGTTGTTTAAGAATTTCCGGACAGTATTCCGGAGAAGTAAATTTGATGACTCTGTCAGTTAATTTAATAATTATACTATTTTTTTTATGAATTTGGATGAATGGAGTTGTAATTAAGGTATCTGCCGGACCATGTCTCTTTTTTAAACAGTTTGGTTTGTATTTTGTTGTCTTTTCTTACCAAATTACGTTATATCCAGAAAATTTATTGTTCTCTTTTTTATGTTTTAATGGTATATTGGAGTTTCGGATGAAAATCATTAAATGCAGTTAAAATATTATTGATATTATTTGATGAAATGGCAGTTATACAATCGTCAACAAAACGTTTGAAAAATAATACATTGAAATCTAAATTTTTTAGTACGTTTTCTTCAAGATTTTTCATTATTAGTTGTACTAAGGTTGAGAAAATGTGAGAACTCATTGTACATCCATCTATTTGTTGTAAAAACTTATTTTGGTATTAAAAATAATTATTATTTTGCATTAGTAATACTGCTTTGCACGATTGAGTTGTGTGGTTTTTTAGTTAGTCTTATTTTGTTTTTAATATATTTGTTATTAATTAATTTGGGTTGTTGATATACATTGAGATAACATCTAATGATATGATTTTGTAATTATTTGGAATACTTATTGTATCTATAAATTGTTTAAAGAAGAATAAATATTTTATGTATAATTGTTTTTTCCAGTTATATTTGATAGACACCTAGATAGGTATTTTGATAGTTTATAAAAGGGGGACTGGATACTATTGGTCGTAAGGGTACACCTGGTTTGTGAACTTTGTGCGTATATTTTTGGGGGTAAAGCGTTATTAATTTGTAACTTTTTAGCTTCAGTTTTATTAATGGAATTGTTATTTAGTAATTTTTTAATGAATTAATTGTTTTTATCTTAAAAAGATTTTGTTTTATCCGATCTAATTAGTTTATAAATTTTTTGGTCATTTACGATTTCGTTTATTTTTTTAACATAGTCTTTTGTATTCATTATAACCGTTTTGTTGCTTTTATCTGGTTGTAATATTGTTATTTGTGTGTTGCTTTTAATAAATTGTTTAGTTTTATTTAGTCGTTTTTGAATTTTTTTGTTGTAATTTAGTATAATTTTTGCTGTTGGGAGTTTAATTTTGTGGTTAGTGATAACACTGACTAACTCAGTTCTAATTTCGTCTTTTATGTGTTCTGGTTTATTAAAAATTGCGGCTTTTATAGATGCTATGTATTCTGAATAAGGCAGTTTTTGTTAATTTTCTATTGAAAGAGCAACATTTTTTCCCAATGCTAAACCTTCAGCTATTTGGTATGTCAGTTTGAGATATATTTTCTAGCCATTGAAATGTATTAAATTTTATTTCATTTTGTGGTATTTGTCCAATTAGGTTATTGATTTTTTTTGTATTTTTTTTTTAATAATGTTAAATTGTTTTTCACATTTATTTTTTTCTAGCATTAAAAAGTTATCTTAAATATTTTTAGGTAAAATGGTATTAATTCTTTTTTCTAAGGTACGTACCTGTTAGGGTTATATGAGAAAAATTGGCATTTAGAAACTTCGGTTGGATGTTGTTATCTTTGCATCTTAGTAAAAATATTCTTACTTTTTACTTACTTTTTTTTTAACCATGCATAATAATTTATTTTTATTTCTTTTCTTGGGTTTGTTGTTACAAAATGAAAACATATAGTTTACTTCATTTTTAATTTCACGTTTGGCTCCTTGCTTGGGAACTATATCCAAAAATGTTTATTGATGAATTTGAAATGTTAACAGTTTTTAATTAACACACACACATTTAGTTGGTTTCATATAATAACTAACATTAATCGTATAGAAAAAATATATTGATAAAAAGCTAGGAGTATATACCTTAAAATAAATTTCTGATACACGAGTGAAATCGAAAAAGTTTGCTTTTATTGTTGTTTTATTTAAATGTATTTAATTAATTAAACTATGTTGAATTTGGCTAAGATTTTTTATGTCTTGTTTATCATTTACTGTATTTTTTTCTTTTTTAATTTGTATTATTTTTTATATACATAGAACCATTAATTATTATCTTGTTGTACATAATTGTAAATATTTGGTGTTTTGTATAAACTTATAATTGGGGCAAATAATTTCTTTTATTTCATCAAGTTTTGTCACTAATAGGCATATGTTTTGGTTTCTAAATTTCACATCACAAAAAATTTAGTGGCGCTTAATTTTATTTTATTTATTGATTATCAGTAGGTGGTAGATGGTTCACCCTCCATCGCCCGGTGAAACACCACCGCTCTGATTATAGGTGCCGTGAAATGAATAGTCATGTTTCGGCACTTGGTCAGAGTTTCCGGTCGCTCGGGTGAAATGTGTTCTGGTTTATATTAGAATGGAAGCATCCAGGCATCAGTCAGGCCTCTCTGGGGCTGAGGGTACAGCATTGAAACAGTTCCGCAGGCTGACCGCCAAGTTGTACAGTGGCCCGAACCCATTGATAACGCTCTGGGAGGCTGCCACATCAATTGGTGTATAATTCCGATACTCCTGTTCTGCCAGTTCGTGACTGGAGGGGATCCGAGCTCGTGTATTCGGGGGGCATTGCCGAGGCCACAGTCCATTGAGGTCAACTGACCGTCCTGGATGCAGAAATTTCTGTAGAAGCTAGTCCACATATCTGCCCCCCTTTTTATACATATATTTGTTTCTCTTTCTTTTTTTTAAATTAAACCATTAAACCAAATCATGAAAAGTCCAACAAAAATACATGTTCCAACTGCGGTTGCTGATAACTCCCCAAAAAGCAACTTTAGAATTGATTTCTGCAACATTCGAGGCCTGAACTCTAACATTAATTCAGTACACCACCACCTGCAAACTAACAGGCCTCATTTACTGGCTTTGACAGAGACATAAATTAAACCCTCCTCCAATAATACGCATCTTTTGTGTCCCGGGTTCGAACTCGAAACAAGATTCAAATTTAAGACCGGCCTTTGTGTTTACACTCGCAGTGATATTTCCTGTTGTAGACAGGAGAACTTAGAACCAAAGGACGGCCTAGAGGTCTTGTGGTTCAAGTTAACCTTACAAAAATCAACAAAATTTCTCTGCTGCCTGTATCTTTCTCCTACGAACCCTCCTTACGTCAACCTCTTTCAACATCTTTCCGACACGCTGGAACTGTTACAAACTAACAACCCCAACACAGAGATTATATTTTTGGGAGATTTCAATGTTCACAACGCGAACTGGCTGAGATCCAACCGCACCGACAACGCCGGTCTAGAAGCTGAGAACTTTGCGATAAGCCACAACGTGACCCACCTAGTTGACCCAGCTACCCGCATACCCGATAACCCCAATCACCAAACCAACATTCTTGATTTCTTCTTCACGACACATCCCGACCAGTACCAAGTCTCTATAACCGTTTCGCTCGGTAAATCTGATCATAAACTCATCTCAGCCACGTCCAAACAAACAACCCCGCCCAAAATCACGCCTGGTAACTCTATTGTCTGGCATTATAGATCAGCCAAATGGAATGAACTGAGGGACTTTTACCTATCATTTCCATGGAAAGATGTCTGCTTTCGGTCACAAGACCCATCAACATGTGCAGAATCTGTAACCGAAATCATAAGGCTAGGTATGGACTCATACATTCCTCATGGTACAAGACGGATCTTCAAACCCTGGTTCAACCAAGAATGCAACCGTGCGGTGCGTGATAAAAATCAAGCACATCGACTCTGGTGCGAAGTCCCGACAATTGCCAACCGAGAAGCCTTTGTCCATGCGAGGAACGCCTGCAAAAGAACGATCGATCTTGCCAAAGAATCCTACGACACGAGAATATGCAACAAGCTTGTCAATGCCCCTCCTGGATCAAAGACCTTCTGGTCTTTGGCTAAAGCCATAAATAAGAATTTCACAACTTCTTCTTTACCACCACTCGAGAGGTCCGACGGCACGACAGCCGTATCTTCCAAAGAAAAAGCGGATCTGCTGGCCGAAATGTTCAGCTCTAACTCAACCCTCGATACCAATGGAAAACAACCCCCAACGATACCTAGAATAAACGCATCAATGCCTGAGGTCACTATCCGCCATCGCACTATCAGGAAAATCCTACGAAATCTTGACTCTAATAAGGCAGTAGGACCAGATGGAATTCCGACAATTGTCCTGAAGATCTGTGCTCAAGAGCTCACCCCAGTTCTCTGTAGACTCTTCAAGTTATCATACAGCAAAGGAGTATTTCCGTCCATGTGGAAAAACGCTTAAGTCCAACCGATTCCGAAAAAAGGAAAGAAGACTATTCCTGCAAATTATCGCCCTATTGCATTGCTCTCAGTCATATCCAAAGTTATGGAAAAAGCGATTAACACAGAACTTATCAAATATCTGGAAAAATTTGAGATAATCCATGACAGACAATATGAATTTCGACAACTTCGGTCTACTGGAGATTTTCTGGAGATTTGCTGTCACTCAGCTCTAAACAAACACTATTGAAAAGTTTGGTGAATCCCGTGCAATAGCCTTGGATATATCTAAAGCCTTTGACCGCGTTTGGCACCAGCCATTGTTAAGTAAATTATCTGCCTACGGTCTCTCAACCAAACTGCGCCAATGGCTCTTGAGCTTCATGCAAGAACGCTCCTTACATGTGGCAGTTGACGGTATTTCGTCTGATGCGCTTAAAACTAATGCCGGGGTCCCCCAGGGTTCCATCCTGTCCCCCACCTTATTTCTTTTACACATCAACGACCTCTTGAAAACCACCACGAACCCCATTTACAGTTTCGCAGACGATAGCACACTTGTCTCAACTTTCACATCCTATCGATCACTTTCGGTGAATGATACAAATAGACTCAGGCAGGAACAGGTTGATTCCATCAATAGAGATCTTAAAGCAATCGTCCAAGAAAGTGAATTCCTCAAATCATCCCATCACAATGTCCGGAAATACCCTTGACCCAAGTCCCTCCATCTCGATTTTGGGAGTCACGGTGTCCAATAATATGTCTCGGCATGACCATGTTGCTAACATCGCAAAGTCGGCAAGCCAGAGGCTATGTTTTCTGTGGAAAGCCAAAAAGTTTTTTACTCCTGATCAACTGTTGACGACGTACAAGGCTCAAATCTGACCTCTACTGGAGTATTGCTCGCACATTTGGGGTTCAGCAACAAGGCATTCTCTTCGTCTTCTAGATTCCATTCAGAAAAGAGCCATTCGCTTGATAAATAGCTCAACTCTCACAGATATCCTTCACCATCTAGAACATAGAAGAAGAGATGCAGACCAGTCATTGCTCTACAGATATTTCCATGGCAGATGCTCCAGAGAAATAAAAACTCTTGTACCACCATTGGCCACATTCGGCCGAAGAACTCGGCACGCTGATCAGTCTCACCCATTTACTCTCAAGATTGACACTACAAGGACCAATCTTCATCAAGAATCCTTCTTTTACAGGGCTGCTACGGAACGAATTAAACTTCCAAAATCAGTTTTTCCAGAGAACTGTGACCTGCAACTTTTTAAAAAGCGTGTTCACAATAATTTCCTTTCTATAATCCCTTCCACTTCTAATAGTCGCAGTGCGGGCCGTCCGCGGCCCACACGATAGGTCTACCCTTTTTGCGACTATTTTCATAAAAAAAAAAAAACCTTTATATTTTCTGAACCACGACACATTGCCAACAGACGAAGAGCTGCCGTTCGCTGTGCGTTAAAATACCGTCAAACTCTGAAAAATTGATTTACCAGCTCTCAAAGCAGATTTTCGCCTTGCTTGTTCATATCTTCTTAATTCTGCATAAACGAAAGATTCTTTTAATCATTTCTGATCACACTTTATACAATTTCCAAACATATTTGGAAAGGCCATAAAATGTTGAATTCTGAACGTACCTTCAAATTTTGACGTCTATTTGTCATTTAATTATATGTTAGTTTTGGGCAATTTTAAAAATTGTAATTTAATTTTCTAATGTCTAAATAAATGATGTATTCTAAGACAGGTTGGATTTAGACTTGCGAGGCATTTCGTAAGAAAAAACTAAAAAAAAACTGAAAAAAGTGTAAGAAGTAAGAAAACATACAGATGTGGACACCTCACCTGAAAATAGAAACATATTAACCATTAGGTAATCCAAGATGCCGTCAAATGAAGACATTCAAAATGGTGGCCTGTAGGCATACTATGTATTCTGTCGCTTAATGATACTGTTATGGTACAACTCTGTTTATTGAACTGAATATTTTCTTAACTTCATGTAAAGTTCTTGCTGGTTGTGGTGTTGTGGTTTGAAATCAATATTTCAGTATTTATTATATTTTTTTGTTTACGTCTTGTGTGTCTACATGCCGCCATTTTAAATGTCACGTGTTATGGAATACCTAATTGCTTCAAGATGACAAAATAATTGCTTGAACGTGATAACAAAATGAAAATAACTAAAGAGAAAATAGGATTAAAACTTACCGTAAAAACATTGTTTTTATTGATTGAGTTCTTATTTATTAACTTTTTTATACATCCGAAACAGCTGATGCTATACTTATGAAAATTGATATGCCTGGCAAAGACAATAATATTAATCTCGAAAAGAGTAAGTTAAACCCCAAAATTCTTTACAATTTGGAAAGGTCATAGCATTTTGAATTCTGAACGTACCTTTAAATTTTGAAGTCTATTTGTCATTTAATCATAAAGCTTATACAATATAAATGGGCATGCACGTCATCAATGATCTGTTCGTTTTAAAATTGTTTCCAACAATAATAAAAATCACCGTTCGTTTTATTTAATCTCGAACATATCGGGTCAGTATGCTCGTACTATTTTATTGCATTAATCAAGTCAATGTCTTGATAAATATAACAATTTCTATATTATTTTAGACGGTATATAAAATTGCAGATATGATACATAAATATTTCAATAAATATTACACAAAGTTTAAGTTTTATTATGTATTAATAAAAAAGGTTTATCCGATTGAAGATCTATGAATGCCAGCTGGCAGTTGACAATTAGATTCATAAGTTGGCAATTTTATATACGTTTTTAAGAGGTTGTCAAATCTGATTATCATGGTGAAATGAATCAATATAATTTTTTAAAATGGTTTGAAAATCAGTTGCTAATAAGTCTCACTGAACCATCAGTAATTGTTATGGACAATGCCCCTTACCACAGTATGTTATTACACAAAATACCCAACATGTCCTGGCTCAAAGCGGATATTGAAGAATCGCTAGCAAATCGAAATATTGCTTTTTCACACAATATGTTTAAACATGAGCTTAAGATTGTGGATCAGTTAGTACATTATATTATGTGTTTATATAATAATTTCTAATTTAATAAAACAATCTCCTATCTGTATTTTTACATTGCATTGTAATTAAATTTTGAAGTTTTTTACTGATTTTTTTAACAAAATTGAAACTGGTAAATTTTTTAGAAACAAACCACCAAAAAGATATTTAATAGATGACCTAGCTGAACAATATGGACTTCTCCCGCCATATCACTGCATTTTCAATTGATTCAATTGATTTGGGCCATTGCAAAGCAATATTATAATAAACATATTGGCCGTGATAAAAATGCAGAAAGTCTGTTTAAATATGTGGTCTAAAGCACTTCAAACCGTTAACTTAGAGATCTGGAAAAACTCTATTGATCATACAGAAAGAGAAATTGATAAATGGTATATATTAGAATATTAGAAAGACAAGAAATTACTCCTATTGTTATTGATATTGACGCTAACAGTAATGTCAGTGACTTTAAGTTAGAATCAGAATAGAAAAATAACTTATCCATTCTGTTTCAGACATTTTGTCATTGTAGCTTAATAAAACTAATGTAATATAGCTTAGAAATACTTTTTTTGTAATTTTTTAATATTTTGCTTGAAATGAAAAAGCAGCTATTAGATAAGTATGTCAGCCCCTAAATAGCTTTCTACCTTCATTGTGAAGCATTTTAACCTGTATTATTTTTATTAATAATATTATGATTAGTATTATTTTTTCGTTACTGCCTCTAATTATGATTCGAATAAAATAAAGCATTTATAAACTAACTTGAATATTTTTTATTGAAAACCTATTGTTTAGGTAAAATTTTCAAAGAATTTTTGCAATGTTCTAGACTAATTAATGGTATAGCATGTTTATTTAATTATCAACAACATAACCTTATTATTACCTCAATGTCCTTACTACTGTCAAAGTATGGCAACGTTGTTCAAATGTGACTTCATACTCGCTCTATGACGTGCATGCACATTTATATTATATGAGCTTTATGCTAGTTTTAGGGATGCTATACTTAATTGAATATTGAACTGACCGCCGGTATTTACTTTTTTTTATAAAAAGTATCCTATGTCCTTTACTATACCGTTGAAAATATTGACTACTCTTATTGGAAAGCTAAAGGTGTCTTAGTATTAGGAAGCATGCAGTCAATATAGCCGACGGGCGGACGGAGTGGATTGAGTATCTTTGAGTCCTCACTGCCGAGCCCAGCCCGGGTAAAGAAGGAGAGTTAGGCATAGTGCTAACAACCCTGCCTTGTTATGAAAACCAACAAGATGCCTTGGAATAAAACAGACATACGACGTCGACCTCGGTGAAGAAAATAGGACTTAAATAGTGTTAGACTCGGTAATAAAATTTAAACCAGTAAATGAACGATTTTCTTTAAGCTTGGCCTAAACAAGATTCGCACTTCTTATGGGCAATTTTAATGCTAAGATTAAAAGAAAAGAAGTTTTTAAACCCATCATCGGTAAACATAGCCTACATGAACGTTGCAATGATAATGGACTCAAAATAGTGGATTTTGCAATATCAAATAATCTTGTTAAATTAAATATATTTAATCATAAAAATATTCATAAGCAGACCTGAAAGTCTAAACGGAATAAAGAGATTAGTCACGTTCTGATTTATGCAAGATAGGGCAGTAGTATTACCGAAGTTAGACGTCTACGAGGCCTAGACTCAGACAGTGACCATTTTCTGGTTAAAGCCAAGTTCAGAGAAAAAATTTCTAAGCAAAAAGTTAGCGGGCTAAAACAGTATCCGAGATTAAACACTGAGTCTTTCAGGGACATAAAGAAAATAAAATAATATCAAACAAAGGTGAAGAATACACTGGGATCCGTAGCAAATCAAAATAATGCTGATGCAGAGGGAAACAATTAAAAACTAAGCTACCCACATTTTCCAAACCACCATAGAAAAAAGAAAAGAATACTAAAAAGAACGAGTATTAAAGTTAAGAATCCTGACTTAACAACGAATGCTGCAAAACCCAAATGTGCAAAAGAAACAGAAATAAGAAAAGTAAAAAAAAGACAAAAAAAACAATAAAAACAAAAAAAAGGGCACAGTACTTTCGAAGAACTAGAGTCAATTTTAATAAACAACAGAACTAGACATGTCCTTTGAGAGTTGGAACTGTCGTAATGAATGACGAAGGTAATCTTATAAAAAGTCAAGCTGAAGTGAAAAGGAACTAAAGAAGATATTTTGACGAGTTATTGAATAAGCAGGCATATGAAGTCAAACGTAAATATACATATCTTTCGGTCGAACTACTTGTGGAAAAACCTACAGAGGAAAAAGTATCACGAGCTATTCATAAACTAAAAAACAACAAAGCTTCGGGAAAAGACACTATATTTGCAAATGCCTAAAAAATGGAGAAGAAACGTTGATACTTGCTTTCTACCAGCTCATTTACCAAATATGGAAAGAAGAACAAATAAGGGCGATAAGATGCAGTACGACTTGAAGAAAAAATGTCGACCTTCTTTACAATCAACAGTGGTCTTCTCAAACAGGGAGATGCGCTATCCCCACTCCTATTTAACTTCGCTTTTGAGAGCATCGTGCAAAAGGCAAACACAGAAACTTTAATTTTTAGAAATTAAGATCCTTTTATTATGCTGGCTTTCGCTTATGATTTATATATACTTAGTAGAAAATAAAATTATCAATGTCAAGTAAAAATTAATTAAACTAAACACAGCAAGTAGTTGGCCTACGAATCAAGGAAGATATAACTAAATATTTGGCTATCATAAAAACAAAACGACGAGACATAATGGGGCACAACAAAACAATGGACTAGTATAATTTTAAAAGGATTTATCAGTTTAAATATTTGGTAGCAACGATCACCTTTGACAACAATATAACACAAGAAATTAACAACAGAAAACAATGAGGCAATCCATGCTAGTAGTTAAACAACAGGAATTCAAGCCCACTTGGAGTGGGGGGAGGAGTGGGGGAAGTGGTGGTGGTGGAGTGGTGGAGGAGTGGGGGAAGTGGTGGGTAGTGGAGTGGGGAGGAGTGGGGGGTGAAGTGGGGGAAGTGGCAGGAGAAGGAGTGGGGAAGTGGCGGGAGAAGGAGTGGGGAGATGACATTGTTGACATATGACATTGTTGACATATGACATTGTTGCCATTGTTTACATACGGCATTGTTGCCATACGGCATGTTGCCATTGTTGACATATAACATCATTGTTTACATACGGTATTGTCCCCATCGACTCGATTAAGGGGGTTCCGTAAGCACGTTGGAAAGTGGTGCGAGACGTAAGCGTTGAAAAAAAACTTGGTTTCTCGTAGATTTGAACCTGAATCCTTTGACTTACTAAACGGATAGCTATACCATGTAGCTACTACGCATATTAATTTTATCGTATGTTATAAAATAAGCATTATGTATCAAAATTAAAGATATAAAAAGGAGAAAGCCATACGGTTTAGTACCATTTGACTATTTACATTAAACGGTGATAGATTTGTGCGTTCAAGTGCTACAAGAAGAAAAAAGTAAGTTTCAATTATTGTTGTGTTTTGTCTCACAAAATATTCTTTTTTTTAAAAAATTTATTAGATGAATTTGGAAAATTTAAACGAAGTTTCCTCCATTACAGCACGGAAACCTATAGTAAAGCTGCAGGAGCTACCAATAGGAGTTCCTCAAGCAATTTATGCTGCGAAAATAACCAAAACAACATTTGGTACAAGCGTTCTTCTTGACTTGGGTGATAAAGTCACCTTCCTACCCAACAGAGTGACTGCTACTTATGAGCCGTATATTAGCCATTTCGAGAAAGGGAATTACAGCTTAACATACCGAGGATCTTACGATTGTGGTCGTCTCCATTTGGCTGCGGCATTTGAAATTAAAGAAATTTAATCCGAATCATCCATAGAAAATTAGTAAGCAAATTTTTTTTTTCATTTTTAATTATAAAAGTGGTTTATAATGTCGTCCAAAGTTACCAAAACTATTAAAAAGTTACATCAAAATTATTCCGATGATCTTGCTAATGTCTCTTTAAAATTAATTGCCAAACATATTAGAAAATGTGCGCTAGCTTTTAAAAAAATTAAATTTTCTGTTGGAGAAAAACGTAAAATTCATACGAAAATCGCTGAATTAAAACGGATGAGATGTTTAATTAAAGCGATGTCCAACAAGGTAGGTTTAGGGTTAAAACGAGGTAGTAGAGTTAAGTGGGAAGATGTGATTGCTATTTTCGACAGTAGAATTAGAACGGGAGTTATAATAAATTTACAACATAAAGAAATTAAAGATTTTTTAAAAGACGCGTTTCATTTATTTAAAAGTAGAGTTAATAATATTTTAAAAACAATGCCTATGCTAAAAATAAATACAACCTTTTGGGGGGATTTTATAAAGCAGCAGTCAAGTGACGAATTATTAGATCGAAAGTTTTTCATTACTCCAAATGCTGTTGTAGATGCAGGATCGGATTTAGCACAGTGGTTTAATGATAATGTAGTCGATGTTATCTTATATAAATTATCAGAATTTTCTGAAAAAAATAGTGGTTGGGCACTTAGTAAAATCGTTTTATTAGAAGTAGCTATAAATAAATATGAGGTCGGCAACGGTTCATCTTTCATTAAATTACCAGATCAAATTTTAAAGAAACATGCTTGCGTAAACGTTCAAAATGCAGACCAAGCATGTTTCTTTTGGAGCATCGTAAGCGCTTTATATCCAGTCACAAAACACCCACAACGATTAAGTAAGTATCCGCATTATGACACCGTTCTAAATATAAAGGGGTTGGAAATTCCAATTAAATTAAATCAAATTTCAAAGTTCGAAAAACTAAACGAAATTTCAGTTAACATCTATGCTTTAGAATTGATCGAAACAGAGAAGAGATCATTTTACATGGTTATACCTGCCTTTTTAACCAAAAATAAAATGAAACGTCACGTCAATTTGTTACTAATACAAGATCAGTATTTTCGGAAATTAAATGATTATGAAGCGCCACCTATCAACAATGAAAATGTTGAAATCAAATATCATTATGTTTGGATAAAACATTTGTCTAGATTAATTTCAAGTCAACTCAACAAATATGATCATAAAAAATTCTTGTGCGATAGATGTTTAAATTATTTTTCAAGCTGTGATAAATTATACGAACATGAAAAGGTTTGTCAAAATGTTAATGACTGTAAAATTTCATTTCCTAAATATGATTATGTAGAGTTTAGAAATTTCGTTTATAAACAAAAGTGTCCTTTTTTAATTTATGCAGACTTTGAATCGCAGTTGGTAGATTGTAATATGTGAAAAGCATTTTGGTATTAAAGATATTATTGTTCGTGATCATGATCACTTTACGGCAGCTTTTCGGGGTTGGGCGCATCAAGTATGCAATTTACAATTTCAAAAATTATTTATTGTGCCAATTGCATTTCACAATCTTTCGGGCTACGATAGTCATTTTATTATAAAAGACATTGCCAAGCGTGGACAAGTGAGTGTACTTTCCGTTAATATGGAAAAATATATATCATTCACTCAATACGACTCGGAGACTAACATCAAATTTAGATTTATAGATTCTTGTAGATTTATGGGGGCCAGTCTTAACGAATTGGTGAGCACTCTAAAAGTCGAAAACTTGCAAAATTTAAAAAAAGAATTCAGCTATTTAAATGAAGAAAATTTTAAATTATTAACAAAAAAAGGTGTTTTCCCCTATGATTATATAAACAACTTGGATAAATTAAATGACATTCAACTACCATCTAAAAAACAATTTTACAATAAACTAAATGACGAGCATATTAGCGAAGAGAAGTATGGTCATGCGCAAAACGTTTGGCAATCGTTCGGGATTAAAAACTTGGGGGAATATAGCGACTTATACCTTCGCACAGATATCCTTCTTTTGGCAGACGTTATGGAAAATTTTAGAGAGACTGCTTTGAAAGTTTATGGTTTAGATCCGGCATGGTATTATACTATGCCTGGGTATACGTGGGACTGCATGTTAAAGTATACTAAATGTAAACTCAAACTTATAAAGGATGTGGATATGATATTGTTCATTGAAGCTGGTATTAGAGGAGAAATATCGGTTTGCAGTAATCGATATACGGAGGCAAACAATGAGTATATGGAAACATACGATTCCACCAAACCGACAAGTTATCTATTTTACCTTGATGTTAATAATTTGTACGGGTGGGCTATGTCTCAACCTCTGCCATACGATGACTTTCAATGGGTGGAAACAAATATTGACATCTCTCAGATACCTGACGATGCAGAAGAAGGATACATCCTGCAGGTTGATTTAGAATATCCTAAAGAGTTGCACGATTTGCATAAGGACTTTCCCTTTTGTGCTGAACACCGCGTACCACCCGGATCAAAATTACCGAAATTAATAACTACACTACATAATAAAGAAAAATATGTTATACATTACCGAAATTTAAAACAGGCTTTGGCGCATGGTTTAATACTTAAAAAGATACATCGCGTTTTAAAATTTAAACAATCTGCATGGTTGAAGCCCTATATCGAGCTGAACACTCGTTTAAGGACTACAGCTACCAGTTCATTTGCAAAGAATCAGTTTAAACTCGCGAACAACGCGGTGTTTGGCAAAACAATGGAAAATAAACGCTTACATAGGGTAGTAAAGTTAGTAAGTTCATACGAGGGTCGTTACGGGGCAAAAAATTTAATTTCTAGCGCGAGATTTCACAATAGATCAATTTTTGATGAAAATCTAATGGCTATCGAACTAAAAAGGTCTGAATTACTTTTCGATAAACCCCTATATATTGGAATGTCCATTCTCGATATTTCAAAAACGTGTATGTATTATTTCCACTATAATTTTATGCTCCCCACCCTAGGGGTGAACAATTGTATCATAAACTACACCAACACCGATAGTTTCTTCTACAAAATAATGAATATCAATGTTTACAAAGACATAATTGATAGGTATATCGAAAAATTTGATACCTCCGATTATAGTGGAAATAATATATACAATATCCCGTTACTTAACAAAAAAATACCGGGTCTTATGAAAGATGAAGCCAACGGCAAAATCATTACGCATTTTGTTGGGTTACGATCAAAAATGTACGCGTTTAAAATTCAGGGAGATAAAAACGTCACTAAAAAGTCTAAGGGGGTAAAATCTAATGTTGTCAAAAATAAATTGACGTTTGAAGATTACGTAGATTGTCTTAAAACATTTAAACATAAAAATATTACACAGTGCACAATTCGATCCCATAAACATGACGTATTTAGCATAGAACAATCGAAAATTGCTTTAAGCCCTGAGGATGATAAAAGATATTTAATTTCGGGATCATTTAACACGCTACCATGGGGTCATTACAGTATAGAATAATTAGAATTAGAACCGTTTGCGTAGAGATATAAAAAATAATAACTTTACATATTCCTCATTCCTGATATCATTATTTTTATAATTTCATTCTGTTCCACTTTTATAATTAAAAAAAAAAAAAAAAAAAAAAATTATATGTAACCTATTTTTATGTAATCTACTGTGTAAACTAAAATTATGTAATCATATGTGTAAGTTAATAAAAAAAATTGTTTTATTTTTGAGTTTTATTTGAGTGTAAAGAGAGATCGATATTAAAAAAACACATGCATAAATCAACAATTTTATTAAAAAAAAAAATACAAATTATTCGTAAAATGAAATTAGCTTTGATAGTAGAGATTTTAATTGTTCCTTCAAACTTTGACTTGTGTCAATGTCACTTGATATTCCATATCAGCAATGACATCAGTTATTGAAAGACCAATTGTAATTTTTGCTCTCGAACATTTCCAACAGCTAGTCTCCATCCGATGCTAAAAGATGCTGGTGGTGATGGTGTTATCTCGACGTCACTTACATCTAGCATACTAGCACTATCTTGACTCGAAATAGCTAGATACAAACTTGAATGAGACTGAAATTAACTTCATGCATATATTTATATCCCTCTCCTTCTTTCCCAGACTTATCCGAACTGTGATTTTTGATGATGGAGATGAAAAGGCCCCCCTGACTGCAGAACTTTGTTCGTGTTTTCCATTCTATACTAAATCGACGTCTTCTATCCAACTGTTATGTTTTTTGTCGAGTCCTAACCACTTGACGTACATTTTCTTTCCCTTTCTCCTCAATACTTTTTCTACGATGTAAATGTCGGGATTTTTGGTTTTCTGCAATTCCTCCTCATAGAAAGCACCGCTGATTGGCTGACCATGCATGTCTTCGAGTAAGTATGTTACAGGATTGGTTATTTTAACTTTAATGATTTTGAATAACTCTGTCGTCCAATTTGGCGTGTACCCTTTTTCGAAAATATTTTTAGACTTGGATATCCGCACGATATCATCAACTTTGAGCTTACGTGGACCAGCAATTTTTAAATGACTATATCTCTGACGTAAAATCTCTTTCTCGTTAGACTTGTTCACTTCAGTAGGTTTCAATCTAGTCCTACTGTGCTTGGTGTCATTATATTGTTTGGTAATTTTTGACAATACATCAATCCATATGTATTTTCCATTCAGACTAAAATATTTGTAGAGTTTATTTTTGAGTGTTATTATCACCCGTTCAGCAATGGCAGCCTTTTTCACAGTGAATATATTATAGTGGTTTATATTATATTTTTTCATCAAGTTCTGAAATTTAATATTGAAAAATTCTGTTCCTTGATCTGATTGCAGATTTTTTTGGTATACGATTAGCTTGGTGCAGTATATCCGCAAAAGATTTAGTGATCTCTTCACCCGTCCTAGTTTTGAGTGGGCGTGTCCATAGGTATTTAGAAAAAGAGTCGATAACTACCAAAATCATTTTGAAACCTTTATTTTGATGTGCATAAGGTCTCATTTCGGCCAAATCAATTTTCCATAAATCATCTAAGCCCTTGATGATAGTTCGTCGTCTAGGGTAAGTCTTGCGGGCTGATGCATGAAGCTCATCAACGAGTTGAATCTTGTCTGTTGAAGCCATACTATCAAAGGGTATTTTTACTATTAAGTCTATTTATTGATCCTTCGATATTTTTCAAGGCATTGATCATTTGATTTTGTAGTGCATCAATGCGGTTTGTAGAACTGTTTGCGTGACTACTGATTTTTTCATTAAGTTTTGTATTAAGCTTATCAATTTCAACTTTACTCACTTTTTCATCGAGTACCCCTCGCACTTTTTTAGTATATTTATCAATGGCCAACTTGAAATCAAATTTAATTTGTGAAATCACATCATCTACATACTTTTTCGTTGACATATGTTCACTGGCCGTTGGAGGGTTCCTCGAAATGAATTCTTCAAATTTATTTATTTTGTTGTCAATCAAATTCAATGCATTAGTTAAATTCTTTATCATAATATCATGTGATACAAATTGTTTTCTCAAATGAGTCAATTCAATACTGTTATTGCTAGCTTCATGTGGAGCATATCTGTGTTCGAACTTGTTCAGACTCATTGTTCAAATGACTTATCATTGTCAGTGTTATTAGTATATATAGCCAGCTTCCCGAAGTTCATTGATTATGGCAACTATTTCATTATCGAGTGAGGTGTTTTCAGCTGCCTTGGAAGCTATCAACAGCTTCAAACGATCAACGAGTTCATTTGGATCATCCCAATAAATATACTCCACCGGTTTTTCATTGTACGTTAATGTCAAACCATTACCAGTCGTTGAACGTCTTCTACCTTTTCGCAACTTCATTATGAGCGGTTTTATGATTTCTGTGTATTTCCATCTCGTAGAACCTTTGAGTCTTCCATCTTTATTAATATAGCGATCACTCAATTTCAATAGCGCCCTGTAAGCTTGCACATCTTCGTTAAAATCCGTAGGATCATCATAGAAGATGAGCTTATACAGTCCTGGGGTTCCTCGTATCTGTTTACCTTCAATCTTGATAAAGCCAGTCCTTTTATCAAAGTCAATTAATTGTGTTCCTAGATACCATTTTGATGTTTGGGGATCATAAGTTGGTCCATACATTGTATCTATTTTTTCACTATATGACCAATGATCTTTGATATATGGATGTGACATGACCGGATATTGATCTAGATATTCATCCATAACATTATCTGAAATATTTTGTTCAGGTATATTTTCGTGAAAAACTTCATCATCATTATCTTGTCCACTTGTGCTCGCACTTATTCTGCCTACTTCTTCCAATGGGAGAAATTGTGTTTGTTCTTGTCCTACTCTTTCCTTTTCTTCTACCTCTTCTTTCTTTAGTTCAGGTGATTCTTCTTTTTTTATACTTCTTAATGCATTATTGATCTTTGAGGATTTAACAATCTCATGTAGTGGCTCCGAAATGGGTTTGAACATTCTGATGAGCGATTCATCTTTTTCCGATCTACCTAGTTTCAACGCCAAGTACTTTTTCCTAATGGAACGTGTGAGCTCTGCAATTTTGCGTTTGCGTGCAGCTATTTGATCATCTTTGTTTAAATCAGGATCAGAGGGGGAGGCAGCACGTTTAATCAGTTTGCTGCGCTTTTTGTATTTGTGTGTGCCAACACGACTTATCGACATCATGATGGGGAATGATCTGATGGTATATGGTACTTATATTTTTATATATTTATCAAACCCTTGACGATATCTACCATCATTTATATCGAAATCTTTGACAATCACAAAAGTACCATATGCAACATTCCAACATTTCGAACACAAGCGTTTAAAGTCTTCGAAACTCATGTCTGGTGATACGTGTTCATCAAATACGTGCTTCAAATTGATTTCATCTTGTTTGAATAGTACAATCAGGTTACAGTTGTCTCGTATGAGCTGTTTAGGTATTTTCGAGTAGGTCTGACAAAGGTAGGCAGCATCAATACCCTTGTGTCTACAAATTGAAAAATATTCCCGGATTTTCTGTTGGGAATCACACGCTAGATCATCGAATAGGAATATAGAGTTGGGTTTTGCATCTGATGGACTTATAATATCATCATTATCCTTGAATGGGAAGTAGCCAACCTCTTTAACTCCATTCAATACCTCTTGGAGTAGTTTGATATTTCGGTTGATACAATGACTTGGAGTACACGTAAACATTTTCAAATTTTGCACCATTTGGATTGAAAATTACTGACAACATGACGTTCGTCTTACCACAACCACTTGGTCCACATACTATTGCTCGAAATGAATTGGGCAATAATTTACCATGTTTACCAAGGGTCGTTGATGATGTATGAAAATCTAAATTTTCAATAGGTAACGACTGTTTTTGTTGAATAACCTTCATCTTGTGACATGACTGACGTTTATGTTATTCTATAAATATAGGTGTAACAGTTCCACTTTTATCAGTTTCGATGTCTTCGTACGATGGAGAAGGTGTTTTAAATTCCCTGATAAACAAGTTACCTTTTGAGCTCCATCTACCCGGAGGCTATCAGTATTGTGGACGTAAGTCGTATTACTGGACGATGCAAACGATTACTAATATTTCATTTATTTTGCAGCTGGAACTAAACTACAAAAACGATTGGCTCGTGGAGATACTGGCATTAATCCTCTAGACGCTGCTTGCAAACAACACGACATTGCATACTCGTAGCACAAATCTCTGGAAGATCGTCACAGAGTCGATTCAGTATTGGAAAACGCTGCTTGGCAACGAGTGAAATCAACAGACGCCAAGTTTGGTGAGAGAGCTGCAGCCTTATTAGTTACTTCCGGAATGAAAGCGAAACGTAAACTTGGTATGGGATGCTCATTCCAAAGACATATCGTGGGTAAAATTGGAAAATCTCTGAAGAAGAATCCCCCGACCAATCTAAAGAAGACTGCTTCGATTGCTCTGAAAGCTGCTAGACTCACCATCAAGCAAGCTGGTGGAAAAAATAAAATCAGAATACCACGCATCATACCTTTCAATGCAAAATCTGGAGGTATTCTACCACTGTTGCCAATTTTTGCAGCCCTTAGTGCTCTCGGTAGCATTGCTGGGGGAAGTGGTGCGATAGCGAAGACAATTATCGATGCGAGGAATGCGAAAAAGAAATTGGAAGAAGATCATCGACACAATAAAGCCATGGAAGCTATTGGTAAAGGACTGTACTTGCGTAAAAACGCTAAAGGAGGTTTTGGTTTATATTTAAAAAAACAAAAAAAGCTACCCAATAGACCGTTGTATGATACCGAGTTGTTAGAGTATGTAAAGTTCTTAAAGATACCACATTTTCGAGGCGTTTTCATGCGAGACAATTTGCCAAGCAGTGGTCCTCGTAAACGTGAAACTGCAATTCTAAATTTAGATGTGTCGAAGAATCAAGGCACTCATTGAGTAGCTTATAGAAAGATAAATGATGTCGTTGAGTATTTTGATTCATTTGGATGTCTGAAGCCACCAAAAGAACTTGTCCGATATCTGGGTAAAATCAAACTATACTACAACAACGATCAGTTTTAAAACTATAATCAGATCAACTGTGGACATCTCTGCTTGAAGTTTTTGTATAATAATGGAAGCCGTTTTAGCATTCCTACATGGTGAGAAGAGGTTGCAAGACTTTTCCGAAGATGAATTGAAGGAATTTCCAATCAAATATTTAATACAACATGCTAGACCATGGGAATTGTTGAATGTTTGGCATAAATTACCAAACGATTATCAGTGTTATTTCGATTTGAGAATTCGTTTACCATGTTTTATTCATTATAATAGGCCAGATGCCCAAACACATGTGGATGGACCTGTCAGTTCATAGTACGATTGTCACGGTTGTAATTATTTTTTGAAATGTGGAGGGGCCGTAATCTATTAATAAATATTATGATGTCGATGATGGTTTTATTATAAATATTTCTGTACCACTCGTAATGTCATCAGTCATGTCTCAGCTGCTCACGCTGACTAGTACTACCAACGAGTTCTCTTTCACCCCTTCCACACCGATCATACTACATCCCAGGAAGAGTTATTACATAGCTGTACTAGGATTTCACACTTACCATTCCATACCAAACATCGACGGTGAAAAATTTTACTACTACGAAAATAATAATCGTTCAGTATTGAAGGAAATCAAGCTGCCAACAGGTTGTTATGAGATTGAAAACATTGAGAGTTATATTCAGATGCATTTGAATAATACAGATTTCTCATTGAAACCAAACAACAACACCTTAGAGTGTGAAATCTATAGTCGATTGCACGCTATCAGTTTCGAAAACGATAATAGTTTTGGAGAATTATTAGGGTTTTCTAAAAGGATCTTGGAGCCTGGTATAGTGCACTCTTCAGATCGACCAGTAAATATTCTTAAAGTATCTAGCTTACATTTCGATTGCAACATTACCGAAGGAGCCTTCTACGGGGACAGACCGACCCATACTATATTGAGCTTTCCCATTACAGTCGATCCTGGATTCGCAATCAACGAACGTCCCAATACCCCCATCTATTTGCCTGTGAGAAGTAACTTAGCAGAGATCACCAACATCAGTGTTAGAGTGTTGGATCAAGATCTCAGACCTGTGAATTTCCGAGGATAGAAAAGTACTTTGCATTTGGACTTGAAAGAACGTTAAATGGGTTTGGTAATTCAGCATAAAAGGGGACCACTCACTTCAAACCTATCAGTATCATCGAGGTCTTCCAAGGGACGTGACCAGCTCTCTCCAGAAAATATTATTTTTCTCCAATCTGTTGGATTGAAAGTAAGAGATGTTAAAACGCAAGTACGTTCATTCTGAGCAATCACCGACAACATCTGCAGCATCGTTCAATCAAATGAGGATGAACCCAATTTTCGATATTTACCGTCGACCTCAATATGATGAAACTATCCGGAAGGAAGAGTATCGATCCTACATCCCGTACGTGAAATCATTCGATAATAATGATATGGTGGAGATTAATGTGATGCCACGCCTTTTTCTTGGTTCTCTAATGAGTACTCTGCTAGTGGTCTCTCTACTGGCAAATTATGCCCGAGCTCAGCCGTAGAGGGTAGAAAAAAAATAATCTAAAAGTAAGCCGCGCCACCGACTTAAGACGGTACAAGCCGGAAACCCCTAGGTCTTGTAGGCACCAGCAGAGCCACGCGAAAAACAACAAACAATTATGGTGAACTAGATAAATAAAACTATATTTACAATTACTGCAATATATTAATTAAGTAAAAATGATGTTCTGATTTTTTACAATAAATTCTGTATTTTCGTAAAGTGGTTTAAACGAATTTAATACACTTTCTTAAAATAATATTTAAATTAATTATAACAATCTTCCAGACAGTAATAAAAACCTAATGAGGTACAAAAGAGAATTAAAATAAAAAAAAAACAACAAAAAGAAAATGTTCACAATATTTAAAATTTCGAAAATAATTGGTTTTATATAAAATTCCTGATAGCAAAAGATTAACACAACAAAAAAAGGAAATACCAAATAAATGGACTTGCTACAAAAATAATATTTTAAAACCCTTACAATAACCAGATAAATTATATTCAGTGATATATAAATTCAGATTCAGCTTGGAGCCGGTACAAATTTAACGAAAAATAATTTGGTTACTTTTAAACTATTGAAAACTTTATTGGGACGTCACTGGGAGCAGGTACAAATTAAATGAGAATAACTTATTACTTTTAAATTATTGAAAACACTTAGATCAAGCACATAATAACTGATAAGTTGATAAAATTAAATTCCATACCATGTAACCAATTGAAAACCTCACTGAGACGTCACGGTAACATCGATGATCCAAGAACCGAAACACCAAATAGTATTATCAATAATTTTTGCTAAAATTACCAGGCAAGTCTTTATAACGCTGAAATTTATCGTCGATGTGGATGGAACGGCACGTGGTACTTCACGATGGCTTCACTTCATCAAATCCCACAAGTGGTGATCTTAACTCGACCCCAATATCCAAAAATATTCACCACATAGGCACGACAAAATGGTCAAGTTAAGAATTAAATGGTTTATCTTCCTGATCCAATAAAGATGGCCCCAAATACAGCCAGATATGGAAGAAGAAACCGTAGAAGTTCCGCTCCCGTTCCAACCGTTCCAAAAACTCTCAACCGACTTCCACCACTGCCACCAAACGAATGCCCCTCACTGCTCGCTCCCAGACCGGACATCAGAAAATGTACCGGGACACGCGTCAGCCAACCTTTCCATGTATAAGTCCCTAGTTCATAAACGCGCTCGTCCGCATCAATTGCCAGCCCAAGCAAACCAACCATAATATATCTAACAACACACGACAATCGAGGCCAATAATCAAGGCGAAGTCCAATAAGAGAGACAAAAATGTCATAGCTATTGATAATCGAATTCTATCACTACTATATAGGCAACACTATATACAACGAACCCAAATGCAGACTATTATAATAATGAAACGGCAGATAGGAGAAGAAAAAAAAAATAGGCACGTGACAGTGAATCAAGCAGATGCATTTTTCGCGATGCATGAATCTTTGTTGGAAATCTAAGGAAAATTAGATATTGAAGGAGATGGTAACGTGTCATTGGCTCCCAATTGTGGAGCGTTTCTTTTCGATTCGTGCACTTATGTGCAAAGTGCCAGAGAGATAGAAGTGATCAGAGATCCTGAAATTGTTAGTACTGTACGAGGATTCCTTTGCTGTAAACCTGAGGACTCCAAACATTTGGCGACGGCTGGATGGACGTACCCCGAAAAACCGTTCCTGAATGCTGTGGATAAGTCGTTCAGTTTGTTGATATCCCTCAAGCACATTTTTAACGTATTCAATGACTACAGTTCGATTGTCTACGGAAGACAAACAATTCGTCTAGTTCGAGCACGTGACGATAAAGATAGCGTAATTGTCAAGGAACTTAACAATACTGGTTTAACGACTACTACTAAAGTCAAAGTTTTGATAGATAGTATGGTACTGAAGGTCAAGCATATATTTCCCAACGATGAAATCAAACTACAATTGATGCAACCCATCAAGAGTGATACACCAATAATGATTCCATTCAGAAAATGGAGTCGCAGCGAATTACCTGCGCTCACAAAAAGTGCAAAGAATAAAATTTGGGCAGTTAAAACCAGCGCCGCAGTGGAACGTCCACGTTACGTTATCGTTTGTTTCCAGAAGAATATACGCAATAAACTCGACAGTGATGTCACTACCTTTGATAACATCAACATATCTAGCATCAGACTATCATTGAATGGAGAATATTGGTCAAACGAAAGAATGCAGTTGGATTTCGATAGAAACGATTATGTCACTGCCTACTACAACTATACCAGTTTCTACTCGAGCTATACACATTCCACACAAGTTCATCCAATTTTGGACTACTCAGCATTCAAAGATCATACGTGATAGATTGCTCGAAGCAGGAAGATAGCATGAAATCTTCGACAGTGGATATAAAGCTGGAGATTGAGTCTGCCAAAGGATTTCCTGCTGATACTAAGGCCTATTGCATCATCGTGCATGATTGTCTGCTAGAGTACTTCCCTCTGACGGAGGTTGTGAAAAGCATAATATAAGTGGTCGACTACCGTTCGTGCTCGCCATTTCAACGCTGACCATCATGAGAATCGCATTCGTTGACATTCAAGGTTTCACGCTCGATGGCGTCTTCCATCCAAAAGAATTGACAATTCAGATTGGTCGTCAAAGATCCAACTTTTTGTTCAAGCCTCCAACACCTTATGCTGATGAGAGCGGAAAAAATAAAAAAAACTACACAATACTTGGAAAAATTTGTTCATGGAATATCATATCAGTCTGGAGATATTGACTATAGTGAAATGAATGCCATTTTGGAGAAATATCTACTACATTCAGTTGAGTGCATTTATGTAAGAGGAAATCAGAAAGCTGACTTTTTGAAAACAAAGTGTGCTGAGCTTGCAGTGTATCCAACCATTTACGATGTGACGCTATATGATGACTCATCATTGAATACGGAAAACTTCCAGCCCACCATTACGTATTGTCCTAACCACGCCAATGGAAAATTCACGTGCACCCAACGAAATGTTGATCAATTACATCAATGGTTTACATATGTTGTATTACCCAAGTAGAAAAATATTGTAAATTTTTGTTTCTTCAATAAATATATTATTATTCTTATTATTGAGTTTTATTAAAACACCTCGTATATCTGTTGAATTGTTTATTTTCTCATGTACTACAAGATAATCTATACTTTTTCATAGTTTTTATGAAAAAATTAATTATTGAAATGATTATAGTTGCTAATATCAAATATAGTATTAAAAACATTTTATCATTTTTTATGTTGACATCTGTTGTCTCCTTGAAAGGTGTAGCTTGCCATTCTCTTTCCTCTTGAGTTCCATCATTGAATAGGAATTTCATTTTGTAGAATGAGTTATTTTCTTCTGGTATCTCCTTGTAAAACACCGGTAGTCGTCCATCATTTACTACTTCATGTTTCATTATTGCCCATGACGATTGACTGCAGTTTTTTCTTGCATCATCGAAGCATATCTTTAGAATTTTGATATCAGTGGGTACGTTTGTATAGAATACATCATTCAAAACGGCTGTCAGAATGATTAATGATAGTCGTGACATTTTTTGAGTTGTTATCTATTTTTGACACAGGTACTTCTGGTGAAGGTCTTCTACTCTGGCAACTGAAAACTTTATCCCACAAACTCAGATTCTCCAAATGCTTCAATACTCTAGTTTTTTCTTTGTAGAAAGTTATATCTCTGCTCAACTGACGGACATGCTCACCGAATTCTTCTAGTTTCCTTCTGTACTCGTCTGAAGTCATTGTGATACTGATGATTAAATCACCAAAGTTCACGTTCTTATAGCTTTGTTAATACGTCATTTGTCATTATCATTCTTCATACTTCATAATATGACATAGAATAAAAAATTTTAATGCACCCTGTATATTTTACTCGTATACATTGTTCGAAAACTCAGATATCTACCAATGATATTCCTTCACGGCCTCAGAAACTATGATTGACAGCGTTGAAAATGTTCATGCGCCCCCGTATGTATACCTATCTATATTATATCGCAGCGGCCAGCAAGCGCGACCTGAACTAATAACGCATGTCACGTTAAATCAACATATTTTCATTCATTTTTATTATCTGGTAGTTCAAGGTTATTTTTAACATAATGATGTCACAAATATATATTTTTATATCCAATCTTGCACGATAAAATTAATATGCGAGTTATCTGAATGGTATAGCTATCTGTTTAGTAAGTCAAAGGGTTCGGGTTCGAATCTCCGAAAAACCAAGTTTTTTTCAACGCTTACGTCACAACACTTTTCAACGTGCTTACAGAACCCTCTTAATCGAGTCGATGGGGACAATACCGTATGTAAAAAAAAAAGTTATATGTCAACAATGGCAACATGCTGTATGTCAACAATGCCGTATGTAAACAATGGCAACAATGTCATATGTCAACAATGTCATCTCCCCACTTCTGTCATATGCCAACAATGTCATATATCAACAATGTCATATGTCAACAATGTCATTTCCCCCACTCCTTCTCCTGTCACTTCCCCCCACTTCCCCCCCCCACGTCTCCGCCGCCACTTCCCCCACTCATACCCCCACCACTCCTCCCCACTCCACCACTCCTACCCCACTCCTACCCCCACTACTCCCCCACTAGGCCCCCCACTCCAAGTGGGCTTGAATTCCGGTTGTTTAACTACTGATGCTGGTTTACGCTACAAAAAATAATGAAATCTAAAAATGTATCACGCCGTACAAAAATAAGAATCTATTATTCAGGTATAAGACTTAATGACGACACAAAATAACCGATTAAAAATCGTCGAAAGAATTCTTAAAGGAATATACAGACTAGTCAAGTACAATGCAATACAAAAATTAAGAATGAGAACTAACAGGGAATTAAAAACTATACAGGGTGTTTCAAAAAAGGTGACCCCGTCTCTAGGATAGGTAGAAAACTGAAAAATAATTGGGATTTGCTTAGTATAAAAATTTCGTAACGACATCCGTATTCAAAATAAAGGGCGTTGAAAAAAAAATGTATAAAATTTATTATGATTTTTCCGAAACTACTGAAAACATTGTATTAAAATTTTATACGAATATGTTTTGGAAGCTGATACATCCCATGAATTTGTTTTTATATCTGTGTCTCATAAAGGGCGTAGAAGTATTGAATATAACTTTTTTAAAGTTAGATTTATTCAGCAAAATTAAAAGTGAACTTAAACATCATTAAATTTTACACCCAAAAAGGTACCCTTGGTAAAACTCGATACTGTGTACCGTTTTCGGAAAATTTTGATTTGAAAATTATGAAGTAATAACCAAATATTTTTTCTTTAACGCCCTTTATTTTAAATACGAAGGGCGTTACAAAAATTTTTTACTAAGCAAACCCTAATTATTTCAGTTTTATACCTAGTACCTTTTTGGTGTAAAAGTAAATAATGAAAATAATGAAATTTTGATTAATAAATCTAACCTTAAAAAATTTTAGTTCAATACTACTTGGTACGAACCGAGTAACTAGCGCCCTTTATGAGAGTCAAATATAAAAACAAATTCATGGGATGTCTCAGCTTCTAAAACATATTTTTATAAAATTTCATTACAATATTACCAGTAGTTTTGGCAAAATCGTAATAAATGTGTATACATTTTTTTTTCTTCAACGCCCGATATCTTGAATACGGATGGTGTTACGAAAATATTTTACTTAGCAACCCCTATTATTTTTCAGTTTACTACCTATCCTAGAGACCGAGTAACCTCTTTTTGAAAAACCCTGTATAACCAGCCAGATATAGTGAAAATAATATAAAGATTAAAATAATACGGCCATTTTAAAAGACAAGATTAACGAGTCGTCAAGTGGGTATGGAAAGAGACCACGGAAGGAAAGTGATCTCTGGAAAGACCAAAGATACGGTGAAGAGATATTATCGCAATGGATCTACGGACCCTAAATATCAAACTAGCAAAAGAACTAATGACAAACCGCAGCAAGTGTAGGCAATTTTTAAAATGCTATAGCTAGAGAGAGCCTTTGTAAAATGCTTTTTAGTTTTTTACAAGACAAACCTGACATTCATATCTGACAATGACAGGTTTAAAAGCGCCCGAATAGAAAAACCAGTTGGGATATTAAAATAACTGAAAATTATTTGTGGCAGATATAGGTTTATATAAAACTAAAACTATAAATTAACCCAAGTTCCTTAGGGCCTTGGAAATTTTCAGAGACCATGTATAGAACATAAAAACCAATGTAATGTAATAAAAAAAATAAAAAGTCAATAATATCGTTTAAACAGCTTTAATTTTTCATTAATGTCATTACAAATTGTTCTATATCGTATTAGTTACTGCAAAGTTTAATTTCTTAATCTCTGATATTCATTTTGAGAATCTCGTTGTCTTCAACCATGTAAAGATTTTCAGTTTACACTTAGAGGTAACTTATATTTACCCAAAGTCAATTGGAGAATCTTGCAGTAGTGTAGAATCACTTAATTCGAAGTCCCTGGTAAAAAAGATGATTTTATAAAAAAGTTTTGCAGAGTATTGCAGTTCCGGTTGAGCATGGGCTGAATACTTGTAAAACTTTGAAGATGGATAACTGTTGATTTATAAACGATGTACGACCGAAACCATTTTGCCAAAAATTACAACTGCCAAAAAGATTGTTATTATGTGACATCTTGTTTTTTTTTGGTTACTATGAAAAACGATAGGTATCTACAAAGAAAGTGAAAAATATTAAATTAAAGTGGATATTAAAAAAAATTATTTATTAAATAAATAACAAATCCATTAATAATTTATTTTTTATAAATCGGGGATTACCTTTGTTTGTTAATTTAAATTTACATGTTATATAAATAATTATTAAACCACAGAAAATTGTTAATAATATAATCTAAAAATTCTAACCTTTTTATGTGAACAGGGTGTTTCTATATTCATGCGAAAAATTCAGACGAATAGGCAAGTCGGTAGAGGTCGCCCTAGGCGAAAGTATCTTGATTAGATTAAAATTGTTTTAAAGAAATTCTAGGTCAAGAGTACCAGCAACCGATGAGCATGTATAAAAGTAAAAGAAGCAACAGACGTCTGTAAAAACTGTAGTGGAAAAAAGTGGTCTCAGCCTACCCTTACGGAAAAAATGCGCGACTTTATGTATGTATAACTATTACTTTATATTTGATTTATGTATGTGTAGTGCATCTGTGTAAGCACAGCAAAACAATATACATTGTGATTTTCGTCCGCAGTGATTTAATATGTCTTTTTAAAGACTATTATTATACAATGCTTTCATTTCAAAAGCAGCCAGTGCAAATAACTTTTGATTTTGCGTAAATATAAAAAAAATAGCGTCGAATTTAAAATCAAGGAGGAGGTTTAAAAATGGTGTTGTGCTGTTTCCAAGTGGCACCTTTTTAACATTTTTCACCATTTTTTAAAAATATAAATTAGCAACCCTAACTGGTGATACATAAAATGAAAACTCAAAAAAAATGCAAATCAGCCATATAAACAATAATTTATTCTATCGATTTATTTTGCTGATAACATTAAACGTAGTGCATACAACAAAACTAAAATAACGTTAATTACAAACATCTTTCTAAATGTATTTACAGTAACTATTCTAAGTTTGCTCCATTACTTTGTAGGCATTAATATTACCTATTTTTAAATTCTTCTGGAAATCTTTGCAAAGTTTCGCTAGTAATTCGTCTACATTCTTCAGTTATTCTAAACTTTAGTTTTTTAATATCTTTAAGAGGATATTTTGTATACTTATGTTTTTAAATAGTTTCACAAAAATAAATCAAGTAGTTTTAGATTTGGAGATCTAGCAAGCAATTCTATAAAACCCCTTCTGCCAATCCAATGTCTTGAAAGTCGTTTGTCTAGCCATTGTCTTACAGCTAGTGCGTAATATGGTGTAGCTCTATCTTTTTGAAGGTATATATTATATTCACCTAGCTCCATGTTTCCCTGTTCATAAACTTATCTTTCTAGTGACTAAATTATGAGTGGACCAATTTCTTTTTATAATAATTGTGTACAATTCTCCCGTTAGGTTTTGATCAATAAAAAGTGGTCCAATTATCTCCTTTTCTAGAATATCAGTCCATACATTTATCTTCGCTGCAAACTGAGTATTATCTTGTCGAAACACGTGAGGATTTTCGTCATCTCAGTACCTACAATTATGTTTGTTAACAAAGACATTTCAACAAAACATTGATTCAACATTGAAACAAATATTTTTAACCAATTTTGCGTCTGGAACATTGTTTTACAAAATTCAATTCTGCGGTAATAGTCGCCTTCACTAAGCTGACGATGAATTTGTATTTTATAACGGAAAAACTAATGCAATTTTAACACTTTCTGTATGGAACCAATAGCAATATTTGTAAGTTTTGATTAAAATGAAATAAGTAGGATCTATAGCAAAATGACCCAGTACTTCAATTTGTGCAGCTTTGTCGAGAACTCTGGGATAATTATTTTTTTTATTACAAACGGATCCGGTTTCTCTAAATTTCCGTACTAACTCTATAATGGTATGGTGGCCTTATATTTCTATCAGAATGTCTTTCATTAAAAATTTGAGCTGTTTCTCGAGCGCACTTGTTTTGATGACTGTAAATAAATAAATTAAGATGCCACAGATACAAATAATGGCTAATTTAACGACACTAAATATACTATTAATATTTTTAAGACATAGAAACAAAGTGATAAAAATTGTCAAGATGGGTGACATGTATTTAGAAGTAAGTTAATTTATCTCTAATTAGGCATCTACCTATCCAACAGTGGCGTAGGTCGTTTTTGTTATGGTCTCATGTTATTTCATAAAATTTGATGTAATCAGCAAAATAAATAGATGGAATATATTGTTGTTTATATGACTGATTTGCATTTTACTTGGATTTTTATTGGATGTATTACAAGGTAGCGGCTGGTATTTTACATTTTAAAGAAGGGGCGGGGGATGTTAAAGGGGTTGCCACTTGGAAATAGCAAACTTTTTAACTTTCACCTTGCTTTAAAATTCGATGTGCTTTTTATTTTTCTTACATTTACGCACAATCAGAAGTTATTTGGACTGGTTTTGAAATGAAAGTACTGTATATCTACATCTATGTTAACATTTTTTGAGGAATATGGCAAAAGTTTAGTTAAGTTTTCTAAGATTTGTCGCTATTTTTATATTTTTGGCGTCCAAAATGCATAAAAGTTGCGAATGGTCCAGAGTACTCCAACTATAGTGTCATGGTGTATTTTTAAAATATCTACACCAATGTAAAAATATCAGTGGTCTGGGTGCGACCCGAGAGGTCCACACGACCAACTTTCCAGTGGAAAGAATAAAAAAATACAATATGTTTTGTTGTTAAACTTATTATTATTAAAATTATTATAAAAAACGATTTCAAATTGTTTATAACAAATTGTAATTGTCATTAACAATATTCTGTTTATGCCAACCGTATTCTTTCAAACTTTTTCTTATCATTTCACAAGTCGGAGCTATTTTTTATTGTTTATAATAATTCCAATTTTTTTTTTAATTATTATGATCAATAATCATTTGTTAGTAACAATATTCAATTGGTTATAAACAATGCTTGATTATTACTAACAATAATTTTTCAAAGTTATAGCGTCTTCAATGCTATTCTACCAATACTGACACAAGTTTAAAATTCTCCAATTCCTATTTTTGTTTTTTAAAACTATCTTTTTTTATGAAATATTGTCATCATATTTTTCATACAAATATTCCTAACATGCAATAATCGTATTATTCAAAAGATCTTAAAATTCTGTTTTAAAAATAGTATAATTTATAAATTGCAAAATTCAGGTAGTTTACCATTTTTTTTTTAGTTTTTTGATTCTCCATAAAAAACAGCTCTACCGATAAACCAAAAAATCTCGGAAAATGTTAAACTTAGGTATAGGGAAATATTGGAAATATTTTTTCTAAATCTACTTTAAAATTGTACAGGGTGAAAAAAAAATATGTGTGCCATTTAATAAAATTAGTTTTTAGCATTTTTTAAAATCCAAAATTAATTTTATTTCACTCTGTAAAACAAAATTTAAAATATTTTTCTGGGATAACATTGAGCTGTCTATCAGTAATAGATGTAGATGGTGAAAATTGACTAATTATAATTTAACACGAAATAAATAGAGTTTCTAAATAACAGTACATTGTTATAAAAAGTCATTTATAATTAAGTAATCAATACAAAAAGTTAAAAATACTCTTCTCTCAGGTACCCTGTCCTCCTCGGACGTTGGCAATCATCAGCGCTATCTGAACCTTGTCTACAGCTCGGCGGAACAATGTGGTAGTGCTCACTCCATACCATTGTCTTAAGTTTTTTAGCCAGGATATCTTTCTTCTACCCGGGCCTCTTTGTCCTTCGATCTTCCCTTCTATAATAAGCTTTAAAAGTCGATACTTGTCATTTCTTAAGATGTGACCAAAATACTCCAGTTTGCGCTTTTTTAGTGTAAACAGAACTTCCAGCTGCTTGTCGAGGCGTTGAAGTACCTCGGTGTTACGCACTCTTTCTACCCAGGAGATTCTTAATAGCCTTCTGTACGTCCACATTTCAAAGGCCTCTAATTTTTTGCACATCGCATCTGTCAAAGTCCAAGCTTCCATTCCATAAAACAGTATGCTGAACACGTAACAGCGAAGCACTCGGACGCGCAGAGGCAAGCTTAAATTTCTGCTGCAAAGTCCTTTACGCATTTTCAGGAACGAAGCACGAGCTTGTTCTATTCTGGCACGAATCTCCTGCATGCTGTCCCACTTCTCATTTAGTTGACACCCAAGATATTTAAAAGTTTCTACTCGCTCAATTCGTTGACCGTTAATTTTCAGGTGTCCGTCCACGTTGTTTGATTTGCTAACTGCTAGCCACTTTGTCTTTCTCACGTTCAGGCTAAGTCCGGCCTCTGAGCTTGCAGCCGTCACGCGGCTTACCAGCTCCTGCAGTCCTTCCAGTGAGTCGGCAACAAGAACCGTGTCATCCGCATACCTCAGATTGTTGATATTATCCCATTGACAGATATCCCCTCGTCACATTTATCCAACGCCTCTTGAAATATCCTGTCGGAATACAAATTAAATAACAGTGGTGATAAAATGCATCCTTGACGAACGCCTCTCAGGATTTTGATCTCGTCGGACGCGGTGTTATCGATTCTTATTTGAGCACTTTGGTTCCAGTAAAGGTTGGCTATTATTCTAAGGTCTCGTTGTTCCAGTCCTATTTCTCTAAGAATGTTGATCAGTTTTTCGTGCTTTACTTTATCAAAGGCTTTTTCGTAATCGATGAAACATGCGTAAACGTCACCGACATGTCCCGGCACCTTTGGATAAGAACCTGTATGCTAAATAGTGCCTCCCTTGTTCCAAAGCCATTGCGAAAACCAAACTGAGAGTCCCCCATCATTGTCTCGCACTTCGCATATATTCTTTTGTGTATTATTTTCAAGAAGAGTTTAAGCACATGGCTCATCAGGCTAATAAGACGATAATCACCGCAGTTCTTGGCCTTCGCATTTTTGGGGTGTTTTATTTAAAATAACTAATTTGACGTCAACATCCGGTACAACCGGAAGTCGCCGAAAGTCGAGCATATTTTCATTCGAGAAACCAATACCGAAAACCCCTTATTACAAATTTTCAGATTTATTTTCTGACTAGTTTTGCCATAACGTCTAATGTGCCATCGATAAAAATCACCCTGTATATGTGTATTTAAACTATGATCAACTTATAATTAGGTTCCAATAAAAAAGAATTATTAAGTCTGCGTACAATAATTAAAACTATTTAAATGCGCATTTGACCGACAATTATAGTTTTTGCAAGAAATACTGTGTTTTCATAAGTATTTTGGTTTTTTTTGTTTTACAAGAAGAAAATCTTTTATAGACACTCAGCGCTTCAACTGCTCTGAAAAGAGCGCGCCTCGGCGCTGAATAGTGTGAGACTCATTAAACGCTCGTTCAACTTTACCCACTAAAAAACTCTTGAGTGTGGTTTTGTGGGCCATTGTCTCTTGGTAGGAGACAATCTTACCCCTTGTGTGGTGTGATATGTAAGAGTGTTATGTGTGTTTGGGGTTTTCAGTTTATTAACTGGGAAATTTTAATTTGGATGGAGGGGGGGGGACCAAACATTAAGAAATACTACTTTCGAGGTTTTTATGTCTGCCACTATGATGACCTGTTATGTAGTCGAAATTCGATTGTATAAGCGTGTTTGGGTGTGATTGGGCTTTTTCATAAAAGGTTTTATGACGATTTTTTTATGTATTCAGTGATCGTTTCGATTTTAAGGTCGTTGTGTAAATCTGAATTTCGAATGTACCAGGGGGCATTTGTTATACCTTTTAGAATTTTATTTTGGAGTTTTTAAAGTTTTTGCTGCTTGACAAAAGGAAATGCAGCCATAAAGAAGTTGTGGATGCATAATTTGTTTATAGAGGGAGTTTTTTTTTGAGATTTAATTTGCTTCTGTAGTACAGTAGATTACGGAGTCTGCGAGACGTTTTGTTACAGCGGGTTATTTGCGTGTTTATGTGAGAGTGCCATGAGAGTTTTCTGTCTAAATCTATAACTAAATATTCGACCGTATTTGTATAAATAATACCTCTATTTTGTACCGTTAATTTTGGTATATTCGGGGTTCTTTTTCGAGAAAAGAGAATAGCCTGTGTTTTTTTCGGCCTTTAACTTGATTTTCCAAGTTTTTGTCCAATTTTCAATTTCTTTTATTTGCCTTTGCATATTTAGATGTAGAAATCTAAGATTTTTATGAGTGCTAAAGGCCGCTGCGTCGTCCGCGTACATAGCTAGCTCAGTATTTGCTGCTTTCGTAACATCTGCTATGTAAATATTATATAGGGTTGGCGATAACGTTGAACCTTGCAGTACACCGGCTTTTATGAATCTATCCGTAGACTATTTTTCGTTTATTTTTCCGTTCAATTTTCTGTTTTTTAGAAATGAATTTATCATTTTTATTTAATATATAGGAAAGTTTATCCTGTTTAATTTGTATAAAAGAGCGTCATGCCATACTTTATCGAAGGCTTTTTGGATATCAAAAAGTATTATTAAAGTACTTTTTTTCTATTTAAACCCTGTAACTGTGTGTTTTACAATTCTTGCGAGTTGCGATTCTGTGCTGTAATCTCTTCTGACGCCGAATTGTTCATTCGGGATAACTTTATTCTCTTCTATGTGAATTAATAATCTGTTTAATATTATTTTTTCCAACATTTTGCCTAAACTTGGTAGTAGGGAAATGGGCTGCCAATTTTGTGAGTTTTGTAAGTTTTTATTAGGCTTTGGTAAGACTATTATTTGGGCTTTTTTTCAGATGTTCGTAAAATAGCTTGAGAGCAGGCAGTCATTAAAAATCTTCGCTGATAACTCGATTGTGTTATCGGGAAGATGTTTCAATGCTTTATTTGTAATTCTGTCCTCTCCAGCGGCTTCTTTAACTTTCAAGTTTTTAACAAGCGCTTTTATTTCGATGAAATTTGTAGTTGTTATATCAGCTACTTGTTTTTGATTGTAGTTGATTATCGCATTTGCTTGTCTGTTTATATAATTTGCGAGGTTCAAATCTTATTGTATATCGACGTTGGGTTTAAATTTTTGTTCGTTCGTATCGGCGAAAGCTTCTGCTTTTTTCCTATCTGTGTAAACTGGACCGTTTTCGGATAAAATGGGTGGAATTATCTTTTTTTGCTTTGGTTAGCTTCCAAATACTTGTTTTGTTTTTTGGTTCTGCCGAATTTAACTTTGAAAGTTTGTCTTCCCAAGTTTTGTTTTGATGTTGTTTTATATGCCAGTTTATCTGATTTGTTAATCTATTTGCTTCGATTTTTATCCTACGATCTAGTGTTGTGAAGGTTTTTTTTCTTAGTCCATTTCTTTCTTTTATAAGATCCCGAATATGCCTTGGTAGTTGAATGGGGTTAAGTTTTAGAGGTATTATTTTAGAAGCTTGATTAAAGGTTTCTAGAATATGTGATTTTAATGAAATCCTGTTGTTTTCGATTTTTTCTGAATTATTAGGGTGGTTTATGTTAAGTGGATTTTCACATAGGATACATTTAAACAGTTTCCAGTCAGTTTTTAGGATTGTTTTAGGGATTTTCTCGAATTTATGACCAAGATGTATTATTACAGAGGTGTGGTCTGAGGGAAGTCGTTAAGAACTTCGAAGTTTATCTCTTTTGTGATGTTTTTAGACAAAACGATGTCTAGAATGTCTGGAGTTCTTATGTGATGATGGGTAGGTTTATCGGGCACATATAAAGCATTCTGCAGACGTTTACCGTTTGCATTTGTCCTTTGCTACCCCAGTCTTTATGTTTGGAGTTAAGATCGTCTTCCATTAATGTAGGGGTGTTTTGAGTGAAGTAATGTTTAAAAAATGGTATTTGAAGGGCTTTTTAAGGTGGGTTGTAACATGAAATTATGTTAATGGGACCGTCACTCATGTGCACTTGTATGGCAGAGTTCTTCGCGTTGTTTTGGGCGGCTGTGGGGATCTTATGATGCGAGATGTCATTTTTAATGAAAATAGCCGTGCCTCCTTCTTTTCCTTGATTCACTCCATCGCTCCTGTAAGTAGTGAAAATTTGTAAAGAAAAGTGTCTAGATGATTTTAGACCTGTTTCTTGAACGATAGCGATGTTTATTTCGTGAATTAGTAAGAAATCTAGAAACTCGTATTTTTTATGCAAGATGGAATTTGCATTGCAAGTTCTGGTTTAAGGTGTCCGGCTTTAGGGTGTAGGACATTACAAAAGTAGATTTTTGAATATTTATTAATTGTTTAGTGGAGGGCTGCCATCCTGCTTTCAATTTCACTTGCTGGAAGAGTCAACAAGTCTAGCAGTTGATGGTTAACGGGTAGCGGGGCGGCTTGGGGTTAAAAAGATTGTTGGGGGTTGTTTTATGGGGGATTTGGGGCTTGGGAAGTACTTGGTTTTTTTGAGTGATTTGAGCGTAATTTACGATGGGTTTGCTTTTTAATTTGTGTATCTAATATTGCTAAAGAAATAAGGACAGCCAAAAGAGAATCCTTGAGGAGGTTCTGTCAGAGTATATCAGATCTACCTGCCAGCACAAGAATCCACAAGGCTCTCGCCAGAGATCTGACGCAAGAGATTGGATAAAACGACCAGATGGCTCTTTTACGGACTCTGGTAGGCAAACGTTAGAGACTCTCTTGCAGACCCACTTTCCCGGCAGTCTGCTTCTGAGGGACCAGGAGCAAATTCCACTCTCAATGGGATCGACATCACGACCCAAAAGGGAGGACTGGAGAAAGGTTTCAAAAGTGGTCACCCCAACATCTGTACAATGGGCGGTGAATTATTTCTCCCCATTTAAGTCTCCAGGGGAGGATGGTGTTTTCCCTGCCCTCATTCAGAAGGGCAGCGAAATTTTACTACCTCTTTTGGTTAAACTATTCAGAGCGAGTTTGGCGTGGAGTTATATTCCGCTGGGCTGGTCAACGGCGAGAGTTGTATACATACGTAAAACGGGTACGGTGAATCATTCCCTACCCAAATCCTTCCGGCCGATCAGCCTTACCTCATTCTTAATGAAAACTCTGGAAAGAATTATTGATAGACATATTAGAGAGGGGAATCTTAGGGAACAACCCTTAAACCCCCACCAATATGCCTACCAAACAGGCAAATCTACGGATTTAGCTCTAAACAATCTAGTAGGAAAGATCGGCCATTCCCTTAAACGTAAGGAAATTGCGCTGGCAGCTTTTCTAGATATAGAAGGAGCGTTTAATAACGCCTTACCACAGTCACTCTATACATCAATTAGGGATAGAGGGATAGACGGTAAAATCTGTAACTGGATCAAAAACATGATTGAAAACAGATATATAATATCATCACTGCATGGAGAGTCGGTTAGGTTCAGGGCGGCGAAGGGGTGTCCACAAGGCGGGGTACTTTCCCCCCTAATGTGGTCACTTCTAGTCGAATCTCTGCTAAGCGAGCTTTCCATGCAGGGAGTAGATTTTCAATGCTATGCGGATGATCTGTTTATAATAGTTAGAGGTAAATTTGAAGCGACGATCTCAAACGTCCTTCAAGAAGCTCTTAACACAGTATACAGATAGTGCGAAAGGGAACAGATGTCTGTAAACCCCCGAAAAACTGTAATTATTCCTTTTACGAAAAGGAAAAAGCTAGATAAGCTTTGGCAGCCTGTCCTATACGGAGAGAGCATTCCATTTGCGACGGAAGTAAAATACCTGGGTTTAGTTCTGGATAAAAGACTCACCTGGAACCCCCACTTGAAAAAAACAATAAACAAAGCCAGGTTTTCTCTCTGGAATCTCAGAAGAGTATGTGGCAAATCTTGGAGAATGAACCCCAAACAGATTTACTGGATTTATCAAACAATGATAATATCTATGGTCACGTATGGTTCAGTAGTCTGGTGGACCAAAGGGTTACTACAGACAGCTAGAGCAAAGCTTGCTGGCCTTCAGCGGCTGGCATGCCTGGCGATAACTGGAGCTATGTCCAGCACACCAACGGCAGCGATGGAACACCTTCTACATCTCCCTCCCCTAGATATTCTCTTAGAGAGGGAGGCCAGGATAGCTTCCTATAGATTCCTGTCTTTGGAAAAGCTAATAAATGGAGAGCAACTCGGAGATCACTCCGGGATACTGAGTGAAACAAAAAACCACCGAATTCTCGGGATGGTTCCTGACTTGCTAGCTACAAAAATACACGTAGGAAAGTCGTTCAAAGTCCTCTTTCCGGATGAGGGGTCAAATCCTCTTCCCAGAGACTGAATACGTAATGTACACAGACGGCTCAAAAACCCCAGATGGAGTTGGGGCCGGTGTTTTCAGCAGGAAACCAAAGATTGAAATATCTACCAGTCTTGGCAGGTATGCCACAATCTTTCAGGCTGAAATATTCGCTATCGAATTATGTGCAAGAGAGTTGACCAACAGACCTCTAGCAAACAAAAACATAAATATAATATCAGACAGCCAGGCCGCTTTAAGAGCACTGAGCTCCAACAAGATAAATTCTAAACTTGTATGGAATTGCATCGTATCCTTAGAGTACCTTGGTGCGAACAACAGGGTGACCCTACTGTGGGTACCTGGGCACCAGGGGGTGGAAGGAAACGAAAAAGCCGACACCCTTGCAAAACAGGGGGCCGAATCTGCGTTCACTGGACCAGAACCGGTTTTTGGAGTCACCGCAAGTGCCGCCAAAACAATTATTTCGGACTGGGCGGAGAGGAAAATACTCACGTACTGGTCCGACTTACCAGGGCTAACCCACTCGAAGGCGTTTTTACCGTTACAACCCTCGAGAAACACAACTAAGCAGATCCTAGAATGGAGCAGAAATGACCTGCGTATTCTAACAGGACTGCTTACGGGACACTGTCGTCTGAGATACCACCTCAGAAAGATAGATCTGAACCAACAAACGGACTGTCGGTTCTGCTGCGTGGAAGACGAAACTGCTGAACATATACTATGTTCATGCCCCGGCCTGGGAAGAATAAGGTTCAACATATTTGGTTACACTAACCTAGAACCTACCGATTTTAAAAAAATCTTACCCTATACAACCATGAACTTCGTAAGAAGGGCTGGATTGTACAGTGAACTGTAGCCTCTAGGGGTGAGCCACAATAGACCCACAAAGGGTCGCGGTGGAGGGGCGACCACGCCCCACTCACATAAAACCTAACCTAACCTAACCTATCTAATATTGCTTGCAATATAGTAGTTGAGTGGTCTGTGATATCAGTTTGTATAATTTGGTTTATAAGTTCGTTTTTCGTTTTTACAAATATATGGTCCAAACATGATTTTTGTCTTGTTGGTGTATTCATTGTTGATAAATATCCAAACTCATTGAGTAGGTTTATATAATGTATTGTATTTTGATCGTAATTTAAAATATTTATATTGAGATCGCCGATAAAAATGTAAAAATATTCATTGTTAGTATCATGTGTTTCTAAAAAATCTTGCAAATGTGTTATAAATGTTCTGGTATCTGTGTCCGGTGACCTATAAACTGCATATACAATTGCATTATCAGTTTCATTTAGCTGGATCTTAAGTTGTAAAGTATTTATATCACAGCTTTATGAACAGCCAGAAAGTGTTAAAAAAAGGCACGTCTTGCTGTGCATAGAGGTTCCTACACCTATGTATGGTAGTGAATATTGCGTTTGGCAGAAGAAGCATGAAAATAGGATTATTGCTACGAAGATGAGTGGTCTAAGAAGTATAGCCGGAGTGACTCGGTTAGATAAAGTAAAATTTATTTCATAAAAATACTATGAAATAAAAAGGTTAGAATATTTAGTTTTACTATTAAAATTTTTTTGAAGTTGAAATAATAAATTTTTAATTATTTATATAACTTGTAAATTTAAAATAACCGACAAAATTTAATTAATTTAAATTTTTATACTTTCTTTGTAGATACATATCGTTGCTCGCCTATTAAAATATAACGCTTTTCCATAGTTACCCAATAAAAAAGCTAAATGTCACATAATAATATTTTTGGCAGTAGTAATTTTTGACAAAATGGTTTCGGTCGTAGATCGTTTATAAATCTACAGTTATACATCTTTAAGGTTTTTCTTGGTATTCAGCCCATGGTCAACCGGAACTGTAATATCAGATGCAAAACTTTTTGATGAAATCAACTTTTACCAGGGATTTTAAATTACGGGATTCTTTAGTACTGCAAAATTCTTTAATTAATTTTAGGTAAATATAAGTTACCTCTAAGTGTAAACAGATAAAAATTACATGGTTGGAGTAAATACGTTGCTCAAAATGAATATCAGTGATCATGAAATTAAACTTGGCAATAACTAATAAAGAAGACAGTTTGTAATGACATTATTAAAAAATTAAAGCTATCCAAAAGACATTTTTGACTTATTATTTTTTTATTATTTTACTATAACACTAGGTAGCACAGTAATATATTTTTAGTCACGAACCTATTTAAATTTCATCTACCTATTTTGTAGTTTAACATAAACTTCGTGATTTATTTCCTGACAACTTAATATAGGTGTATCATTTGTTTTATTTTTACTTTATGAAATAATAGATATGTTTTTTATTATAGATTTAATTTAATTAATCCCTGTTACTACTTTGCGGTACCGATACCTCGCAGAGCCCAAAAAAGTGCTAAAATCTTTAATGTTTCTTCACTTAAACTGTATCAACTTATAAAAGCGTTGGACTATTTAACTGTATGCAAGGATATTTAATAAAATAGTAATCAAGAAAACTAGGGAGAAGATAGGAAATGTGTAAGCGGGATTGAGAAGACATTGTAAACGTATGGGATAAGTGATATCTTGATACGAGCGCTAAAATCACTTTATGAGGATTTCAGTGCTTGTGTCAGATAAATAGAGCTTACACGAACTGGATTAACATTGAAAAAGGTTGTTAGACAGGGTTTTGTGGCTTTACTTTATTTATAGACATTTGTTTTAAAGATTTAAAAGAGGGTTATTATGAATTAAGAATGAATAATTTAACCGTCTAATGTCTTCTTTACGCCGATAATCAGGTCACATTAACATCATCTGAGGAAGAGTTGCAGGCGATGGTTAATAATATGCATGATACCCTAATAATCAAAAGAATAAAAGTAAAGGTAAAAGAGTCAAAAGAACCGAATGGTTGTTAAAAGAGGAAAAAGCATGACAAATTGCAAAGTGCTGATTGCAGAAGCAAGGGTGGAACAAGTAAATCAGTTTGTTTACTTTGTTTCATAGTTTACGAGAAAGGAAAAGTATGACAGTAATATTAAGCGAAGAATGTAGGTGGCAAAACAAATAAATGGGGCGCCGTATAACTTAAAGAACAGCTAAAACTTGTCAAAATAAGTGTTTACACACGTAAAAACATTACTTATTAAGTAATAATCCATAGCTTTTATTGGTCGGTTTAATTTAAAAAAAGAAATATTAGTCAGTCTTTTATTTATTACTCATAATTTTCCTAGCGCCCCTTTGGTTATGTAGACGGTCCATTTTTGTGTACTTTTGCAAATAAAAAATGCTATAAGTAAAGGGTATTTGCTTAAAGTATTGATTTCAAAATTTTGTATAATGTATTTTTCAGTGGTGTATTTCAAAAACACACCATAATTCTATGGTTAGAGTAATCCAGACCATTCTCAAGTTTTATACATTTTATACGCCATCAATATAAACAGGAGATAAAAACCTATTTTTTATGGAAAAATGACAGCTATATATTTTAAAAGGGCAGCTGAGCACTATCTTAAAATAATTTTTTAATTATAACACCCTGTATATTATTCCATTTTCAAAATCTGCCCATCATTTTAACATTTTTTTTAATACACTTTACTTTTATATTTAATTGATTTTGAATTATTAACGTTTGGAAAGTGACATTTTATTTAATTTCAAATCCAACAGACATGAATTCTACTATCAATCAAGTTTGCATTGAAAAAAAAAAGGTTGGGGTATTTACATCTTGTTTACTGTCAAACTTAACTGTTAGCTGTCAAATAGTCCGTTGATCGCCTTAATTATTTTATGTAAAGTAAGACAATGTTTCGTAATTTATACGAAAAATTTGAAGCAATTTTGAGCAGTCCGTAGCAGGCCGTATGTTTAGTATTATATTTCCCAAAAACCCTATTTCTAGGTTATACTTGCGAAAACTTATAAGATCCAAGCAACCGGTACACTCCAAGATCAGAAAGACCGCCTCTTTTAGAAGAGAAAAAGATAGAAATTGTTGTTAAAATGGTAATCAATCTGACTTAGCCAACGTCTACAGTTGCTGAATCCTGCGGAGTAAGTTTTAAAAGTGTCCAAAGAGTCCTAAAAAAAGAAAAGTTTCATCCCTATAAAATGAAAATTCTACATGCTCTCACGGAAGATGATCCAGACCGGAGGGTTGAATTTAGTGAGTGGTTGACAAGAATAATTGATGGTGAGCGAGACTTCCTAAAACGTGTATGTTTCTCAGAAGACTGCATATTTTTTCTTAATGAAAAAGTCAATAAACAGAACGTACGATACTGGAGCGATACTAATCCGCATATTTTTAGACAGGGATTTTGGGCAATAACGTCGTTGGACCGATTTTTATCAGAGGCAATCTTATCGGAGATTGCAGAAATCTTAAAAAAAAATTAAAAGTGAACCTCGAATCAGACAAAATGTATTAAACAATTGGAAAGAGTTTAAAAATCATATGTCAGCTAGACGGAGCACTTTCCCATTTCTATCGTACGGCTAGAGAGTTTCTCGATGCAAACTTTGCTGGGCGATAGATAGGTCGCATGGGAAGTACAAAATGGCCACAAAGATATCCGGATCTTACACCTTTAGAATTTTTTCTTTGGGGGTATCTAAAATCAAAAATTTACGCCACTGAATGCCAAACAATAGAAGAGTTGGAACGCATAATAAGAGAAGCATGTGAAGAAATTGATAAACAGACTTTTATCCACGTGAGAAAAGCTATTTATAATAGGGCACTTTATTGTCAAGATTTTGTTTATCTTTAATAAACTTTCTTTACCTCTATTATTAAATAGCCAGAAAGTGTCAAAAAAGGCACGTCTGGCTGTGCGTAGAGGTGTGTTGGTTCCTACACTTATGTATGGTAGTGAATGTTGGGTTTAGCAGAAAAAGCATGAAAATAGGATTAATGCTGCGAAGATGAGTAGTCTGAGAAGTATAGCCGGAGAGACTCGGTTGGATAAGGTATAGAATAGTGAGATAAGAGAACGCTGTGGTGTAAAAGAAGATGTGGTTACAAAGATAGATAAAGGAATGCTTAGATGGTTTGGGCACGTTGAAAGGATGGATAAAGGAAGATTGACGAAACAAATTTATAAAGCGAGTGTGAATGGACAAGTCGGTAGAGGTCGACCTCGGAGAACATATCTTGATCAGATCAACATTATTTTCAGGAAAGGCCAGATCAAGAGTACCAACAACCGACGAGCATGTATAAGAGCACTGATGAAAGTAGAGGAAGCAAAAGATGTGTATAAGAACCGTAGCAAGTAGAAGGAAGTGGTCTCTGCCTACCCCCATGGGAAAAAGGCGTGACTTTATGTATGTATGTATGTATTTAATGAATTCATTAAAAGATTTATTTACAAATAAATAACAAAATTTAGTTTAAAAAATGTTTTACTAAAAGTAACCAAAATCCCTCGCGAAATACATAGGTTGATACATTGATTTTCAATCGGATTGTCACTTTTCAAACCTTAATATTTCGAAATCACTTAAATTTAGTAGTAAAGTTTTTTAAAAAAAGAATTATATGCAGAATTCGAAAATAAAATAAAATACAGGGTGTTCTATTTAAAAAAGTAAATCAAAAAGGCGCTTAGCCGTCAAAATAATTCACTGGTTCCACTTTTGCTTCCTTAATCGGAAATCTTCATGCTTTCTTCTCTTTTAACAACCATAAGAGTCTTTCGTCTTACTTACCTTTACTATCATCTCCCTAATTTTTAAGGTATCATGCATAATATTAACCAACTATTCCTTAAATGAGATCGTTTATAAATCAACAGTTATCCATTCTCAAAGTTTTTCTAGTTATTCAGCCCATGCTTAACCGGAACTGCAATATCATATGTAACACTTTTTGATAAAATCATCTTTTACCAGAAATTTTAAATTATGGGCTTTTTCGGTATTGCAAAATATTTTAATTATTTTAAGTAAATATAAGTTATTAAAGCTATCCAATTGACTTATTATTTTTTTATTATTTTACCATAACACCGGTACATTTTTAGTCACGGAACTATTTAAATTTTATTTACCTATTTTGTAGATTAACATAAACTTTGCCGTTTATTTTTTGACAACTTAATAAACGTATTATAAAATAATAGGTATTATTATTATTATTATTATTATTATTATTAAATTTACCTACAAAAATGCTCTTTGTACTTTGATTAGCCACGCTTACGTTAACTTCATCTACACGAAAAGAAATCGACTATGTGGACATCTACAGCTCGAAGTAGGTAACTAAAATTTATGAGGGAATTTTAAAACTGTGTATTGCGAGAACGAAATTATATTTGATTAAAAGATAATTTGGGTATTAAAAATAGTAATGTTACTTTTACGTCATGACTTTTTAAATATTAATTTGGTGCTTTAGTTATTTCCCCAAATAAACTTTTATTCCACGTGACTAATTTTTCTTATTTAAAATATTTATATTAAATTTTAGAAAATTGAATATTATCCACTTTAATTGTTGAGCAGTGTATTTGTTGAAATTACACACAACTAATATATCTACTGTGTGCAGATTTTTTATGCGGGAATTTGCAATTTGTTGATTATTTGGTAATGAATCAATATCAATATGATTTAATTTATTATTAGTAAAAAGTTGATTTCCCATTTCACTAGCAATGTTTTTCAGATTTCCATAAAAAAAATGTACAAAAAAAATATGTACTGCAGTTGTAATAAAATTACGATACGTTTTCTGTTAATGGGGAAATGTAAATAAAGATTCTTTTGCTAGAGTCCTAAATCGTTTGAATTTTATTTAAAATACACGTCCACGATTTTAGCCATAAACCTTAAGAATTTTTTTTGCATAAATGGAGATATATAATAGTCCTTGCAGAGACATTTTAAATCATTGTAATAAATAGGTCAATTCCATAAGTATAACAAATCCCTATGCAACCTGGTGTTATTATACTCACATATAAAAAAAATCAGAAACCAAGATGATAGTATGGTAAAAGAAGAGAAATGCCTTTTAAAGACATGAAAGATATATTTCAAAAGTTCATTTGACAACGAGGATACAAAAGCACGGGTCCCATTCGGAGAAATGAGTGAAAATTGCAATGAAAGTACGACTGAGAATGTGGGAGTGTTAAACAGTATAAAATAGGGTAAGGCTGCAGGGTTTGACAGGATTACGGTTAAAATTCCAAAGGCTTGACAACGTGGTAGCTAGTCAGCTGTAGCGTATTTTTAACCTTTGCTGGAGAAGCAGTAGCGTACCAGAAGACTGGTACAAGGCTGTTATCGTAAAGCTTTACAAAGAAAAGATTCTCAGAAGGACTGCAAAAACTGCAGGTCATTTTTATTTATTGTTAAAAAATAACAAGAATATTTCTAGAACGACAGAGTCGGCTAATGGCGGACCACGCTTAACGCTTTTCAAAAGGTAAAAAAATCACCTACGTATTTAAACATGATAACCTAAATTAATACGATTTTAGCGTGTTGTTAATGCGTTAGTCATTTACTAAAGCACTGCTAAGAATGTGCTTACAAAACAATCAACATTAAAGCAACAGAGCACTTCGCAGTCCAAAAAAGAAAATTACTTTTCCCGCAAGAGACCTAAAACATCGGACCTGCCGACAGAATGTAAACAGCGTATAAGTAAGACAGTAGGTATACAATATGTACAGCATATTTCACGAATATACGGTGGTAACGGATTATCACTAAAAACTCGATAACCAGTATTCAACTGTACATTTAGAAAGTACGAAAGTATATTTTTAAACAAATTTCGTAGGTAACAATTTTTTTTAAAAGGAACTTCTTGTTTGGAAATTAAGGGTCAATTTTTTTATATTTTAGCACGGTTAATTTTGCAAACAAATCTATTCTTAATGACTTTATATATTGTACATAATAAGAGAGGTAGGTAAGTACTCCAAACAAATTTGACTAAATAACTAAGCTATTAAGCTTTAATTTAGCTTCTTGATTCATTTTTGTTAAATTTCTACAAAATTAATTAGTAACCTTGTGTTATTATTGTAGTGGGTACCTGCATTAAAATGGTATAGTACCGATTGTTATTTTAAGTAGTGTATGTAGGTATACCTACATTACATAACATTACAATCTTGCGTTTGGGCCTTTGGTATCGGCACTTATGTCACCTAGATCTTTTGATTCTATGTGACTACCGCTGTGTCTTCAGGGCATAAGAATTCTAGTCCGCTGATTTTGGTGAAGCTCAAGATTTCTGTTGGCCCTGTCTCTTTTAGATTGCTTGGATCCATTATCATACTTGTACACCGCTAGCATCGGGCAGTGACACAGAATCTGTATACTGCTCTCCTCCTCCTCTCCGCATAGTCGACAATTTTTCTCGGCCGCTTAAATTTGAAGAGGTGCGCCCTTAGTGCGATGTGTCCTGTAAGCAGGCCAAGCGTGCTGCTTACTCTACTCCGGTCCATCGCCCAGAGTGCGTCAGCCCTCATCTGGAGAGGTTTTTTCATCAGCTGTTTTGATGTTCTGCAGCCAGTATTTGCATTCCACTGAGGTATACCTAATAGACCGCGAAAATAGCGTGACATGTTTTAGATGTAGATGCATTAATATTGAATGTACACGCTTATTTTACTGCGAAAAAGGACAATGGAGGTCCGTTACTACCAGTTTTATCTGTACGTAAGCGTGTGTGTGATGCGATGGGAATTGGTGAAACAAAATTAACCTATTATGACAATCACATTGGATTTAATGGTTACAGTAATAAGGCTGTTTTGTAAACGTGGCAATAAGCACTGCCTTTCCCAAAATTTAAGAAAAATGTGTCACAAAATGTGAAAATTTAATAGGGGGATGGTGGTTTCGTGTAAACCCCTACGGAGCAGTTAATCCTGTTATCATTTACAATCCCAATAAGGATAGCGACTACAGTGATTCAGATTATAATGGCTATAAATCTGATCCTTGATAATGCCGTAAGTTTTACATGATTAAATATATTTATTTAATTTGTGCCGATAATTTATTTTTATTGCATTCCTTTTTAACATAATTAAATATGTGCCTTTGTTTAATAAAAAAACTCATCGAGAGCTACATTAACGTTTTTCCTTCACAATAAAGCAAAAAATAAAAATAAATCCTCTCACTTAACTGAAAGGAAAAAAAACTTAAATTAACTCTCAATGCAACAATTCTGAGTATTTTTTTACATTTCATACAAAAATCTAATTGTCTAGGAATTTTGGTTACAATATGAATGTATTTCCAGGAATATATGTCATTGCGAAATTTTTAAAAGTAAATTGACTTACAAGGACATTAAAAAAATTAGCTACATTTCTCTGCGCCATCTCCTTGGTGAACTGGGCTTTTCGTGCAAGAAACACGATAATACAGTAGTTCTTATGGAGCACCGTAAAGTCGTCTTAAAAAATATTGAGAAAATAGCCAATATGGTTTATTTAGGCGAAAAGTTGTTTTCCTTGACAAAACATGGATTTTCGCCAAGGGTTCGGTTAAACGGGCGTGGCACGTTAGAACGCCACAGGGTGTGAGGAAACGCACATCTTTCGAAGGAAAAAGGTTTATTGTGCTACATGTCGAAACGCGCAATAGCGGAAGAGTACGCCTGAACGGTGAAGCCGAACCTTTTAAAAATGAAGCGCCACTGGTAACAACTGTCAAATTGATTCTTACGAGTTATGACGTAACGAGAAACATTCGTGGCTACTAATATAATAAAATTAAGTTTATTTGTTACAAAATTTAAATCTTTATCAAGTCAGTAATAAATAGGTCATTTCCATGACTACAACAAATTCCTATGCAACCTGGTGTTGTTTAGTTAAATAATAAATAATGTCGTTTTGATAGCTTTAATTTTTCAGTAATGTCATTAAAAATTATTTTTTTTATTAGTTACTGCGAAGTTTAATTTCATAATTCCTGCTATGCATTTTGAGCAACTTATTTAATCCAAACATGTAAATTTTATAAGTTTACACTTATAGGTAACTTATATTTAAATAAAATTAATTGAAGAATCCCGCAGTAATGAAGAATCCTGTCACTCAAAATTCCAGGTAAAAGATTATTTCATCAAAAAGTTTTACATGTGATACTGCAGTTCCGGTTGACCAAGGGCTAAATAACTTGAAAAACTTTGAAGATGAAGAACTTTTGATTTATTAACGGTTTACGAACGAAAAAATTTTGTCGAAAATTCCTAATGCTAAAAAGATTATGTTATGTGACAAGTGTCGCAGTTTAATTTGCAATTAAGGATATGTATCTGCTAAGAAAATGGAAGAAATTAATTATTTGAAAAATTTTTAGTAACTAAATTAAGATCAATTCTGTCATTAATTTAAATTTTGTAATAGGAATAACCTGTATTAATTATATTAAATCTTAAGTTATATGAATAATTATAAATGTATTTATCCTTACAGATTGTAAAAAATAAAAAATAAAAATTCTATTCCATTTAGGTATTTGCTTTGTGTACCTATCTGTTCTTGCAATAAATTTAAACCTGCACGAAATACTATTTTCTTTTTTGCATAAATATTAAATGCGCTTTTTAATAATTTCATGTAATGTAAGATTACCTTTTTTTTTAAATAGGAGCAAATGGTTTGTTTATAATATTTTAAATACGCTAATAATATGTACCTATATTTAAAATTGTATAATTTTTATTTTAAAATCAACGCTTACAGTAATGTTTGGTATTTATGATAGTTCAACTTGGAATTTCGTTAATTTCATTTTGTTTACAAGAATTTAATGAAAAACTTGTAGACAGGAAGCTCTTCACTGCTTAATAATTAAAGTAAAAAATTATAATTTTTGCAATAATTACATTTAAAGGTGTTGTCAGAAGGATTTAACTGTATGCTTTGTATGAATATTTATCTATAGTGAATAATTTATGCCTCGGCTGTTATCTGTTTAACAGAAGAATATTGGAATGTTGTTTACATTTTAGTCGAAGAGAAGTGCATAAATCGGCTGCATTTTTATTGTTATTGGCAAGAAGTTTTCTTATTTAAGTTATGCCTTTTCGACGATTACATGTAGTGCAGCTTCAGCAATTAGTGCGTTGGATACGTGAAGGTTTATGTTAAAAAGTCGATACGCGGTTAAATGTTTCGCAAAGCGTCGTCAGTTGAGCATGGAATCGATTTTCAGCAACTGGGTCCGCCCCATGATACAAAGATACACAAGGTATGATAGATAGCCGTCACTCGTCCTCCGCGCATATGACGTCATGCGGAGAGTAAAATTTTAATTTTTATAATGGTTGTTCATGGAACTCGCATAATTTGACGATTTTTCGTTGTTGTCTCAGATGGAAATAACTATTACAGCTCGATTACTCCTCATGAATGTCGTCGCCATTAAGTTTGAATTCAAAAATTTATTTTTAAGGCCAATGTGCAAATGAAAAGAGATACATGGTTCCGAATTATTGGAAAATAGTATGATTTAAATTTCAGTGGCTTCTATATAGGTACTAAACATTCTAGAGATTCATCAATTAAATAGGTAGGACTAAGCAATATATTGAGGATATTTTAAATCATAGAGAATTGTTGATAATTTGCAATAAATGAATCTTGAAGAAAAATTTAGTAACCATAGGGGAAGTAAGTAATAAAAGTCGGGTTTATTTTGTAATATATAATAATTTTTCTCAGGCAATGATTAATCTAGCAAATTTTTTTTAAAATTCTTATTTTGAAGAACATTCTAGACCTGAAAAACAAGTTTTTTATTTTATCACTGCAGTTAATATCCCAGAGACTCCGTTGGTTTGGACACGTTCAAAGAATGGAAGACGCCAGGATGCCAAAAAAAAAAATTCCAAACATTAAAATCTATGAAAAGAGGAAGACCACCGCTCAGATAGATAGACCAAGCACTGGGTGACCTGAGGGCAATGCGGATATCCGGCTGGGGAACCGAAAGTCAAGGACCGCATTGCTTGGAGGCATATTGTGAAGGAGGCCAAGGCCCACATCGGGCTGTAGCACCTATTGGTAAGGTAAGAGTTAGTCAATATCGCTAGCTCTTTCGTGCAGTTGGCTCAAATAGCCACTGCAAATACAGTTATTCTTGTCAGGATTAAACTTATTAAAAGTGTCTTCCAATATTACAATCTTGTCCATAAACTCGAATGGTTTTAATAAACCTTCTTCTAAAAAATGATTTACCTTTGTAAAATCATTACTGTCTAAGGTGGAGGCAGTGGATTCTTTTTTCTTCATCTTATTGCAGGTAAAACCTGCCAAATTTTCTAGTCCATCATATTTAATTCCATCCAGCTCTGTGATTAGATGGTCTTCAACTTCAGTGGTGTCACCAGTGTCAGCAAGTTCCGAAAAACATTGTTTACTCAAAATTGTCCACTGGAGCATTACAAACTAGGAGTGTCATGCTGCTCAGTGTTACATGCCTATTTTCAACAGCAACCTGTAAGTTCGAGCCCATGCTGAATGAATAACAATGGCTTTTGAAATGTCTTCAATAGACCATGTTACTCTCTTATTAGGATATTTTAACATTTTGATCTGGTTAGGTGTGAATATAGTTTAAAATACTTTATTTTCATTTTTTAGTTTTTTTAACTCCAGGATCTCTTGTATATGGTCATATGCTTCTTTTAAATTTTTACCTACTTTATGAGTTATGAGTTATTCCAAATGAATATCAGGGATAAAGAAATCAAACTCGCAGTAACTATTAAAAAAAACCAATTTGTAATAACATTAATGAAAAATTAAAGCTATTCAAAAGACTTTTTTGACTTATTATTTTACTATAATAACGCCATGTTGCAAAGCAATGTATTTGTAGTCACACACCTAACCTAATTGCAGACTAGATAACAATTCATACTTATATGTTACAAATGAGCTTAGTTTTGCTATAAATAATTTCTGAAAATATTTATAGCTTTTTTTAAACCTCTTAAAAAAAAAGTAAGATGTGTAAAAAATATTTTGAATTGATTATGAAAATCTAAGGCGCATTTCTTTGTTAGCGGTATCAGCACCTTAAATATATAATTTGTACATCCTTCTAAATTTATTCTAATGCTTCGCCCTTGGTCAACAAACATGTGCTCTGAGACATTTCTTACTTTACTGCCCTAGGTATGTAATATAAATTTCTTGCTCCCCAAGCTAAAAGTACGGTCTTTTCGACCCCATTTTAGACTCGAAAGAATGAATTTTGTTATCTACTTACTTTTGCGGAAAGTTTAAAGTACAGCGCGCTTTCACCAGAGTGGGCTACTTTGCCCAGTTGGGTACGCTGCGCCGGCAGTCTGCAGAGCTTGTGTATTCATTCGGCTAAATGCCCTGACGGACGATAACATTCGCCAGGAAATCCAATTTTCTGGTCTAGGGTCGTAAAAAACTATTTGCGACTCTGCTTGCATAAAAAAATTAGCATTTCTCGCTGATATTTTTGACTATCTAAATATTTTAAACAAAAGCCTCTCAGGGATAAAAAAAATATTGTTATGAACCAATCGTCGGTAGTGATTTCTCACATTTCTTGCATGTGACAAGGATTACAAAATTTTGAAAATAAACTTTTAAGTTTTTTTCCAAAACTGGAGACTCTATTGCTGACAATGGGCAAAGATAAATTCTTAATATTTTTTTGCATTTGTTAGTACAACCGGTTGACCGTGAAAAAGAAAGAAAATCTTATAGATTTAGCTGCCGATGGCATGGAATTTTATTCCCAAACGATTGACGTTATCTAGATTAAGATAGGAGAAAAATATTCAGAGCTGCCAAGATAAGCTTTTAAATTTTTTGTGCCATTCGCTACTTCTTATTCATATAAACTGACGTTCTCTTTAATGGGAAACATAAAAACTGAAAGGAGAAACAAACTCCAATTAGAAAATAATTTATTTATTTAAGACCTATACCTATATACAATCGCAATTTTAGATTATATTAAAAATAAACAGGCACAGCTTTCTTAATGCAATTATTGCTTTTACCTGTCTTGCGATTGTGACCTCAAAGCAAGGCATGACGACCCACAGGTAGAAAAGCACTGAGGTAGTCAATTAAAAACATTTTTTAAGACAAGTGTAATATTTTTGATGTAAAACATCTAATGGCGCGCTTGGGGGTAACAACGACTGTTGGTGCCGTGATGCGAAAGACTCGGGCAGCCCCGTAACTACTCGGCTCGATTAAAATTCATATAAACATTTTTATAAATATATTTGTCAAAATTAAACATATGATTAAATGACAAATAGATGCCATAAAATAAGATTGTGGTTAGAATTCAGATTTGTTTAAAAAATAAAATTATTTTTCAGAGTGTGTTAAAATATTATTTTATTTTATCGCGGAAAATTGCCTTTACAATTTTTCATAGATAGCTCGCGAATAATTTCCTCAATGAAAGATAGGTTAGCTTGACGTTCTTCAAAAATGTATGTACACTTTTTCGCGAACAATATTTACACTGTCTTTTTGACTAAAAAAATTCCCGAAAATATACCGATACAACGCACCGCCAGAACGCAGTACTCAGTACATCACGGACGAGATTTCAAAGCACTTCCATAAAAATAGAAATAAAAAAAACTAGATGGAGGAAACACAGTCCGATACATAAAAGCAAGGAGACTGGAATAATTGTTCTAAAATTTTAACTTTATTTATTGATTGGGTATTTCCCGTTCATTGCATCCTTGCCTTATAAAACTCAATTAATTACCTAATTTCAATAAAATTTAATTTCCATGTTTCTCATCTGCCGAGCGTCCCGTGCTGGTTCCCTTTTATGTTTATCTGTCCCTAAACTTATATATGGTTGAGAATGTTGGATTTGGCAGAAGAAGGATAAAAGTAAGATCAATGCTGCGGAGAGGAGTAGTATAACGCTGTAGTGTGAAAGAAGATGTGGTCATTAATATAGATAAAGAAATGCTTAAATGGTTTGGTCATGTAAAGAGGATGAAAAAAAAAGGTTAACGAAACAGGTTTATAAGGCGATTGAAAATGTGCGAGTCTGTAAATGTCGACCTATGCGAACGTATCTCAATCAGATCGAAATTGTTTCAAAAAAAGGCCAGGTCAAGAGTACCAGCATTCTACAAGCATGTTTGAAAGCGTTGATAAAATTAAAAGAAACAGAAGAAGTTTGTAAGAACCGTAGCAAGTGGAAAGAAGTGGTCTCTGCCTACCTCTACGGGAAAAAGGCGTGACTATAAACTGATATGTATTAATATGTAACCAACTAATAAGCGTTGGAATATTACTTAATAAGTGATCTATTTACGTGTTGAGAAACTGTGTAAGCAAAGGAAATGAAATTTCATTTTGTTTTTTAACATAATTAAAAAACAAACGTGTTTGCTAAGTATAACTGCGTTTGAGTTTCACATATACATTCCACAATGATTTAATAAGTCTCTTTAAGGGCTTATATATATATTTCCATTTTTGTAAAAAATTCTTAAGTTATATGGCTAAAATCGTGGACGTATATTTTAAATAAAATTTAAATGATTTAGGAGTTTACTTAAAGAATCTTCATTTAGTAAAATTGACAATCAACTTTTTACTATTAATTAATTAAATAATAATAAAAAACCATTATTAACAAATTTAATAATATTTTAATATAAAAAAAAACAATGATTTTACACTCGTCTTTACAATTTATTGACCCATTACCAATTAATTACCAAATTGCAAATTCTCGCATAAAAAATCTGCACACTGTAGGTATATTGGTTGTACGTAATTTTAACAAATACACTGCTCAACAATTGAAGTAAATGATATACAAATTTCTGAAATTTCGAAGTGAATATTTGAAATAAAAAACATTAGTCACGTGAAATATATATTAGGGCAAACGTACTTCCTTTTCTTCTTCATCATTTTTGTAAAATGCTCCCTTAACTTCTAACTTCACTGGCAGCTCAAAAATTCCGGAGGCATAATCGATTTTTTGAACGCACTATCAATACGTGATCAATCATTTCGGTTTGCTCTCCTAGCAACGACAAAAGCTAAACTATTAGCTCTCCTTAATACCTTAAAACAAATTAGCGAGGCTTACGGCCTTAAAGTCAATTACAACAAGACAAAAGTGATGATTATAGACAGAGAACATAACAACCATCCTTAAAAATCCCAAGTTGGAAGCTGTCAAGTGGTGCAGACTACCAAACAGGTTGATCGCCATCGTATAGATGCCTTTCAGATGTGGTGCTGAAGAAGAATGCTGCGGATTCCGTGGATGGCACATAGAACGAACGGCTCAGTTCTAAATGAGATTGGTAAACAAAGGCGCCTATCCTCCTTGGTATTGAAGCGTGCCCTGATATTTTTTGAACACATTCACAGGAATGACAAAATTTTATTTAAAATACACGTCCATGATTTTAGCCACAGACCTAACGAATTTTTACAAAAATAGAAATATATGTTAGACCTTAATATGATATTTTAAATAGGTATACAGTTCATTGCATAGACTTTCAGTTGCACGTCACCAAATATGACGTCACATCATGTTTTCGGCATGTCTTTGATTACTACATGACATTTGATGGCGACGATTTCACATAACAATCTTTTTGGCAGTAGTAATTTTTGACAAAATGGTTTCGGTCGCAAATCGTTTATAAATCAACAGTTATCCATCTTCAAGGATTTTCTTGGTATTCAGCCCATGGTCAACCGGAACTGCAATATCAATTGTAAAATTTTTGATGAAATCATCTTTTACCATGAATTTTGAATTACGGGATTCTTTAGTACTGCAAGATTCTTTAATTAACTTTAGGTAAATATAAGTTACCTCTAAGTGTAAACAGTTAAAATTTACATGGTTGGAGTAAATACGTTGCTCAAAATGAATATCAGTGATTATGAAATTAAACTTGGCAATAACTAATAAGAAAGATAATTTGTAATGACATTAATGAAAAATAAAAGCTATCCAAAAGATATTATTGACTTATTATTTTTTTATTATTTTACTGTAACATTAGGTAGCACAGTCAAATATTTTTAGTCACGGACCTATTTAAATTTCACCTACCTATTTTGTAGTTTAACATGAACTTCGCCATTTATTTCTTGGCAACTTAATATAGGTGTATCATTTATGTTTTATTTTATGAAATAAAAGATATTATTTTTATTATAGATTTAATTTAATTAATCCCAGTCACGTCTCTGCGGTTCCGATACCTCGCAGAGCCGAGCTGAAGAGAAACCAGTGACCACTACTCATGCCGTCAGGTGAGTAATCACTGGGACCGGATATCGTGTGCCCTAAGCAGACGTAATAATCACAGCATGGCGGCCTTCTGCATTGCCCCAGCTAAAACGTGTGCCTTTTTCGGCAAGCTGGTTTTTTCTGGAGTTCCGAGAGCAGTGTGTGTCGTGTACCAACGAGGGAGCCTATTATCAGGATAACTAGTTTAATAAAGTCTGGATAAAGTCTGCGGAGTTTAAATTCGTTTTTCCTTTTCTTTCAAGGCAATGTTCGGTTCGGCTGGTGCCGAAAATTCGATTACGAACATTGTCTTAGTTAGGTTGTCGAGGAGGACTAAGTCTGGCTTATTGGCTTGTATCTACCTGACGGTGGGAAATAAGAAGTTCCAATATATTTGACACCTCTCAATCTCCACAACGGACTTAATTTACCCTGGAGCATAACGAATTTTTACAAAAATAGAAATATATGTTAGTCCTTAATATGATATTTTAAATAGGTATACAGTTCATTGCATAGACTTTCAGTTGCACGTCACCAAATATGACGTCACATCATGTTTTCGGCATGTCTTTGATTACTACATGACATTTGATGGCGACTCTACAAAATTTTGACAGTTGTCAGGATCGTTTTCAGCCAAATAGGAAAAGGCTTTAAAATTAATAAGAATTGTAATATCAAAACATTACAAAACAAAACAAAATGTATTTTTAATTGATATTTATCATAAATAAGATAACATTAGTAAGTAAATTCCTAAAATTAGTTATTATAAGACAAGGATAAGATAAGGATCACTTGCCGGATGAAACCTACGATAAGAAATCAGATGTGTTTAAAAAATCACATAAGTTTTATTCGATAAACTAATTATTGAATTTTAACAATTAGATAAAATTACAAAAAAAATTATTAAAACTAACCCTTGAAAATAAACTCATAATAAACCAGTAAACAACTTTTTGTGTGATATGGAAAAATAATAACATTGATGAAGATATTTAGAACCTTATACAATCTAACTTAAAAAATATGTATTTACTAAATACAAAACTTGACTAAACATTTTGTATATACAAGTCCTGACCATGTTCATATTTCTCCCGAATATTGGGACCACGGCTAACGCTCACAGAATCTGACATTTTAGCTAAGTAGCGATATTCCTAAGGCAGCCAAAACACGCTAAAAATTAATTGATCATCAATGAATTTTTACTAAACTTTAAGATGTGAAACTGACCTCATGTACAGCATTTACGGAGTTTTACCGGCTTGTTTTTCTAATTGGAAATAAGCAAGCAGTTTTAATACTCACGCTTGCTCTTTTTCACTATACCTCGTCATGTTGATAATTATCAAAATAAATAAATAAATTAAAAATAATATTCTAACTTTTAAAAAATGTTATTAACCATAATAATTACAAATGGAACTAATGGAAGTACTGCTCTGATAAAAACTGTCAGGCGTACACTTTGATGTTTATCAAAAATAGCTAAAGAGCGTGTTCAATATTTCAATTTGACTTTGAGGCCATGACGTATAGCAAACGGCAGCCAATGAAATGGCTGTATTGTTTCAATTGTAGTTATTTAATATCTACGTGTAGATCTCTCATGATGTTGTTGCCTTACGATTATTTATAGTGGACGTTCCGTTTTTTGCATTTCTTTTAACTTAATACGATAAAGCGAGATAGATGCCGTATGACGTGCAACTTAAAGGCTGTGCAACATGCTTTATATAAATATATATTTTAAATCATTGCAATAAATGATGATATCTAAAATGTTCCAATTTGGTCTTTATTTAGTTTCCTTCATAATTAGATCACCAGTAATACATGCCGATTCTTTTAAAAATGAAGCGCCACTGGTAACAACTGTCAAATTGATTGTTACGAGTTATGACGTAACGAGAAACATTCGTGGCTACTAATATAATAAAATTAAGTTTATTTGTTACAAAATTTAAATCTTTATCAAGTCAGTAATAAATAGGTCATTTCCATGACTACAACAAATTCCTATGCAACCTGGTGTTGTTTAGTTAAATAATAAATAATGTCGTTTTGATAGCTTTAATTTTTCAGTAATGTCATTAAAAATTATTTTTTTTATTAGTTACTGCGAAGTTTAATTTCATAATTCCTGCTATGCATTTTGAGCAACTTATTTAATCGAAACATGTAAATTTTATAAGTTTACACTTATAGGTAACTTATATTTAAATAAAATTAATTGAAGAATCCCGCAGTAATGAAGAATCCTGTCACTCAAAATTCCAGGTAAAAGATTATTTCATCAAAAAGTTTTACATGTGATACTGCAGTTCCGGTTGACCAAGGGCTAAATAACTTGAAAAACTTTGAAGATGAAGAACTATTGATTTATTAACGGTTTACGAACGAAAAAATTTTGTCGAAAATTCCTAATGCTAAAAAGATTATGTTATGTGACAAGTGTCGCAGTTTAATTTGCAATTAAGGATATGTATCTGCAAAGAAAATGGAAGAAAATTATTTGAAAAATTATTAGTTACTTAATTAAGATCAATTCTGCCATTAATTTAAATTTTGTAATAGGAAACACCTGTATTAATTATTTTAAATATTAAGTTATATTAATAAACAAATGTATTTCCCATAAAAAAATTTAAGTAATAAAAAATAAAAATTCTATTCCATTAAGGTATTTACTTTTTATGTACCTATCTGTTCTTGCAATAAACTTAAACCTGCACGAAATACTTTGTTATATAAAGCTTATTAAAATTTATTGAAAATTTTGTAGGCAGAAAGTTTTATTTAAAACATCTCATATACACTACTCAAAAATTAAAATGGATAAATATAATTTTCGCAAAAAATATCAGAATGATATAACTGTGTGTGAAGAAAGGCCAGTAGATCAGTGCGGCAATCATAACATATGCCTCTCTAAACACAAACTGATTCGCTACCAAAAAGAATCGTTGGCGCCATTACATTTTCATTGTACTCCTCATCAGACTAAAATTCGACCATCACAAGTAGGGTAGGAGGGATCATTGGGCAGGTGGGAGGGCTGGGCATTCGTAAATAAAATTGTACACAAACTATTAGGCACGCCGCTGTCGTGGTAACCCAAGAGCAGTTGCCTTGCTACTCCTAGCGAACGTAACAGTGCAGCTGTGTCAGTTATATAGACACGACGAAAACGAGTTCGATGTTTATTTACTTGAAAACAAAAAATTCTATCGCTAATTATTGTACTTCTACGGTTCTAAAATCAATGTAAGTATGCTTTCTTTTTATTAATTCGTTTATATTGGTTCCTTGTGCATGCAATCACGTATTATTTAATGGTTAAAACTATTTGTTTAGGCAGTATTTTGCAATTGAATTTTAATGGCGCCGGGCGGGATGCATGAACACTCAACGGTGGGGGAATATTGGGCATGCCCATCTCTCTCTCTCTCTCTCTTTCAGGAGAATATGCCGTTTTGCTGCAAAAAAAACAAAATGCATTAAAATACCACGTGACATAATCGAAAGTGCTACCGACGAAGTCCTTGCGGGAGCAAAGATTCATACAACTGCGAAGAAGTATGAGATTCCCAGATCTTCTCTTCAACGATACTTAAAGTTAGAACGACCTTAGAAAAACACAGACGATAAATATATAACGAGGCAGATAGTCACTACTGATGCAGTTGCTAATGCAAAAGTTATTCCTGAAAATTGAAAGCAACATAAATGTGCATTAAAAGACTGGATCGGGGGCTTTATGATTCAGAACAAAAATTTAACTTTGCGGAAACCTAAGGCGACTTTGTTTTATAAATGAAACATTTCATTAAAACTGTTGAGCCATCAAAGACTTCACCTGTAGCGATTGTACTTGATAATCATGATAGCCACATATCAGTAGAAGCTTTAGACTTGTGTGTTCGAATTTGTCGTGAATTAAACTAATTTTCAAATAAAAAAAATGATTTTACTGGAAGTAATGGTGTAATGGTTGGATGCAATTCAGATAACCAGTCGAAGAATTTTAATAAAATGATCATGTCTTTTTGCTTTCCTAAAAAACTTGCAGACACCAAGGAAATTTCAATGTGAACAATGCAAGACTATGTTCGATGCATTTTGATGTGGAAATTTTTGAGAGGAATTTAAGGCACGAGTTAATTAATTAAGAAAAGAATATCTGTAGCGTGCAACAAATCGTAGTAGAAAGCAAATAGTTGATGAAATTCTACAAAACAGGTAATTTTTTTTATATTTATTCAGTAGTGTCTCATATTCACTCAAGTAGAAGTAATTGACCTAAGGAAAAGGTATTAAATTTGTTATTAAGGGTTTTCTATTATTTAATTTATTAACAGTAAAAAGTTGATTTTCAATTTTACTAGCAATGTTTTTTAGATTTCCATAAAAATTAAAATATTTAATTGTTAATTATATATGTATAACAAAAAATATATTTATTGCAGTTGTAATAAAGTTACGATACGTTTTCTGTTAATGGGAAAATGTAAATGAAGATTCTTTAACTAGAATAATAAAACATTTAAATTTTATTTAAAATACACGTCCACGATTTTAGCCATAGACCTTAAGAATTTTTTACAAACATGTAGATATATAATGGTCCTTAAAGAGACATTTTAAATCATTGTGGGCGAGAATTACAATGGAATGTGCGCGCCAGCGCCAACGACGAGGAGTAGACTGGGCGTGGTAAGCTGTAGAAATGCTCTGAGGTTTGGGTAGCTTTACCACCGGAACCTCTATTGTCTGCCGACTCACTTGCTCTTCAACGACGTCTTTCGCTGCGCAGATGTTGGATCCTTCGATACCTCAGTAAAGCTGGCTCGATCTGTTTTCTACTACTATAGGCCAAAGGGTTTACTGCCTTTTATCGCCGTGAATTTTGTTATTACAGTAAATAAAACAACACACTTGTCATCGAGAATATATTGTATAACTTTAATACATGAAGCTTACAGTTTAAAGCCTCCTGTATTTTCGACATAATTTCACTGGTTGTTAGCTTTGAATTTGTTGTATTTTATTTGATTATATTGATGTGCATTTTACCACGTGGTGTTTTAAAGCGGTGCTCTGCATTGCTTGACGTTCGAAATGCGAAAGAGGACGAGAAGCCGGAAACCGTTTCGAACGTGGCTTCTTCTCGCGTTAAATTCAGCGTTTTTGATTGGTCACTGTATGGTAACGTGACCGTATAACTGGTTGCTAAAATTGCGCGTGACTATTTCGAAATGTTCTGGAATAATAACTGCATGTGTTTTTAAGCTGATTTTTAATTTGCACGGGACCCTTTGTTTCTAGCCGAATACTAATTTTCACGTGATGAGAGCGTGATCAAGACATGGTAGATCACAAAAATGCACGTGTTTTTTTTTAGATGATTTTTTGTCGGCGTCAGGGCCGTACTGAGTAGTTTTAAAAATCAAGGAATTTCCCAAAGAGGAATTGTACAGTTGGAAGTACTGATTTCCAATATACTGGCAAGCGACCAGCGAAACACAAAGAAAAAGAAACAGGAAATAAACTAAAAATTGAGAGTAATGTAAGGAAAACGAAGGACGAGGTGTTTCTTTTAAAGGTACACCACCTTTTCTTTTGTAATTAACAGTTGAAAGTAACAATGTATAAGTCAGTTTTGCCTCGCAGTAGCTAGGCATGAGCACCGATAAAACAAAATAAGAGGAGAAACGTAAAAGACGACGATAAGTTCGAAGTCGAGTGAAATCCTAGTGAAGCTAGGTTTCAGTCTTCGGTGGTTGAAAAGTGCAGCTAATCTGATAGCCATATGATCCAAATGACCAAAATGGTGCCATTAAAAATCCCTTGGCTCACTCTACCGCGTACGCAGGAGTGGCCTTAACAAAAAAAGTTTTTTCCCAGTGGGTTCCCGGGTTGTACCCACTATAATTGGTTCGCAGCACTAGCTGTAAATAATCTGGGAAGTCCAGAACTAAGTCTAGCTCCCATCGAGTGAAAAGAGGTTTCTCCTCTTTTTTCTTTTTGAAAAAAAAGGAAAAAGAAAAAAAAAAGTTTAAACTACAATTGGGGTATTGAAAAAGAGCGTTTCACCTTAATGAAGCTAGTAGTACGCGTAAGGTTTTTTTTGTTTTTTTTTTAAGCGGAGTTTGACAAATATTTCTTCTTCTCCTTCTTCTTTCTTTAATGTAAGCAATTTGCTTGTTTTTCTTCGTATCCTCTGCCGTTCAATTATTAGAAAGGTTGTCGCTCCATCTCTTGCGGGGTCTTCCAACGCTTCGGCGCCCTAAGGGCGACTTGTCTCTAGTTATTTTGACCATTCTGTCGTCATTCATTTGGTCTATGTGTTCGTTTCATTTTCTCTTTCTTCCCAGTATCCATTCATTTACATTGTCTATTTTACATGTTCTTCTAATGTCCTCGCTTCTCTCACTGTCAAAAAGTGTTTTTCCAGCGATCCTGCGCACTATTTTCATTTCGGTGGTTTCTAATATTCTCTTTGTGTTCGATGTATCTGGTCTAGTTTCCGCTGTGTTTGTTAATATAGGTCGGATGACCGCCTTGTATATTCGGGATTTGGTCTCGATTCCGATATATTTGTTTCGGAGGATTGTATCGTTCAGGTAAGTTGAGGTTCGTGCTGCTTTTACCGCTTGGTTTTTTACTTCCGCCTCGATGTCACCGTATCCTGATATTTCTATGCCTAGGTATTTAAATTTCATCTCCTGTTGTATAATTCCGCAACCAGTTTGCATCTGATAGGTGTTTTTGAAGTGGTCATGCATTTCGTCTTTGCTGCAGATATCTTCATTTTTAGACTTTTTTCCGTTGTGTTAAATTTGAATAGTAATCTCTATAGGTTATCTTCGTTTTTTGCAATCAGAACAGCATTATCGGCATAGCATAGGATTTTGACGTCTTTGTTTCCCATTTTATACCCTTTCAGGTTACGAGTGCTTTTTATTATTTCGTCCATAACGATGTTGAACAATAAGGGGCTAAAAGAATCTCCTTGTCGAATACCACTATTTACAGGAATTTCTTCGGTAGTTGTGCCATTAATTTTGGCTAGTATTTTGTTTCTCTGGTAAATATTTTCGATGGTTTTTATGTGTTGTATGGAATTTGCCTGTTGTATAGAAGGTGTACCACGTCCTCCAGTTGTATTTGGTCAAACGCTTTTTCCAGGTCTATAAAACACATGAAGGCTGGTTTGTTATACTCGATGGATTTTTCAGTTATTTGTCGCAGGACAAATATCGCATAAGTACAAGATCTTCCTGATCTGAATCCTTGTTGTTCATCGCCCAATGTGGTGAGTTCATTTATTTTATTTGCTATAATCTTTGTTTAAGGTTGTATTTAGAAGGTTTATGCCTTGGTAGTTTGCGGGTATCTGTTTGTCTCCTTTCTTAAACAGTAAGATTGTGGTACTTAGGCGCCATTCGTCCGGAATTTTTTTATGTAAAAGGATTTTGCGAATTATGGCTGTTAGCTGCTGTTTCAGGCTTCTTCAGCCGTATCATTTGGAATACTGTCTGGGTCTGGACTTTTTCTGTTCTTAATTTTCATTAATGCCGTTTCTATATCCTTTTCTTCTATTCTAGTTACTTCGTTAGTTGCTATTTCTGGGGTGTCCGGTATGCTTTCCGTATCTTCTTTTTTGTATAGTTCTTTAAGATACTGGACCCAAGTTTCTTTCCTTACGTGGTTTGTGCTAATAAATACACTTGCTTCTTTTCTATGGCGTCTGATGAATCTCCACATCTGTTTTTGGAGGCCATAAAAGTAATTTTCCATTTTTCTCCAGAAGGATTCCCAACTAGTGTGTAGGTGGCATTTCGTACCCTTTTATAATCATTATAGGCTTCAGGCGTTTTAGTTGTCATGTATTTTAAATAAGCCTTTCTTTTTTTGATGCATTGTTCTTTGACTTCGTTGTAGAACCATGGGGTTTTATTGGGGCCGTGTTTTTGTTGTTTTATATTTCGGGTGCCAAGAGCTTTTGTTGCAGCTTTTATAATATCGTTTTAGTTTATTTTAACTTTTATTTGCTTCTTCGTTTCGCTTATTGGGTTCTTGTCAACGTTTTCCTGTAATTGTTTTTGATAAAGTTCTATTATACTAATATCCCAAAGTGATTCAGCACATATTTTTTGTGTTTGTGTCCCTGCTTCTAATTTTTCCTTATTTTTTACTTTCATCCCTATTTTAATTTTTTCTAGTAGTGAGCTGTGATCACTGCCTACATCAGCCGAATTTAGGGTTCTTATATCCTGTATTTGTGTCGGGTGTACAGACCTGTTAGTTACGATGTAGTCAATTGTCGATTGTTGTTCTCGGGTATTTCTGAACGTGTACTTGTAGTTTATTTTGTGATCAAAGAAGGTGTTATTAATTCTTAGATCATTAAGTGAGCAAACATTTATCATAAGCTGTCCATTATCATTCAGCACCTCTTCATTAAATCGTTGTTTTACACCTGGAACTATTTCATTGCCTATGCGAGCATTAAAATCCCCTAGTACTATCAGTGGTTGATTCTGCGGTAGCATTTCAATATTTTGTAATCGGACGTAAAAGTTATCCCGCTCTTGTTTTGGCTTGTTGTCTTCAGGCGCATTTATGAACATAACAATGAACTGTTTGAGTTTAAGAACTATTATACGTGAGGATATATACTGACATTACTCAAAATGTTCTTCATATCTTTTATGTATTGCCACTGCTACTCTGCTACTGCTACACTGCTACTTTGCTCGTTCATTTTTGTTTACTCCGCTATATATGATTATATAATCACCATATAGCCTTTGACCTCTTAACTTTCTTCTTTGTCTCTTGTGGTGCACAAATGTCGATATTGTTGTCCCCTAGTTCCTTAGTGACTTCTTGTTCTTTGTTGTTAAGTGTTCTTATGTTCCAGGTGGCGAAGCGAAGTACATTTTTCTTTTTCCAAATCGTTCTCCTTTTTCGTGCATGGTTCGTCATCTTTACATCCATCCTTGTCCAAGGCAGATTTTCGGTTCTGTGAGCCTGTTGCTCTTTTTACCTTGGGCAGGGAGCTGGCCTGACCTATGAACCTTCCTCCTTTTTCCGGGCTTTGGACCGGCAACATAATCACAAGGCTACTTGGTTTACCCCGCGATCATGCAGGCGGAGTTTGACAAATATTTAAAGGTGGGAATTTTATTTATTGATCTGACTTAGGTAATAAAGCTATTTTAGTGATGGGGCGCACATAGGTGCCATCCTGGGTTTTGATTCTGACAGCCCTAGACCGGCCGTCTTTTCCGAGAATAATTTCTACGATTGCGGCCATTTGAGAGGGGAAGTATTTTCTCCTTTGACAAGAACGAGATCATTAATTAAGGGTTCAGGATTAGAGATCAGCAATTTCGGGCAGTTCTGAAGCCGATTTAAATAGTCGGTGGGCTACCTTTTCCAAAACTGCTGCTGAGAGCGTAAGCATTGTTGCCAAAAAAACACGATTTTCGGATCGGGAAGAGCAGTCAAAGGGGCTCCGATGAGAAAATGCCCTGAAGTTAAGAGGTTTAAGTCAGACGGGTCAGCTGAAAGGTTTGAAATGGGGCGTGAATTTAATATTGCTTCGATTTGGGCAAAGACTGTTGCTAGTTGTTCAAAGGTGTAAACTGAATTTCCTATGTTCCTGATCAGATGAAATTTGGGGCTTTTTATCGCTGCTTTCCACAGTCCACCCCAATCTGGAGCTCGTAGAGGAATGAACGAAGTTTGAAGTGGTGAGGAAAGATAAAAATCTTTATCTGCTAGATAAGGTTTAAGTGATTCTGGTATTGGTATTTGCACCCTGTTAATTTTGAAATGTGGTAAATGATAAGTAATACTATGCACTATTGCACAATCAGCGCTAAATGATTTGGAGCTATTAAAGAATGGGGCGAAAATAATATTTGTCGATTTATTTATATTACTTTTTGATTGGCAGACACTTGAAATGGTTATGAGATTAGAGTAAGTTTTTATTTGTAACTTTTTAGCAAATTCTTGAGTGATAAACGATGTTTGACTTCTATTGTCAAGTAGAACCTTTGCGATAAGTGTAGAACCTTTGGAATTTTTTATTTGAATCTTAGCTGTAGCTGGAAGTAGGTGAGAAAGCGGATAGACAGCTTACTAGCAATCTTGGCTGAGAGTTGTAGTTCTGGTTAGGGGGGTGGTGTAATGTTGAAGTGTTCGCGTTTGAGATGGTGTGTAACAAAGAGAGATGTCTATGATTGCACGAAGAGCAACGGCGATGTGAGCGACAAGCGTTGACGTCATGACCGGATCCTAGACAATTTGTGCATACTTTGATATTGAGAGCTATTTCTTTTCTTTGAAACACGGGTGCCGAGATAAATTCCTGGCACGAATAAATTTTGTGCTCAGGGCTTTTGCAATTAACACACATAGATGATGCTTTTGACCACGATTGTCTATTTTGATTTAGCGACTCAGTACTAATTTTTTATGTTTTGCATTTAACTCCGATTTACTAATTTCACTAGTATTTTTATTTTTTGAACATGATTGTACTGCATATAGAGTTTAAAATTTTTTATGTATGAAATTAAAAAGTTCTTGAGTATTATTTAATTTTGATGAATTGTTTTGTTCTTTAAATGATCTGCGGGTAATATAATCTAATTTTTTAACTAGTATCTGCGTTACTAACGATTCAAATAACTGATTGGGTTCTTGATTTAGAGTTAACAAGAATTTAAATGTTGATTGAGCTCCAGTGATAAAATTCCTCGGATTCGTAGAGTTACATTTACTTAGTTCTATTACATTTAACAAGTTTTGAAAATGATTTAATACAATGTGACGAAAATTGTTTTCTAACAAGTTCAAAGCGATTTCAAAATTTTCGTTTGAAATTGTTAGAGACTCTATTAGTTTAAGAGCCTCACCCTCTAAATGAGAACGTAAATAGAACTTTTTTTTCGAGTTTGTAGAAATTAAGGTTTATTCTTTATTAACGAGTTAAAAAGATTAATGAAAGAAATATATTTTAAAACGTTTCCCGAAAATGGAGGAATTCATATTTTAGGTAACTTGAGTCGCGAATGAGAGCTCATGGTTTATTTACCATTTAATATTCTTTGAACTTTTATTTCTAAATCTTGTAAGGCTTTTTCAAGTTTGCTGATCGTTTTTATGTAGCATTCCTCAATTTTTGTTCTGTCCTCCGGTTCAGTCGCGGTTTCATCTTACTGGTCCTGGCAATGTGAATATTTTTGACAATAGGCACTGAGTTGTTGAATCTTAAAAATCAACAATCTTTTTTCAGGGTTGCTTATTAGCTCATCGGCTGAATTTTGCAATCTATGCATTTGCGCAATGCAACTGTCCCTGGTTTTCTTGATATCTTTAATTTTGTTTTTTTTTAAAAGGAAAAATACAAATAATTAAATCCACCAGTTAGATAAAGACCTTCCCTTTGAATTTTGCATTAAGTAATTTTCAGATTTTTGTTTTTTGTTTTAAATCCAACAACATTTTTTGCAGAGGTCCTTAGGCAGTTATGTTTTTAAGTTTGTAAAAATAAACTAAACTTTTTTTTTAAAAATCAAGGAATTTCTCAAAGAGGAATTGTAAAGTTGGAAGTACTGATTTTCAACAGAATGTATATTTAAAAGTTAAACGCAGTTTGTTTGTTTGTTTTTTTTTAAATTGTTAAAAACATAATGAGATTTGATTCCCTCTGCTCACACAGTTTCTAAACACGTAAACAAATCACTTATTAAGTAATAGTCCAACGCTTTTATTAGTTGGTTACATACATACATATCAGTTTATAGTCACGCCTTTTTTCCGTAGGGGTAGGCTCTTACAAACTTCTTTTGCTTCTTCTTATTTCATCAGCGCTTTTATACATGCTTGTAGAATGCTGGTACTCTTGGCTTGGCCTTTTTTTAAAACAATTTTGATCTAATCGATATACGTTCGTATAGGTCGCCTTTTACCGACTCGCCCATTCTCAATCGCCTAATAAATCTCTTTCGTTAACCTTATTTTATCCATTCCGACGCAGCATAAAGGGAACATGCCCATAGTACGTGTATTATGGTTTCTGGTTATGCTCCACACGCTCTGCAAGTAATGTTAACATCGTGATTCAGTATGGAACGTCTATAAACCAGAGTATTTATAACTTCAATCTTGGCATGCCATCATAAAACCCTCTATTTTGTACTTTAGACGATAAGATCTTAAAAAAGCGAAGGCAAGCAATAAATTATCGATTACCAAAACGGGTTCAGACCAAGAACATCAATAGTAACTGCAATACACATAATCTAGCAGATACTTGAAGTTCCCTGTAAACAATAATGATCTACACATCATTTTTATAGTTCAGCAACGAATTTGACTCAATCATAAGATCTAAATTTAATAAAGAACCAAAAACTTTAGGAATCCCAAAGAAGCCTAAAGTAGTGTTGAAAATAATCCTACAAAGCACTAAAAAACATGAAAAAATTCCAAGGTGAGGTATCGGAAGAATTCAACATGAACAAAGGAGTAAAACAAAGAGATTAAATTTTTCCAACACTGTTTAATTTACATAATACTAAAAACCATTGTGAGAAAAGCAAACTTAAACGAAAAAAATATTATACTGAACGAGATCCAGTTAATCACTTATTCCGACGACCTCACAATTGTCACCAAAAAAAAAAGTCTAACAAAAGCTGTAGAGAAGTTGGTCACAGAAACACAAACATTCGGATTACAAATAAATGAAGACAAGACAAAATATATGCTAGTGGGGAATGTAATACAGAACAATACTTCATCTACGACTATAACAATAAATACTAAGATACAAGTACAGAGAAAGAACTTTATTGGCAAATCTTAGTAGTTACCTACCTATAACAATGCTTAAAAATTTTGGTTGTAATAACTCATTTTGTTTATTAATAAAATTAACTGTAAAGTTTAAACAACCAGTAAACTGAATATGTGGGACTGAATTATGCAACTTTATTGTTTCTTTTTGTGTTGCATATATGTTGTTGATGTACTAACTGGTTGAGAACTGTATATTTTATTTGCAGTATTTGTATTATTCTTCTCGGAATCATCAACGTACCCCTCAGCCACAGTAGCAATTACTAATAAAGTTGCCGAGGAATGGCGAAAACAATGCCCAGTATATAAATAAGTCTGGTAATTTTAAAAATGTAACAATGTCTTTACTCATTGCTCAAATTTTATTAATGCCAATTCTTTGTGAGTGATTTTTTCCATTTTGAAATTTCAAGAATAATATCGTTAGCGATATATCGGTAAAACGAAGATTTAAATATTTCTTAACTATGGTACAAAAATTTCCCGTAGCAATTGAATTTTCTGGGAATGGAATTTTTGGTTTTTTTTTGGTACACAAACCAGAAAAATAGATCCATGGTCTTCTAAATCTGTAATTTGCATATAGTGCAATTCTGCTGCCCGACAAGTACCCATAATGCCCATTATTAAAGAAACCTAAAATAAATTATGTAATTGACTAGATGATAAAAACGATTGAATTTTTGTGAGATCTACTACCTTTGTCGCCAGATATTTCTCATCAGGAGCTTCATTTATAAAATTATTAAGCTGTTCTGGTGTAAAAGTTTTTGCCTTTTTAGTTATATCTTTCTCTGATTGAAGTTTAAAAAAGGCACGTAATTTCAAATATTTCTCTATATTGATTCAATTATTTATGTTGAGTGTGCTTCTTAGCATGGAGTAGAAGGTCCATAAAGACGATGCTTTATATTTAGTGCTAAGTTCACTAAAATATGCCAAAAGAACATTATCTGTGAACGATGACTTAATGTTCTTACTGCTACACCAATCTTGAAACATTAGCTGCTTGTCTTATTTCTGAAAGTGTACATAATAATTTATCTTCACTATCTGAATACATCTTTTTCAACAAAACATTCACTACAATTAGGTAACAACTTAACTTGAAAACGTCAAAATTATTCAAGTGACATACTCCCCTCAATAACAATAATGGACTGTTTCCTTTCGGCCAACCGGCTTGTACAGAAGCACAGAGCCACCATGATATTCGGTTCGTAAATATTTCCAAGAATCTTTTCCGATTTATTATAGTGAGTTATAGTGTGTATTATGACTCACGTTGTTTGTTTACAGATACTATTAATTACAGTTGAATAATAAATATATAATTTACTAGGAGTAAATAATTTTTTTTACTTTCTTTATAGATACATATCGTTACTCGCCTATTAAAATATGACACTTTTCCCTGGTTACCAAAAAAAAAAGATTTCACATAATAACAATCTTTTTGGCAGTAGTAATTTTTGACAAAATGGTTTCGGTCGCAAATCGTTTATAAATCAACAGTTATCCATCTTCAAGGATTTTCTTGGTATTCAGCCCATGGTCAACCGGAACTGCAATATCAGTTGTAAAATTTTTGATGAAATCATCTTTTACCATGAATTTTGAATTACGGGATTCTTTAGTACTGCAAGATTCTTTAATTAACTTTAGGTAAATATAAGTTACCTCTAAGTGTAAACAGATAAAATTTACATGGTTGGAGTAAATACGTTGCTCAAAATGAATATCAGTGATTATGAAATTAAACTTGGCAATAACTAATAAGAAAGATAATTTGTAATGACATTAATGAAAAATAAAAGCTATCCAAAAGATATTATTGACTTATTATTTTTTTATTATTTTACTGTAACATTAGGTAGCGCAGTAAAATATTTTTAGTCACGGACCTATTTAAATTTCACCTACCTATTTTGTAGTTTAACATAAACTTCGCCATTTATTTCTTGGCAACTTAATATACGTTATTCATTTATGTTTTATTTTATGAAATAAAAGATATTATTTTTATTATAGATTTAATTTAATTAATCCCAGTCACGTCTCTGCGGTTCCGATACCTCGCAGAGCCGAGCTGGAGAGAAACCAGTGACCACTACTCATGCCGTCAGGTGAGTGATCACTGGGACCGGATATCGTGTGCCCTAAGCAGACGTAATGATCACAGGATGGCGGCCCTCTGCATTGCCCCAGCTAAAACGTGTGCCTTTTTCGGCAAGCTGGTTTTTTCTGGAGTTCCGAGAGCAGTGTGTGTCGTGTACCAACGAGGGAGCCTATTATCAGGATAACTAGTTTAGTAAAGTCTGGATAAAATCTGCGGAGTTTAAATTCGTTTTTCCTTTTCTTTTAAGGCAATGTTTGGTTCGGCTGGTGCCGAAAATTCGATTACGAACATTGTCTTAGTTAGGTTGTCGAGGAGGACTAAGTCTGGCTTATTGGCTTGTATCTACCTGACGGTGGGAAATAAGAAGTTCCAATATATTTGACACCTCTCAATCTCCACAACGGACTTAATATACCCTGGAGCATAGGGCAGCACTGAAGTTTCAATAATTGTTTTGGCGGCACTTGTGGTGACACCAAAAACCGGTTCTAGTCCAGTGAACGCAGATTTGGCCCTCTGCTTTGCAAGGGTGTTAGCTTTGTCGTTTCCCTCCACCCCTTGATGCCCAGGTATCCACAATAGAGTCACCCTGTTGTTCGCACCAAGGTACTCTAAGGATTCGATGCAGTTCCATACAAGTTTAGAATTTATCTCGTTGGAGCTCAGTGCTTTTAAAGCAGCTTGGCTGTTTGATATTATACTTGTTTTTGTTTGCTAGAGGTCTGTTGGTTAACTTTCTTGCACACAATTCGATAGCGAAGACTTTAGCCTGAAAGATTGTAGCATACCTGCCAAGACTGGTAGATATTTCAATCTTTGGTTTCCTGCTGAAAACAACGGCCCCAACTCCATCAGGGGTTTTTGAACCATCTGTGTACATTACGTATTCAGTCTCTGGAAAGAGGATTTTTTCCCTCACCCATTCGTCTCTCTTCAGAAAGAGGACTTTGAACGACTTTTCTACGTGTATTTTTGTGGCTAGCAAGTCAAGAACCATCCCGAAAATTTGGTAGTTTTTTGTTTCACTTAGTATCCCAAAATGTTTACCGAGTTGCTCTTTATTAATTTGCCTTTCTAAAGACAGGAATCTGTAAGAGACTGTCCTGGCCTCCCTTTTTAAAAGAATATCTAGAGAAGGAAGATTTAGGAAGTGTTCAATCGCTGACGTTGGTGTGCTGGACATAGCTCCAGTTATGGCCAGGCATGCCATCTGCTAAAGACAAGCTTTGCTCTAGCTGTCTGTTGTAACCCTTTGGTCCACCAGACTACTGAACCATGCGTGACCATAGATATTATCATTGTTTGATAAATCCAGTAAATCTGTTTAGGGTTCATTCCCCAAGATTTGCCACATACTCTTCTGAGATTCCAGAGAAAAAACCTGGCTTTGTTAATTGTTTTTTCCAGGTGGGCGTTCCAGATGAGCCTTTTATCGCAGGTATTTTACTTCCGCCGGAAATGAAATGCTGCCGAGCTTAGCTAGCTTTTTCCTTTCTGCAGAAGAAATAATTTAAGTTTTCCGGGGGTTAACAGACATCTGTTTCTGTTTCCTCTCGCACCATCTGTATACTGCGTTGAAGGCTTCTTGGAGGACGTTTGAGATCGTCGCTTTAAATTTCCCTCTAACTACTTTAACCAGATCACCCTATATCATTGAAAATCTACTCCCTGCATGGAAAGCTCGCTCAGCAGAGAGTCGACTAGGGGTAAAAGTACCACCCCACCTTGTGTACACCCCTTCTTCGCCCTGAACCTAATCGACTCTCCATGCAAAAATGAAATAACATATCGGTTTTCAATCATGCTTTTGATCCAGTTACAGATTTTACTGTCGATCCCTCTATCCCTTATTGTAGTAGGGCGGTATTGAACGCTTCTTCTATATCTAGAAAAGCTGCTAGCGCAATTTCCTTATGTTTAAGGGAATGGACGATCTTTCCTACTAGATTGTTTAGTACTAAATCCGTAGATTTGCCTGTTTGGTGGGCATATCGATGGGGATTTAAGGGATGTTTCCTAATATTTTCCTCTATGTTATGTCTATCAATAGTTTTTATAAAAAAATAAGGTAAGGCTGATAAGTCGGAAGGATTTAGGTAGGGAATGGTTCACCGTATCCGTTTATGTATATAAACAACTCTCGCCGTTTACCATCCCAGCGGAATATAACTCCACGCTAAATTTGCTCTGAATAGTTTAACCAGAAGAGGTAGTAAAATTTTGCTGTGCTTCTAAATGAGGGCAGAATAAACACCATCCTTCCCTGGAGACTTGTATGGAAAGAAATAGTTTACCGCCCATTGTACTGATGCTGGAGTGACCACTTTTAAAACATTTCTTCAGTCCAACCCTTTTGGGTCGTGATGTCGTTCCCATTAAAAGCGGAATTTGTTTTGGTCACTTTCCATTTTTCTCGAGAAGGATTCCCAACTAGTGTGTAGGTGGCATTTCATACCCTCTTATAATTATTATAGGCTTCAGGTGTTTTAGTTGTCATGTATTTTAAATAAGCCTTTCTTTTTTTGATGCATTGTTCTTTGACTTCGTTGCAGAACCATGGGGTTTTATTGGGGCCGTGTTTTTGTTGTTTTATATTTCGGGTGCCAAGAGCTTCTGTTGCAGCTTCTATAATATTTCGTTTTAGTTTCTTTCAAATTTCATTTACTTCTTCGCTTCGCTTATTGGGTTCTTGTTAACGTTTTCCTGTAATTGTTTTTGATAAAGTTCTATTATACTAATATCCCAAAGTAATTCAGCACATATTTTTTTGTGTTTGTGTCCCTGGTTCTAATTTTTCCTTATTTTTCACTTTCATCCCTATTTTAATTTTTTCTAATAGTAAGCTGTGATCACTGCCTACATCAGTCGAATTTAGGGTTCTTATATCCTGTATTTGTGTCGGGTGTACAGACCTGTTAGTTACGATGTAGTCAATTGTCGATTGTTGTTCTCGGGTATTTCTGAACGTGTACTTGTAGTTTATTTTGTGATCAAAGAAGGTGTTATTAATTCTTAGATCATTAAGTGAGCAAACATTTATCATAAGCTATCCATTATCATTCAGCGCCTCTTCTTTAAATCGTTGTTTTACACCTGGTACTATTTCATTGCCTATGCGAGCATTAAAATCCCCTAGTACTATCAGTGGTTGATTCTGCGGTAGCATTTCGATAATTTGTAATTGGTCGTAAGTAAAAGTCTTTCCGCTCTTGTTTTGGCTTGTTGTCTTCAGGCGCATATAAGAACATATCAATGAACTGTTTGAGTTTAGTAACGTTATACGTGAGGATTACTCAAAATGTTCTTCATATCTTTTATGTATTGCCACTGCTACTCCTTCTTTTGCTCGTTCATTTTTGTTTACTCCGCTATATATGATTATATAATCACCATATAGCCTTTGACCCCTTAACTTTCTTCTTTGTCTCTTGTGGTGCACAAATGTTGATATTGTTGTCCCCTAGTTCGTTAGTGACTTTTTGTTTTTTGTTGTTAAGTGTTTTTATGTTTCAGGTGGCGAAGCGAAGTACATTTCTCTTTTTCCAAATCGTTCTCCTTTTTCGTGCATGGTTCGTCATCTTTACATCCATCCTTGTCCAAGGCAGATTTTCGGTTCTGTGAGCCTGTTGCTCTTTTTACCTTGGGCAGGGAGCTGGCCTGACCCATGAACCTTCCTCCTTTTTCCGGACTTTGGACCGGCAACATAATCACAAGGCTACTTGGTTCATCCCGCGATCATGCAGGCGGAGTTTGACAAATATTTAAAGGTGAGAATTTTATTTATTGATCTGACTTAGGTAATCAAGCTATTTTAGTGATGGGGCGCACATAGGTGCCATCCTGGGTTTTGATTCTGACAGCCCTAGACCGGCCGCCTTTTCCGAGAATAATTTCTACGATTCTGGCAAGCGGCCATTTGAGAGGGGGAGTACCTTTTCCTTTGACAAGAACGAGATCATTAATTAAGGGTTCAGGATTAGATATCAGCAATTTTGGGCGGTTCTGAAGCCGATTTAAATAGTTGGTGGGCTACCTTTTCCAAAACTGCTGCTGAGAGCGTAAGCATTGTTGCCAAAAAAAAAACACGATTTTCGGGGACGGAAGTTACGTTCGGATCGGGAAGAGCAGTCAAACGGGCTCCGATGAGAAAATTCCCTGCAGTTAAGGGGTTTAAGTCAGACGGGTCAGCTGATAGGGTTGAAATGGGGCGTGAATTTAATATTGCTTCGATTTGGGCAAAGACTGTTGCTAGTTGTTCAAAGGTGTAAACTGAATTTCGTATGTTCCTGATCAGATGAAATTTGGTGCTTTTTATCGCTGCTTTCCACAGTCCACCCCAATGTGGAGCTCGTAGAGGAATGAATGAAGTTTGAAGTAGTGAGGAAAGATAAAAATCTTTATCTGCTAGATAAGGTTCAAGTGATTCTGGTATTGGTATTTGCACCTTGTTCATTTTGAAATGTGGTAAATGATAAGTGATACTAGGCACTATTGCACAATCAGCGCTAAATGATTTGGAGCTTTTAAAGAATGGGGTGAAAATAATATTTGTCGATTTATATATATTACTTTTTGATTGGCAGACACTTGAAATGGTTATGAGATTAGAGTAAGTTTTTATTTGTAACTTTTTAGCAAATTCTTGAGTGATAAACGATGTTTGACTTCTATTGTCAAGTAGAACCTTTGCGATAAGTGTAGAACCTTTGGAATTTTTTATTTGAATCTTAGCTGTAGCTGGAAGTAGGTGAGAAAGCGGATAGACAGCTTACTAGCAATCTTGGCTGAGAGTTGTAGTTCTGGTTAGGGGGGTGGTGTAATGTTGAAGTGTTCGCGTTTGAGATGGTGTGTAACAAAGAGAGATGTCTATGATTGCACGAAGAGCAACGGCGATGTGAGCGACAAGCGTTGACGTCATGACCGGATCCTAGACAATTTGTGCATACTTTGATATTGAGAGCTATTTCTTTTCTTTGAAACACGGGTGCCGAGATAAATTCCTGGCACGAATAAATTTTGTGCTCAGGGCTTTTGCAATTAACACACATAGATGATGCTTTTGACCACGATTGTCTATTTTGATTTAGCGACTCAGTACTAATTTTTTATGTTTTGCATTTAACTCCGATTTACTAATTTCACTAGTATTTTTATTTTTTGAACATGATTGTACTGCATATAGAGTTTAAAATTTTTTATGTATGAAATTAAAAAGTTCTTGAGTATTATTTAATTTTGATGAATTGTTTTGTTCTTTAAATGATCTGCGGGTAATATAATCTAATTTTTGAACTAGTATCTGCGTTACTAACGATTCAAATAACTGATTGGGTTCTTGATTTAGAGTTAACAAGAATTTAAATGTTGATTGAGCTCCAGTGATAAAATTCCTCGGATTCGAAAAGTTACATTTACTTAGTTCTATTACATTTAACAAGTTTTAAAAATGATTTAATACATTGTGACGAAAATTGTTTTCTAACAAATTCAAAGCGATTTCAAAATTTTCATTTGAAATTGTTAGAGACTCTATTAGTTTAAGAGCCTCACCCTCTAAATGAGAACGTAAATAGAACTTTTTTTTCGAGTTTGTAGAAATTAAGGTTTATTCTTTATTAACGAGTTAAAAAGATTAATGAAAGAAATATATTTTAAAACGTTTCCCGAAAATGGAGGAATTCATATTTTAGGTAACTTGAGTCGCGAATGAGAGCTCATGGTTTATTTACCATTTTATATTCTTTGAACTTTTATTTCTAAATCTTGTGAGGCTTTTTCAAGTTTGCTGATCGTTTTTATGTAGCATTCCTCAATTTTTGTTCTGTCCTCCGGTTCAGTCGCGGTTTCATCTTACTGGTCCTGGCAATGTGAATATTTTTGACAATAGGCACTGAGTTGTTGAATCTTAAAAATCAACAATGTTTTTTCAGGGTTGCTTATTAGCTCATCGGCTGAATTTTGCAATCTATGCATTTGCGCAATGCAACTGTCCCTGGTTTTCTTGATATCTTCAATTTTGTTTTTTTTTAAAAGGAAAAATACAAATAATTAAATCCACCAGTTAGATAAAGACCTTCCCTTTGAATTTTGCATTAAGTAATTTTCAGATTTTTGTTTTTTGTTTTAAATCCAACAACATTTTTTGCAGAGGTCCTTAGGCAGTTATGTTTTTAAGTTTGTAAAAATAAACTAAACTTTTTTTTTAAAAATCAAGGAATTTCTCAAAGAGGAATTGTACAGTTGGAAGTACTGATTTTCAACAGAATGTATATTTAAAAGTTAAACGCAGTTTGTTTGTTTGTTTTTTTTTTAAATTGTTAAAAACATAATGAGATTTGATTCCCTCTGCTCACACAGTTTCTAAACACGTAAACAAATCACTTATTAAGTAATAGTCCAACGCTTTTATTAGTTGGTTACATACATACATATTAGTTTATAGTCACGCCTTTTTTCCGTAGGGGTAGGCAGAGACCACTTCTTTCCACTTGCTACGGCTCTTACAAACTTCTTTTGCTTCTTCTTATTTCATCAGCGCTTTTATACATGCTTGTAGAATGCTGGTACTCTTGGCTTGGCCTTTTTTTAAAACAATTTTGATCTAATCGATATACGTTCGTATAGGTCGCCTTTTACCGACTCGCCCATTCTCAATCGCCTAATAAATCTCTTTCGTTAACCTTATTTTATCCATTCCGACGCAGCATAAAGGGAACATGCCCATAGTACGTGTATTATGGTTTCTGGTTATGCTCCACACGCTCTGCAAGTAATGTTAACATCGTGATTCAGTATGGAACGTCTATAAACCAGAGTATTTATAACTTCAATCTTGGCATGCCATCATAAAACCCTCTATTTTGTACTTTAGACGATAAGATCTTAAAAAAGCGAAGGCAAGCAATAAATTATCGATTACCAAAACGGGTTCAGACCAAGAACATCAATAGTAACTGCAATACACATAATCTAGCAGATACTTGAAGTTCCCTGTAAACAATAATGATCTACACATCATTTTTATAGTTCAGCAACGAATTTGACTCAATCATAAGATCTAAATTTAATAAAGAACTAAAAACTCTAGGAATCTCAAAGAAGCCTAAAGTAGTGTTGAAAATAATCCTACAAAGCACTAAAAAAAATGTAAAATTCCAAGGTGAGGTATCGGAAGAATTCAACATGAACAAAGGAGTAAAACAAAGAGATTAAATTTTTCCAACACTGTTTAATTTACATAATACTAAAAACCATTGTGAGAAAAGCAAACTTAAACGAAAAAAATATTATACTGAACGAGATCCAGTTAATCACTTATTCCGACGACCTCACAATTGTCACCAAAAAAAAAAGTCTAACAAAAGCTGTAGAGAAGTTGGTCACAGAAACACAAACATTCGGATTACAAATAAATGAAGACAAGACAAAATATATGCTAGTGGGGAAAGTAATACAGAACAATACTTTATCTACGACTATAACAATAAATACTAAGATACAAGTACAGAGAAAGAACTTTATTGGCAAATCTTAGTAGTTACCTACCTATAACAATGCTTTAAAAATTTTGGTTGTAATAATTCATTTTGTTTATTAATAAAATTAACTGTAAAGTTTAAACAACCAGTAAACTGAATATGTGGGACTGAATTATGCAACTTTATTGTTTCTTTTTGTGTTGCATATATGTTGTTGATGTACTAACTGGTTGAGAACTGTATATTTTATTTGCAGTATTTGTATTATTCTTCTCGGAATCATCAACGTACCCCTCAGCCACAGTAGCAATTACTAATAAAGTTGCCGAGGAATGGCGAAAACAATGCCCAGTATATAAATAAGTCTGGTAATTTTAAAAATGTAACAATGTCTTTACTCATTGCTCAAATTTTATTAATGCCAATTCTTTGTGAGTGATTTTTTCCATTTTGAAATTTCAAGAATAATATCGTTAGCGATATATCGGTAAAACGAAGATTTAAATATTTCTTAACTATGGTACAAAAATTTCCCGTAGCAATTGAATTTTCTGGGAATGGAATTTTTGGTTTTATTTTGGTACACAAACCAGAAAAATAGATCCATGGTCTTCTAAATCTGTAATTTGCATATAGTGCAATTCTGCTGCCCGACAAGTACCCATAATGCCCATTATTAAAGAAACCTAAAATAAATTATGTAATTGACTAGATGATAAAAACGATTGAATTTTTGTGAGATCTACTACCTTTGTCGCCAGATATTTCTCATCAGGAGCTTCATTTATAAAATTATTAAGCTGTTCTGGCGTAAAAGTTTTTGCCTTTTTAGTTATATCTTTCTCTGATTGAAGTTTAAAAAAGGCACGTAATTTCAAATATTTCTCTATATTGATTCAATTATTTATGTTGAGTGTGCTTCTTAGCATGGAGTAGAAGGTCCATAAAGACGATGCTTTATATTTAGTGATAAGTTCACTAAAATATGCCATAAGAACATTTTCTGTGAACGATGACTTAATGTTCTTACTGCTACACCAAACTTGAACATTAGCTGCTTGTCTTATTTCTGAAAGTGTACATAATAATTTATCTTCACTATCTGAATACATCTTTTTTAACAAAACATTCACTACAATTAGGTAACAACTTAACTTGAAAACGTCAAAATTATTCATGTGACATTACTCCCCTCAATAACAATAATGGACTGTTTCCTTTCGGCCAACCGGCTTGTACAGAAGCACAGAGCCACCTTGATATTCGGTTCGTAAATATTTCCAAGAATCTTTTCCGATTTATTATAGTGAGTTATAGTGTGTATTATGACTCACGTTGTTTGTTTACAGATACTATTAATTACAGTTGAATAATAAATATATAATTTACTAGGAGTAAATAATTTTTTTTACTTTCTTTATAGATACATATCGTTACTCGCCTATTAAAATATGACACTTTTCCCTGGTTACCAAAAAAAAAAGATTTCACATAATAACAATCTTTTTGGCAGTAGTAATTTTTGACAAAATGGTTTCGGTCGCAAATCGTTTATAAATCAACAGTTATCCATCTTCAAGGATTTTCTTGGTATTCAGCCCATGGTCAACCGGAACTGCAATATCAGTTGTAAAATTTTTGATGAAATCATCTTTTACCATGAATTTTGAATTACGGGATTCTTTAGTACTGCAAGATTCTTTAATTAACTTTAGGTAAATATAAGTTACCTCTAAGTGTAAACAGATAAAATTTACATGGTTGGAGTAAATACGTTGCTCAAAATGAATATCAGTGATTATGAAATTAAACTTGGCAATAACTAATAAGAAAGATAATTTGTAATGACATTAATGAAAAATAAAAGCTATCCAAAAGATATTATTGACTTATTATTTTTTTATTATTTTACTGTAACATTAGGTAGCGCAGTAAAATATTTTTAGTCACGGACCTATTTAAATTTCACCTACCTATTTTGTAGTTTAACATAAACTTCGCCATTTATTTCTTGGCAACTTAATATACGTTATTCATTTATGTTTTATTTTATGAAATAAAAGATATTATTTTTATTATAGATTTAATTTAATTAATCCCAGTCACGTCTCTGCGGTTCCGATACCTCGCAGAGCCGAGCTGGAGAGAAACCAGTGACCACTACTCATGCCGTCAGGTGAGTGATCACTGGGACCGGATATCGTGTGCCCTAAGCAGACGTAATGATCACAGGATGGCGGCCCTCTGCATTGCCCCAGCTAAAACGTGTGCCTTTTTCGGCAAGCTGGTTTTTTCTGGAGTTCCGAGAGCAGTGTGTGTCGTGTACCAACGAGGGAGCCTATTATCAGGATAACTAGTTTAGTAAAGTCTGGATAAAATCTGCGGAGTTTAAATTCGTTTTTCCTTTTCTTTTAAGGCAATGTTTGGTTCGGCTGGTGCCGAAAATTCGATTACGAACATTGTCTTAGTTAGGTTGTCGAGGAGGACTAAGTCTGGCTTATTGGCTTGTATCTACCTGACGGTGGGAAATAAGAAGTTCCAATATATTTGACACCTCTCAATCTCCACAACGGACTTAATATACCCTGGAGCATAGGGCAGCACTGAAGTTTCAATAATTGTTTTGGCGGCACTTGTGGTGACACCAAAAACCGGTTCTAGTCCAGTGAACGCAGATTTGGCCCTCTGCTTTGCAAGGGTGTTAGCTTTGTCGTTTCCCTCCACCCCTTGATGCCCAGGTATCCACAATAGAGTCACCCTGTTGTTCGCACCAAGGTACTCTAAGGATTCGATGCAGTTCCATACAAGTTTAGAATTTATCTCGTTGGAGCTCAGTGCTTTTAAAGCAGCTTGGCTGTTTGATATTATACTTGTTTTTGTTTGCTAGAGGTCTGTTGGTTAACTTTCTTGCACACAATTCGATAGCGAAGACTTTAGCCTGAAAGATTGTAGCATACCTGCCAAGACTGGTAGATATTTCAATCTTTGGTTTCCTGCTGAAAACAACGGCCCCAACTCCATCAGGGGTTTTTGAACCATCTGTGTACATTACGTATTCAGTCTCTGGAAAGAGGATTTTTTCCCTCACCCATTCGTCTCTCTTCAGAAAGAGGACTTTGAACGACTTTTCTACGTGTATTTTTGTGGCTAGCAAGTCAAGAACCATCCCGAAAATTTGGTAGTTTTTTGTTTCACTTAGTATCCCAAAATGTTTACCGAGTTGCTCTTTATTAATTTGCCTTTCTAAAGACAGGAATCTGTAAGAGACTGTCCTGGCCTCCCTTTTTAAAAGAATATCTAGAGAAGGAAGATTTAGGAAGTGTTCAATCGCTGACGTTGGTGTGCTGGACATAGCTCCAGTTATGGCCAGGCATGCCATCTGCTAAAGACAAGCTTTGCTCTAGCTGTCTGTTGTAACCCTTTGGTCCACCAGACTACTGAACCATGCGTGACCATAGATATTATCATTGTTTGATAAATCCAGTAAATCTGTTTAGGGTTCATTCCCCAAGATTTGCCACATACTCTTCTGAGATTCCAGAGAAAAAACCTGGCTTTGTTAATTGTTTTTTCCAGGTGGGCGTTCCAGATGAGCCTTTTATCGCAGGTATTTTACTTCCGCCGGAAATGAAATGCTGCCGAGCTTAGCTAGCTTTTTCCTTTCTGCAGAAGAAATAATTTAAGTTTTCCGGGGGTTAACAGACATCTGTTTCTGTTTCCTCTCGCACCATCTGTATACTGCGTTGAAGGCTTCTTGGAGGACGTTTGAGATCGTCGCTTTAAATTTCCCTCTAACTACTTTAACCAGATCACCCTATATCATTGAAAATCTACTCCCTGCATGGAAAGCTCGCTCAGCAGAGAGTCGACTAGGGGTAAAAGTACCACCCCACCTTGTGTACACCCCTTCTTCGCCCTGAACCTAATCGACTCTCCATGCAAAAATGAAATAACATATCGGTTTTCAATCATGCTTTTGATCCAGTTACAGATTTTACTGTCGATCCCTCTATCCCTTATTGTAGTAGGGCGGTATTGAACGCTTCTTCTATATCTAGAAAAGCTGCTAGCGCAATTTCCTTATGTTTAAGGGAATGGACGATCTTTCCTACTAGATTGTTTAGTACTAAATCCGTATATTTGCCTGTTTGGTAGGCATATCGATGGGGATTTAAGGGATGTTTCCTAATATTTTCCTCTCTGTTATGTCTATCAATAGTTTTTATAAAAAAATAAGGTAAGGCTGATAAGTCGGAAGGATTTAGGTAGGGAATGGTTCACCGTATCCGTTTATGTATATAAACAACTCTCGCCGTTTACCATCCCAGCGGAATATAACTCCACGCTAAATTTGCTCTGAATAGTTTAACCAGAAGAGGTAGTAAAATTTTGCTGTCCTTCTAAATGAGGGCAGGGTAAACACCATCCTTTCCTGGAGACTTGTATGAAATGAAATAGTTTACCGCCCATTGTACTGATGCTGGAGTGACCACTTTTAAAACATTTCTTCAGTCCAACCCTTTTGGGTCGTGATGTCGTTCCCATTAAAAGCGGAATTTGTTTCTGGTCACTCAGAAGCAGACTGCCAGAAAAAAGGGGCTGCAAGAAAGTCTATAACGTTGGCCTACCAGAATCCGTAAAAGAGCCATCTGGTCGTTTTATCGATCCAATCTCTTGCGTCGGATCTCTGGCAAGAGCCTTGTGGATTCTTGTGCTGGCAGGTAGTTCTTATATACTCTGACAGAATCTCCTCCAGGATTCACTTTTGGCTTTCCTTATTTTTTTGTTGAAAGTCGTTTGAGCTGTGCGATAGATTTCCCAACAACCTGTTTCTTTAGCTCGATTGAAGAGACGTCGAACTTTTCCTTTTTTTTTGTCTTAGCTTTTGCTTCACCAGGTTGTACCTATATGGTCCATCTTCTCCTTTAATGGGCAGTTTTCCTTATAGGTCGTTGGAAGGGCGGATGCGATATGCTTATTTGCCGATTTTATTTCGTCTCTATTTTGTATAGTGCTAGTACCGTTACCTAGGTGCTGTTGGAGTGATTCACAGTACCCTTTCCAATCTGTGCATTTTGGATCTCAAAACTGCACTCTCGGACGTTGTCCTGTCCCCATATCAAATCGTATATGTCTATAATCTGAGCATGAGGGCTCGGGTAGATACATGCCAGTTAACTATTTTGGTACTAATAAACTGTGTACTAATAGTTATGTCGAGAACTTCTCCGCGAATTCGTTTAACGAAGGTTGGTTCCATGTTTACGTTGTTTACTGCTAGCCCTTTTCACATTATATAATTATATAAGTACTCACCTCCTTCATTGATGTCGCTGCTGCCCTAATCCAGATGATGGAAATTTGCGTCGTATCCAATGATCAGTTGCCTGTTGTTCCTCTTACAGAAGGCGACTAGATCTTGCACTGCTGCTGGAGGAGGTTGTTATTTTCGGTCTCCAGGGTACTTAGCAGAGCAGACGACTACATCTACACTACTATCTCCTCCTGAGATCGAGAATTTTGTTAACCTAATATAATTAATGTTTTTCCTGATGAGTATGCATGCTCTTGGCTTACCACCTAGAGTACACGCAATTAACTTATGGAGCAGTTTTCTAGGCCGCCTATTCTGTCTGTATTGAAAGTCAAAGGTTCCTGGATTAGTGCCACATCGAATTGCTTTTTGGCGAACCCTCTGCTGAGGACATATGAAGCCGCTCTAGCATGTTGAATGTTTGCCTGGAGAAAATGAATGTGGTTAGCCATTCCTACGTAGAGGGAGTATGGAAAGGTTTACTTTTCCTCTCCGCAGACGGTTGGTTACCTGTTCTTCTGTCGGTCTGGCTAGTCCTTTATCGTCTGGGATGAAAGCTACACAGATGTGAGGTTTCTGTATGTCTTCCTTTTGTACCACCTTCAGCTGGGCGTTTTCCCAAGGTTGAAAGGAGCATATCACTTCCTTCATCCACTGGACCGTCTCAGCCTCCGTACAGGATAAAAGAAGAATTTCAGGTTGAATTGTGCAGCTCTGGAATCGCACTTGTGGACCATCGTTGTCTACAGTGTCTATGATGGATCGCTGTAGCAGCCGTAGCTGTTCGTTTGACGTTTGTTTTAAAGATTTAAAAGAGGGTTTGTATGGATTAAAAATGAATAATTTAACCGTCAAATGTCTTCTTTATGCAGATAATCAGGTTACATTAGCATCATCTGATGAAGATTTGCAGGCAATAATTGATATTATGCATGATACCTTAAATGAAAGTTAAGGTTAAAAAAAGGAAAGAACCTAATAGTTGTTGAAAGAGAAGAAATCATGACAAATTGCAAAGTGCTGATTATGGAAGCAAGAGTGAAACAATTGAATGAGTTTGTTTACTTGGTTTTATAGTTTACGAGAGACAGAAAGTATGACTGTAAAGGTTTTTGGTGGAAAACAAATAAATGAAGCACTGCATAACTTAAAAGAGCAGCTAAAATGTGTCAAAATAAGTGCTTCTACACGTTAAAACATCACTTATTAAGTAATAATCCATACTTTTTATTGGTCGGTTCAATTTTAAAAAAAGAAACATTAAAATTTTCTGGAGAAATGTTTTTTTATTTGACTATGTAATATTTTTATTGCTGCAAAGCTGATAACAATTTAAAATATTTTTAAAGTAAAGAACGTTCTACACACTTACTTGTTCGCAGTCTTTCCTTCATTGGTCATAATTTTTCTTTCGTCCCTTTGGTGATGTAGACGGTCCATTTTTGTGTACTTTTGCAAATAATGAAATGCTATTAGTGAAAGGTATTTGAGAAAAATATTAATTTCAAAAATTTATATAATGTATTTTCCATTGGTGTATTTCAAAACTACACGATGATACTATGGTTAGAGTACTCCGGACCATGCGCAACTTATATGCATTTTGGATGCCAAAAATATACAGATAGCGATAAATTTTACAATACTAAAATACACTTTTGCAATAATTTTTACGAAATGTTTACATAGATGAAGAAGATATACAGTGTGCGTCTAAAGTCCATTCCCCCTACTAATTTTTAAAGCACCTGGTATATCGCAACAAAAATTGAAGAGCCTAAACAGGAGGTAAAACCTTTTTTTTATGGAATAATGAAAGCTTTATGTTTTAAAATGGCTGCTGAGCGCCATCTTGAATTACTTTTTTAAATAGACAACCCTGTATATTATTTTATTTTAAAAATCTGTCCATAATTATTTACATTTTTGTTGCTGAAATGGTAATCAATCCGACTCAACCGACGTCTACACCGGCTGAATCCTGCGGAATATGTTCTAAAAGTCTCCAAAGAGTCCTAAAAAAGGAAAGTTTTATATTATGAAATAAAAATTCTACATGCGCTCACGGATGATAATCCAGAATGGTGGGCTATATTTTGTGTGTGGTTAACAAGAACAATTGAGAGAGAATAAACATTCTTTACCTCTCTTATTATTCCAATTCATTAAGAGATTTATCTACAAATTAATAACAAAATTTAGTTAAAAAAACGTTTTACCAGAAGTGACCAAAATTCATTCTTTATTTTAAACCGAAATGTCACTTTTTAAACGTTAATATTTTGAAATTAATTAAATTTGGGAGTAAAGTTTTTTAAGAAAAATGTTAAGAATTATAAGCAAATTTCAAAAATGAAATAATACATAGGGTGTTCTATTTAAAAAAGTAATTCAAGATCGCGCTTAGCCGCCATTTTAAAATTTTTAACTATCATTTTTTCACAAAAAATAGGTTTTTATCTCCTATTTAAGCCCTTAAATTTCGTTGCGATATACCATGTGGTTCAAAAATTAGTAGCGGGGAACGGACTTTAGATGCGCACTGTATAATAACAATGATTACTTATACTTAAAAGTAAACGTAGTTTAATTAAGCAAAATTATTTTTTTAATTAAAGTAAGAAATAAAACTTATTTTTCCTCTGTTTACACAGTTTCACTACACATACATAAATCACATATAAAGTAATAGTTATAGTTATTCATACATACAGTCACGCCTTTTTTCCGTTAGGTTAGGCTACGACAACTTCTGTCTACTTACTATAGTTCTTACAAACGTCTTTTCTTTACTTTCATCATAATTTTCATACTTGCTCATCGGTTGCTAGTACTCTTGACCTGTGGTTTCTTTAAAACAATTTTGATATAATGGAGAGACATTCGCATAGGTCGTCCTTTACCGACATGTCAATTATCTTTCATTCTACGTGTCCAAACCATATAAGTATTTCTTTATCTATCTTTGTAAATACATAATCTGTCACATCACAGCGTTCCCTTACAACAGTATTTCCTACTTTATTCATTGGAGTCACTCCAGCTATACTTCTCAGAATATTCTTTGATCTTACTTTCATGCTTCTTTTGACAAACTCAACATTCACCACCATACATTAGTTAAGGAACAACCAACACTTCTCTATGGAGGGATGTGTATCCAAACACTCTCTTAGATTTTTCAGCCAGGATATACGTCTTCTTCCCACCGATCTCTTTCCTGCAATCTTTCCCTCCATTATCAGTCGTAGTATACTGTATCTCTCTCCACGCATAATGTGACCGAGATATTTCAGTTTTCTGGCTTTAATCAAGATCTCCAATTCTCTTTTTTTTCTACTCGGCGTAGAACCTCTTTATTGGAAATCTTTTTTTCCCCAATATTTTCAGTAAACGCCGGAAGATCCACATTTCAAATGCCTGGAGCTTTTTCATTGTGGCTTTGTTGATCGTCCATAATTCTAGTCCAAATAAAAGCACTGGGATTACATAACATTTACCCATTCTCAGACGTATTTGAAGGTTTAAGTGTGGGTAAATAATAGTTGTTTCATTTTAAAGAAAACATTTCTAGCCTTTTCGATTCTGACTTTGATTTCTTGAGTCTGATCATGCCTATCATTGATCCACGTGCCGAGATACTAATATTGCTTTACTCTCTCGACCAACACTGAATTGATATTGTTGTTGGTATTAGGATGTTTTAATGGGGTTTTACTTACGACCATAAATTTAGTTTTTGTATAGTTCATTTTTAAACCGTTCTCCCTGCCGACCCGATCGATCTCTTGTAGTAATACTTGAAGATCATGTATGTTGTCGGTTATGATCAAGGTGTCATCAGCATAACGTATGTTTTTTATAATCTTTTCATTTATATTTATCCCCTCGTTCCTGTTCCTGAGAGCTTTTTTGAATATAGCCTCTGAATAATAATTAAACAGAAGTGGTGACAAGACACATCCCTGTCTAACCCCTCGTTGTATTTTGATATTTTCTGATGTTTTTCCTTTAGAGCTGATCAAAGCGACTTGATTTCAAAAGAGGTTCTTTATTATTCTGACATCTTGCTCATCGAGCTGACTTTCTCGTAAGAGGTTAATTATCTTTTCGTGCCTCACCCTGTCAAATGCCTTCTCGTAGTCAATAAATCCCATATACATTTCTTTGTTCAAATCCAAACATTTTTGTATTATTACATTTACCGCAAATAAGGCTTCACGTGTGCCCATTCTATTTCGAAATCCAAACTGATTTTCACTAATATCGATTTCCAGCTTTTTGTATATTCGATTGCGTATGATTTTGAGGAAGCTCTTTAAAGTGTGGGACATTAAGCTTATTGTGCGATGCTCAGCGCATTCCTTTGCATTTACTTTCTTTGGCAACATTACGATGGTTGATCTCAGATAATCTGTAGGGATAATTCCTGTACGATAGATAGTGTTATATAGATTTACTATTATTTGCAGTTGATCATATTCTATGAGTTTTATATAGTTCTGTTGGAATACCATCAGGACCAGGTACTTTTCCAATTTTGGTACATTTTATGGCATATTCTACCTCGGTCCTAGTGATAAGAGGGTCTATTTCGACTTCTACTGTGTGCAGATTTGTCATGCGGGAATATGTAATTTGTTGATTAATTGGTAATGGATCAATAAATTTTAGAGGCAAATGTAAAATCATCGGTTATTTTTTTATATTAAGAAGGTATTAAATTTGTTATTAAGGGTTTTCTATTATTTAATTTATTAATAGTAAAAAGTTGATTTTCAATTTCACCTGCAATGCTTTTTAGAATTGCAAAAAAATTTAAATATTTAAAAGGTAATTATAGATGTATAACAAAAAATATATTTTTTGTAGTTGTAATAAAGTTACGATACGTTTTCTTAATGGAGAAATGTTAATGAAGATTCTTCAACTAGATTCCTAGATCATTTGAATTTTATTTAAAATACACGTTCACGATTTCAGCCATAGACCTTAAGAATTTTTTACAAAAATGGAAATATATTTTTCCTTAAAGTGATATTTTAATGAGGTATATATAAATAGGTCATTTCCATGACTACAACAAATCCCTATGCAACCTGGTGTTGTTGTAGTTAAATAATAAATAATGTCATTTTGATAGCTTTAATTTTTCAGTAATGTCATTAAAAATTATTTTTTTTATTAGTTACTGCGAAGTTTAATTTCATAATTCCTGCTATGCATTTTGAGTAACTTATATCCGAACATGTAAATTTTATAAGTTTACACTTATAGGTAACTTATATTTAATTAAAATTAATTGAAGAATCCCGCAGTAATGAAGAATCCCGTCACTCAAAATTCCAGGTAAAAGATTATTTCATCAAAAAGTTTTACATGTGATACTGCAGTTCCGGTTGACCAAGGGCTAAATAACTTGAAAAACTTTGAAGATGAAGAACTTTTGATTTATTAACGGTTTACGAACGAAAAAATTTTGTCGAAAATTCCTAATGCTAAAAAGATTATGTTATGTGACATTTTGGATAACAATGGAAAAAGTGTCTCAATTTAATTTGCAATTAAGGATATATATCTGCAAAGAAAATGGAAGAAATTATTTTTTGAAAAATTATTAGTTACTAAATTAAGATCAATTCTGTCATTAATTCAAGTTTTGTAATAGGAATCACCTGTATTAATTATTTTAAATATTAAGTTATATGAATAAACAAATGTATTTTAACATCAAAAATTGTAAGTAATAAAAAATAAAAATTCTATCCCATTTAGGTATTTATGTTTTGTGTACCTATCTGTTCTTGCAATAAACTTAAACCTGCACAAAATACTTTTTTACATACTTTTTTTTAATAAATTTTTATAATGTAAATTTGGCATATTTTTTTTTAAAACAGAAGCAAATGTTTTGTTTATAATATTTTAAATACGTTTATAATATGTATATTTAAAGTTAATGTTTGGTATTTTTGATAGTTTAACAGAGAATTTTTATTGTAGGCATAAAGTTTTTTTAAAACATCTTATTTACGCTACCCAAAAATTGAAATGTATAATTATAATTTTTTCAAAAAATGTCAGAAGGATTTAACTGTATTTGAAGAAAGGCCAGGTGAAAAATACCAACAACCGACGAGCATGTATGAGAGCACTGATGAAAGTAGAGGAAGCAAAAGATGTGCGTAAGAGCCGTAGCAAGTGGAAGGAAAAAAGTCCTAACTATATGTATGAATGTATGTATGTGTATGAACATTTATCTATTGTAAATATTTTATGCCTCGGCTGTTATCTTTTTAACAAAAGAATATTGGAATGTTGTTTATATTTTAGTCGAAGAGAAGTGCATATATCGGCTGCATTTTTATAGTTATTGGCAAGAAGGTATCTTATTTACCTTAAAGTTATGCCTTTACGTCGATTACATGTAGTGCAGCTCAAGCAATTAGTGCGTTGGATACGTGAATGTTTATCCTAAGAAGAAGTCGCTACGCGGTTAAAATGTTTCGCGAAGCGTCGTTAGTCGAGCATGGAATCGATTTGTAGGAACTGGGTCTGCACAGTACACGCATGGAGGAGGACGAGTATAAGCCACAACACAAACTCAAGACCGTTTCATAGTCCTGACTGCAAGGCGAAACCCAACATTCACGGTTTCAAAAATTAATATGACAAGGCACTGGAGCTGTTATTTTTGTCAAATTATCAGTAGAAGGTTGCATTTACGTAATTTAAGAACAAGAAGACGTGCTACACACCCACTGTTATTCGCTGCGCAGCGTGCATGCAGACATGATTGAGCTATAGAACACAGTAATTGGAATCTTCGAAATTGGAGAAATTGTCTTTTCTACGACGTATCACGATTTCGTTTATATACGTGTGATGGTCGAATTTTATTCTGAAGAGAAAGAGGACAGCAGTACAATGAAAATTTAATGTCGCCAAACACTCTTTTCAGTTGCTGATCAGTTTGTGTTTGGAGAGGCATATGTTATTGTAACGTTTTTACTTAAATAAAACTCGGGGTTAGAATTTATTTACACATCTATTTATAACGATACAATTTATTTCAACAAGCGAACACAATCATAGACTTAGAAATCTGACTATTTTCTCCTCTGCGAACGGATGCCAATTTATATCATTAACGTTGAATCGGAAAAAGATGAGAATCTTCTAGACGTATCAAATTTTTCTATCGAATACTCCATATTGGTCGGGAAGGTACTGGAACATCCTTGTTATTGGCTGTGAGGTCACTATACCGCCCAGCTTGCTTGCGTACATTCCAGTGGCGTATTGCAAAATCATTACATTATGATGGCCGCACTGATCTACTTATCTTGATTTATCAAACGATGACAGCGGTAAGATATCTCGACATGGTTATAGAGCCGATAGTTGTACAATTTTCTGCCGCCACAGACGAGAGATTTCTGTTTATTGATGATAATGCTCGTTCTCATCGAGCAAAAATTGTAAACGACCGGATAGAAGATTATGGGATTATAAGAATAGAGTGGCCACTCTGTTTACCAGATATGAATTGCATTTAGCACGTTTGGCTGAAATGTTCAGGCAATTAAATCAACTTCAACAACCCTCACAAACATTGCAGCAATTAGTTAACGCAATACAAGTCATTTGGAAGGCGTTTCACAGCAGTTTATCATTAATTTAATAGATAGTCTTTCAAATAGAGTAACAGCATTAAGGCGAGTCCGAGGTGGTTCTAGACGGCATAAAGTTTCGTATAAAGCAGTTGAAAGTAACGTAATGAATGAACTTTGTATGTTGTTATTTTTTTTAATTTGTCACTTTTTCTTAAACACCCATTTTGCTATTGAAAATAAGTTTTTAGGTTATAATATAATTCACTTAGTTGTAATAAGTGTTTGTTTTAGCGTTTGCCGTTGTTAAAGTTGAGACTCCTTAATGGGATCTTGAATGTTAAAGCATAAACATGTGAGAAAAACCAGTAACAAAATTTGCTGCATCTGTATGATGGTGTCTTGATGATTTTGGTGTATATACATCCATACATTTTGCACAATATGACTTAACCATTGCTTTCCCTGGAACATCATATAGACCCAGTAACATTAGTTGTGATTCACAGTAAACTTTGGGACAATCACCAAAATTTACAGATTGATATTTTTCTATCATTTCAGCTATGCCTCCATTTGTTAAAATGTACCAATCCATAGAGCATCTCAGCAGCGTGTTCAATTAGGTCAGATTGATTTGGGTTATTATCTAATTCGTCATCTGGTTTTAAATCCAAAATCATATCTAAGGCTTATCTACAATGTTCATTGTTCATTTTGTCCTGCAAGATTAAATTTGTCTATTGTAATCTTCATCAATATCGCAAAAAAAATTCGTTTACCGCAATCCACAAAACCAAGAAATCCAAGATACCTCCTCTGAGCTGCTCATTTTTCTCTTTGTACCTTGATTACCCACGCTTACGATAACTTCATCTACACGAAGGAAAATCGACTATAAAGGCATCTACATCTCGAAGTAGCGAACTAAAATTAAGGAGGAAAATTGAAAATAGTGCATTGTGAGGACGAAATTTTATTCGATTAAAAGCAGTTAAATCAGTAGATAATTTGGGTTTCAAAAATAATAATGTTAATTATACGTCATGACTTTTTAAATAATAATGTGTTACCTCTACCAACTCGCCATTTCCCAATTGCCTTATAAATCTGTTTCGTTAACCTTCTTTTATACATCCTCTTTACATGACCAAACCATCTAAGCATTTTTTTATCTATATTTATAACCACATCTTCTTTTACACCACAGCGTTATACTACTTCTCTCCACAGCATTAATCTTACTTTTATCCTTCTTCTGTTAAATCCAACATTCACTACCTTACATAAGTGTAGGGACCAGCACTTCTCTGTGCACAGCCAGTTGTTAACCTTTTTCTTTGTGAAGCGGTACTGATAAACAAAAAAATGAACCGGCACGGGACGCTCGGTAAATGTGAAACATGGAAATTAAATGAGTGGGTGTATGCAAAAAGGTCACTTGTCCCTCCAGACGAACTTTGGAAAAACGAGTAAAACCTGCTATTCATAAAATTATTGGGTCGATTTTATATCTTACGATCTTAAATAATAGAATTGGTGTAGAAATAAAATCTTATTGAATGATTTTGTTTCTAAAATCAAATTTGAATTTGAAAAAAAATATACAAAAAATGGACATGAGACCTTACTGCATAACATATAATAAAACTTGGGATTTTGGTATTCATTTATTTCGTTTTTCGTTGATGTACAAGTTGAGAACTAAAAACTAAACAAACTATGCGTTATCAGCGTTAGTGGTTGGCCATAGTAGTATAGAATTATAAAATTCTTGATATTCCTCTTGAACAAAATGTGCACATTTCCTGATGTGGTCCATTTTTGTCGATTTTATGGGTACTTTCCCCAGTGGATAAGCTTTTGTTGAAGGTAGTGTTGGTACTATTTTTCCTGGTTGATGGAGCTTAAATGTATGTTGGATGACACCATCAATATACTCTGAAACTTAAGACTACTGAATTTCTGACTATCATATAAAAATTGAGCGAATGTACTGATGTTGAAATGAACTTTTTGGTTACGTGGAAAAGGATTCTTCAGAAATACAGTTTTTTTTTAATGTTTTGGCCACCATGCTCTAAAATTTATAATGTCTATTGTTTCTACTTCCTTAACAGTGAATTTTCTTGATTTGCTGCTGGTGATAATGAGTTCAGTTATTTGATGAATAGTGGAAATTCTGTCGGATTTTCTCAAATTCCTCTTCACCATCGCAAAATCTCTATCACAAGGAAGGAATGAATGACCCCTCACTGTGAAATAATGTATTATTATATTAAATCGAGAGTTATCAGTTAGTGTAAGAAGCATGCGACTGAGTGTGTGGTTTTTATTTTGCCCCCAACAGTTATCACTATACAAATGGAGTTCTTTTATATCGTCTGGAATACCCTTGAGATAATCCAATAGAAAAGAACATATCTAGTCTGCTGTCTTCTTTGCCTGCCCTTTGTGGTATACGTACATTCTTGCAGTATTTTCTTTGATATTATGAATACAAAAAACAGAAACAGTCAACTGATTGTAATAAAATACCTCACCGACAGGAGTTTTCGGTAGTTGTATATTTTGCATATAGTCAAAACATAATGCTAAGACTGTGTCGTTATTACGGGCTTCCCCAGTTTCACTTTTCAATTTTGAGTAAAATTTCTTACTTCGGCGCTTATGTACCATTAGTTCGGCAACTGCTGTACGTTTTGCGATATCATTCAAATTGTAATCTTGTATGTTGTTGTTCAAAACCTCACATGTAGAGCAAACATCTAATTGTGGTCGTCCGAATGATAAAGTGAAGTTCTCCCGAAAAAAGTTCTTGTAATAAGGGTAACTCAACTTAATATCAGGGTACTTCTCTTTGAACAATTCGTACATCGTTTTAATATTCAGCTGGCAGTTGAGATATCTTACTTCATAATTAGAATAGTGGCTCAATTTAACTGGAACGGACTCAATATGTTGCCTAACAGTCAATTGAATGTCGTCTGAGAACTTATTCTGGCTGGGATTTTTCCAACGCTAATCCCTAGGTGATTTACCTAATGCAGCAAGATTTTTCACTCTTCTAAGACGCTTTTCGCCTTATGCAAATATCGATTCGAAAGCTTTCAAACATACTTCAGTCTTGATTTTTCCTTTCATTGCATAATACTTTAATACATTGGACTTGGGCTTATTTTTTTCGACTACTCTTGGACGACGCCTCTGCACATCGTAAACCTCGATGATACCTTGAAGAAAAATATCTTGATGGTCCTTACATTCAAAGGAGTAGAAACGATTAAAATTCCAACGCAGTTCTTCTTCAGTGAAATTCTCAAAACATTTCGACTTACAACTGAAAGAAATAATATCTCAATATCTGAAGAACGAACACCTGCAGGGGGGACCTATAACTTTTCCAGGAATGGCCGCACCATTGTAATTTTTATAAGGTCGACCCTCCACCCGTGCTTTTTTTATTACGTTTCTTTTGTATTTTTCTGGATCGGCTATTCTCTTCTTCTGGGGTATATTCTCATAATTCTTGTTCATTTTGGTTATACAGTTTGAAACACTATTAACCGAACAGAATCACAACCATCTCATTCAACACATGAGAGAGAACTAAATTTGTAGCGTCTTCATGTCAATACTCCCACCTATATTTTCTGCATCTATATAATACATGTTAAGCAGAATGGGCATAAGTCCGGGACATGAGCCCTTACTGCGTATTATAAATTCGCTTGTGAGACAGCTACGACGCAGCGATAAAGGGGACTCGAGACCTTTTTACTTAGTACGATGCGGATACCTATGGAGACTCAATTTTCATAATAATCCCATATTTGATAAAAATGGACTTGTGACCTTTCTGCATACAAGCATTCAAATGTTATTAAAAAATAGGTAATTGAGTTTTATAAGGCAAGGATGCAATAAAGGGGAAATACTCAATTAATAAATAAAGTTAAAATTATAGTCCCAGTCTCCTTGCTTTTATGTATCGGACTGTGTTTCCTTCATCTAGCTCTTTTTCTATTGCTATTCTTATGAGGGGGCTTTGAAATCTCGTCCGTGGTGTTCTGGCGGATCGTTGTATTGGTATTTTTTCGGGAATTTTTTTTTGTCAAAAATATTGTTCGCGAAAAAGTGTACATACATTTTTGAAGGACGTCAAGCTAACCTATCTTTCATTGAGGGAGTTATTCGCGAGCTATTTATGAAAAATTGTAAAGGCAATTTTTCGCGATAAAATAAAATAATATTTTAACAAACTCTGGTAAAAATATTTAAAATTAATAATTTTATTTTTTAATCAAATCTGAATTCTAACAACAATCTTATTTAATGGCATTTATTTTTCATATAATCATAGGTTTAATTTTGACAAATATATTTATAATAACGTTTCTATGAATTTTAGGCGAGCTGAGTAGGGCTGCCCGAGTCTTTGGCATCACGGCACCAACAGTCGTTGTTAACCCTAAGCGCGCCATTAGATGTTTTACATTAAAAATATTACACTTGTCTTTAAAATTGTCTTTAATTGACTACGTCAGTGCTTTTCAGTCGTAAATAATTAAATTATTTTTTAATTTGAGTTTGTTTCTCTTCTTAGTTTTTATGTTTCCATTAAAGAAAACGTTAGTTCATATGGATAAGTATGTAGCGAATGGCACAAAAAATTTAAAAGCTTTTCTTGGCAGCTCTAAATATTTTTTTCCACTCTTAATCTAGATGACGTCAATCGTTTGGGAATGAAATTCCATGTCATCAGCAGCTAAATCTATAAGATTTTCTTTCATCTTTATGGTCAACCGGTTGTACTGACTAATCCAAAAAAATATTAAGAATTTATAAATTGTCAGCAATAGAGTATCAAGTTCTGAAAAGAAACTTAAAAGTTTTTTTTCAAAATTTGTAATCCTGTAACATGCAAGAAATGTGAGAACTTACTACCGACGATTGGTCCATAACAATATTTTTTATCCCTGAGAGGCTTTTGTTTAAAATATTTAGGTAGTCAAAAAGATCAGCGAGAAATGCTAATTTTGGTATCCAAGCAGGGTCGCAAATAGTTTTTACGACCCCAGGCCAGAAAGTTGGATTTCCTGGCGAATGTGATCGTCCGTCAGGGCATTTAGCCGAATGAATACACAAGCTCTGCAGACTGCCGGCGCGGCGTGCCCAACTATGCAAAGTAGCCCACTCTGGTGAAAGCGCTCTGTACTTTACTTTCCACAAAAGTAAGTAGATAACAAAAGTCATTCTTTCGGGTCTAAAATGGGGTCGGAAAGACCGTGCTTTTGGCAAGGGAAGCGAGAAATAGTATATTACATACCTTGGGCAGTAAAGTAAGAAATGTCTCAGAGCACATGTTTGTTGACCAAGGCGAAGCATTAGAATAAATTTAGGAGGTACTAAGTATATATTTACAGTGCTGATACCGCCAACAACGAAATGCGCCTTAGATTTTCAGAATCAATTCAATAATATTTTATACACACCTTAGTTTTCTTTTGAGAGGTTTAAGTAAAACTATAAATATTTTTAAAATTTATTTATATAAAAACTATGTTCATTTGTAACATAAAAGTTTGAATTGTTATCTAGTCTGCAATTAGGTTAGGTATGTGAGTACAAATACATTGCTGTGCAACATGGTGTTATTATAGTAAAATAATAAGTCAAAAATGTCTTTTGGATAGCTTTAATTTTTCATTATTGTCATTAAAAATTGGTTTTTTTTCATTAGTTACTGTGCAAACCCAAATCGGCCACACTTGACTCATCAGAACCTTGTACCTCAGGTACCAAACAAAGTGCGGACAGTACCAAAAAGCAAACTGAAAAGGCTGTCAAAAGATCTGGAAAATTTGTAATCCAAGAGAAAAAGGTGAACAAAGGCAAGAAGGTGCCTCAGACACCAGTCAGATCCAGCGAAGTTAAGGAAAAGGGAAAGCTATAAGCCCGACCTAAACCTTCAGTATGAGCCAAAAGCTCAATTGCCTGCAAGTAAACCTTCAACGTTTAAAAGCAGCCTCAAGTGTATTTAGAAGGAGGTTTATTGAAGACAACATCCAGGTAGGGCTTCTTTAAGAGACCTGGATAAATAGAGGACGATTTAAAGGACTTAACATTAAATCGTTTAAGTTACTCTATTGTACTTATCACGAAAAACTAAAATCAGCTATATTGCTCGCAACTAATATTAAATTTTTTTCTGTTCCAGAGTTCATCACTGGATATTTGGCAACCACTTTAGTGAAAGTGCCAACTGTAGCAGGCAAGAGGCAGGTGGTTTTTGTCTCGGCCCACTTACCAGGGAACTCCATAGTGCACCCTCCGCTAGAGAAAGTTCAAAACCTCATCATATGGTGCAAAAAAGGTAACAGGCATTTTATTCTGTGCTGCGATGCAAACGTCCTTCACTTGATATGGGAAAGTACAGACACAAACGTACGGAGTGAGTATCTTTTAAAATATTTGTCGGCTAACAACATTTACATTATTAAGAGAGGAAATAAACCCACCTTTATAAATGCAATCAGGAAAGAGATTCTTGATTTGACTCACGGATCCATTTATAACAAACGACATCCATAACTGGTATGTCCCTGATGATTCTTCAATGTTAGATCATCAACACAAAAGGTTTGACTTGGAGACGTCGGAAACACATTTCGAGGGACACAGGGTACCAAAGTTAACCAACTAGAACCGTGCGGGGATGTCGTTAACCCCAACACGGCGCGTCCCAATGGCTGATAGGGAACTTCCTGGCTTACAGGAAAGGAGTCTTATATAAAAAAAACACCCGCGGATCAACTAAGGACATGATATAGGGCAGCGGCTATATCATTACTACCTTTGAGTACAAGAAAGCTTACTTCCTTGTATTCAAACTAGACAGTTGCGGTTGGTTTGTTTTAAGCCAACCAAACTTACCGCGACCATCAGGCTTTGCTTAAGGTGTCATGCGACCCGTGCCAAGGGGCGTACTATATGTATAATTTCTATGCCTGCCCCAAACAGATATCGCTAACGAAGCCTCTGGAATACCAGGTAAGCTCCCGGAAGTAATGCAGAGCTCTGCCGTAGTGGACCATTTTTCTCTAGCTACTCGTGGGAACTATATGAGTAACAAAACCATTAAAATCAACATCTGCGACGAAAGCAATCTTCTCGCAGACGAACAAATGCAAATGAAGGTGTCTACTACAGACCCTTATAGCAACAAATTCTGGCAGGGTACTTTTTAAATCCCCCACTCCCGAGAAAACGGACCCGTCAACAGGGACCTGAACAAGAGGGTCAAACTTACTGGCGCAACAAGAAAACGTCTTTGCCGATTGATCAAGAGCGGGTTACCTTACAAAACCGCCTTAAATCAAATACTAAAAGAGCGGAATGAGAACAGAAGCGGGGATCAATCCTTCCAGCTTTCACCAGCAAGCAAGTACGCTCGGATTGTAGCTCTCCAGAAGCGGTGGCGAAAAAGCCATGCACTATGGAACATCCAAACGAGCAAAAACGCCCCCTTAGCAGCTGTAGCTCAGGGCATCAAGGTCGACATAATCCACCTAGAACACCCAAATACTCAGCTGTCAAATGAACAGCTACGGCTGCTACAGCGATCCATCATGGGCACTGTAGACAAACTACCGGACGTTGGTCCACAAGTGCGATTTCAGAGCTGCACCATTCGACCTGGAATTCTCCTTCTGTCCTGTACGGGCGCTGAGACGGTCCATTGGATGAAAAAAGTGATATGCTCCCTTTAATATTTTCCGCCATACTGCAACATGGCCTTTAAATACTAGAGCCTTCTTTTAAAAGGTTATTCAAAGCCAGCTTTATCTTCGGTTATATACCACAAGCTTGAAGAGAAGCCGTGGTTGCGTTTATACCAAAGACTGGGAGACGTCCAATGGACGAGTCTTACCGCCCCATCAGTCTCACCTCCTTTCTCCTAATAGCAATGTAGAAAATAATCGACTGTTTCATCAGAAGTTGAGACCGCTCCTGCTTATCAAGCAGGTAAATCCACGATAAATGCTTTACAGTGCCTAGTTGAAAGCATTGAAAAGACATACGCGAAAAAAAAAGGCTCTTTGTGCCTTCATCGACATAGAGGGTGCTTTTGACAACACCTCGCATGCCTCCATAACTATATCATTTGAGGAAAGAAATATAAACGCCTCACTGATTAGATGAATACAATCTATACTGAAAAGCAGAATCATTGTGGCGACTCTTGAGGAAAAGACAGTCAAGATGACAGTAGAAAAAGGTTGTCCCCAAGTGCAAGTTCTATTGCCTTTGCTATGGTCACTGGTTGTAGACAACCTCATAGTTAAGCTACACGACTCTGGTTTTACGACTTAAGGTTACGCCGATGACCTAGTCGTCACCATTAGGGGCAAACATAATAAAGTAATTTCCAATCGCATGCAAGTAGCCCTAAACACAATTAGAAGCTGGTGCGCAAAGGAAGGACTTAACGTCAATCCTAGCAAAACAGTGCTGGTTCCATTCACCAGGAGGCGAAAGTACGAACTTAAAGCCCCAACTCTGAATGGAACTCAGCTTACTTTTTCCAAAGAAGTTAAATATTTGGGCGTAATAGTCGACCAAAAACTAACATGGAACAGCCAACTCAACAACATTCTTTCCAGAGCTATAGCGGCAAGCTGGACATGCCGCAGAGTCTTTGGTAAGATATGGGGTCTGAAACCAAAAATAATCTACTGGTCATACGAAACGATCATTAAACCAATGGTCACCTATGCTTAATTGATATGGTGGCCAAAAATGCAACAAATTTCGGCACAAGTCAAGCTGCAAAAAGTGCAGCGGCAAGCTTGTCTGGGAATCACAGGGGCAACATTCACGTGCCTTACTGCAGCCGTAGAGGTAATGCTGAACCTTCCACCATTCCACTTATGTGTAATGAAAGAAGCAGCAACCAGTGCCATTAGATTGAGCCAGACAATAAATATTAGAGCAAGAAATCGGAATGGACATTTGAAGTTTTGGAAAATATTTCTCTAGAATTCATGTCTAAGCCGACAGATAATATGCCAGTTAGGTACGACTTCGAAAAAGTTTGAAGTGGTTATAAACAACCACTAATTTTGCACAAAGAACGGACCTCAACTAGGAAGGAATACTGTAGTGTGGAACACTGATGAATCCAAGATGGATAAAAGGGTTGGAGTGGGCGTTATAGTGCCGAATTTTAGGCTCTCAAAACCCCTTGGTAACACCCCAACCATCTTTCAAGCAGAATTACATGCCATAGAGATATGTGCCAAGGAGTGCATCGAAAAAAAAACTCGAAAGACAGAAATCTAGATTTTATCAGATAGCCAAGCAGCACTAAAAGCTTTGAAGTCATACACTTGTTAGTCTAAGCTGACTTGGGACTGTAAACAGTCCTTAAAACAACTGGCAGCAAACAATTAGGTTACTCTGATGTGGGTTCCACGTCTCAAGGAAGTTAAAGGCAACGAAAAAGCAGATTGCCATGCCAAAGAAGGGGCAAATACACAATTTTTCGTCCCAAAACCCTTTCGTGGACTTTTCAAAGCCCACTTGAAAGAATAGGTTCGACGCTGGGAAACAGATAAAATAAAATCTCACTGGCATAAAGTGCCAGGACAAAGACAAGCGAAAAGGCTAATAGGTCTTTTGCCAAGGAAAGCTTAACAGATTCTCGAGTTGGACAAGAAAGACTTGAAACTGGTAACGAAGCTCCTTACTGGACACTGCCCTCTCAGGTATCACCTTAACAGAGTAATAGAGAGATTTGATAGGTCGAGGTGCTTGAGAGACTGCGTGGCCTTCACGACCCCCCCCCCTACAATCTACAATCTACATTAATTAAAGCAGTTTAAACATTTATAATTTTTAAAAGAAACACAGTCTTTTTACAGGTATACACTTTAAATTAATTTTATAAATGACTATAAAATATAAATAAAAAGGTTAGAATTTTTATTTTTTATTATTAAACATTTCCTAAAGTTTAGGTAATACATTTATAATTAGGTATTTATATAACTTAAAAATTTAAAATAACAGACAAAGGTCATTTGATTTATAAAAAATGAATTAATAATAAAAATGTTGTTAATTTAATAAATAATTTTTTTTTAATATCCAGTTTTATTTTTTTTCACTTCCCTTGTAGATACATATCGTTTTCCATAGCAACCAAAAAAAAAACGAAATGTCACCTAATAACAATCTTTTTGGCAGTAGTAATTTTTGACAAAATGGTTTCGGTCGCAAATCGTTTATAAATTAACAGTTATCCATCTTCAAGGATTTTCTTGGTATTCAGCCCATGGTCAACCGGAACTGCAATATCAGTTGTAAAATTTTTGATGAAATCATCTTTTACCATGAATTTTAAATTACGGGATTCTTTAGTGCTGCAAGATTCTTTAATTAACTTTAGGTAAATATAAGTTACCTCTAAGTGTAAACAGATAAAATTTACATGGAAGGAGTAATTATGTTGCCCAAAATGAATATCAGTGATTATGAAATTAAACTTGGCAGTAACTAATAAGGAAGACAGTTTGTAATGACATTATTAAAAAATTAAAGCTATCCAAAAGATATTATTGACTTATTATTTTTTTATTATTTCACTGTAACACCAGGTAGCACAGTAATATATTTTTAGTCACGGGCCTATTTAAATTTCACCTACCTATTTTGTAATTTGACATAAACTTCGCCATTTATTTCTTGGCAACTTAATATACGTGTATCATTTATGTTTTATTTTTATTTTATGAAATAATAGATAAAATTTTAATGTTACGTTACTCCAAGCATATAGTGCTAAGTATATCAATAAGTTTATTGTGCTGAACTTTATCGAATTCTTTCTTGTAATCTAAGAAACAGGCTTATACATCCACAGAGACGTCCCTGCATCGCTGTATCAAGACTTGTAGAATAAATAAAGCTTTCACGCGTTCCAAACCCATTTCTAAATCCAAATTAAGAGTCGCTTACTATTCCTTCACATTTGTTGTATATACGGGTATGTATGATTTTCAGGAATATCTTTATGACATGACTCATAAGGCTTTTTATTCGATATTCACTGTAGCGTTTGGCATTCGTTTTCTTAGGGAGTGTGACGAATGTGGAAGTCAGCTAGTCTTGGGGTATATACTTAGTCCAGAGATAAGATACCCGCTAAGATACACTTTTCTTGCAGACCATTTGGCCACAACTGGTTTTAGGTGATTGATTGGTTAGTAGGTGGCGTCAGTAGTCTAAAGATTGCAGAATTTATAATTTGCGAATAAATTTAGCGTGAAGTTGGGTCAGAGGTAATAAACTGGTTTTGTGTTTTTGTAATTCCTCTGGATTTTTGAGAATATTGAATACGGCGTTCTCCACAATTTCATTTTGAGGATGACATATTTTTTAGTTCTTAAAATTTAGAAATGATTAGTGGAGATGAATGTATACCTATTAAATTATTATTCTCATTTTAATTTTGAATATATCGTCTATTTAAAAAACAAAAAATAAATTTACAAAATTAATCTGCCAAACTTCACCAGCTGCTTTTACTAAAAAAAATAGGGAATAGAATTAGAATGATTTGGGTCAAAAAATGCTCCCTAAGGGTGCTACACCCCTCTGAATGTGCAACCTTAAAGATGGTGTTAAGTCAATATCTCCGAAACAGTGCAAGACAGAAAAATAAAATTTTGGTAGTTGATTATTCTTATTACGATAGATAAAATGTTTTAAAATTTATTTCAAGATAAATTTTATTCAGGGGTTGGTTAAAAGGGGAGTGAATACCTACTTTTGAAATTACCCCAACTTTTTTGCATGAATATTTCTTGGGGTTTTGATAACATAATATCAAATTCTGGTGTTTTTTACGTAAAAAAGGTACTCTTGTTGAACTTGAATAGGACGCACCGTTTTTATGTGAAATCGATTCGAAAATTATCTCACACTCTGAGAAACCATTAAAAAAAGCTCGATGAAATCATAAAATCAAACGAAATTAAAAGAAAAAGAACTTTGATATCGAACAAAAATATTCGTTCGACATTTTATTTTACTTCAGCAATCGTTAAGTATTATTTGCTGTTATAATTTTTTTTCATTCAATATAGATTTTCTTGATGATTTTATCAAGCAATTTTATGGTGTTTTGGCGTGTAAGGTGATTTTTTAAATGATTTTATTTTACAATGGAGACCGTTCAAAATGCAAGATTAAAAAAAACAAAGGGAAAAATCCATTTTTTTTTGTCTTGGCAATCAAGATATATCAAAAAAATACCTATGGGTACTTGTACAAGATATGAATATTCAATGAGGAATCAGATAAATAGGTATTTATTTTAATTAGGTGAAAAGAAATTGGGTAGTATTTCGGGAAACACCAATTTTATTCAAATAATAAAACATTACATTTTAAAGATCTGTAATGTTTAAATAAAAAATAATTTATTAATAAATATTTATTATTAATAACAAATTTGATTAAAATTAATTATCAACGTTTTCTATTAGTTTGTAGGCAAAATCACTGGTAGTGAAAATCACTATTCTAAGATGTTTTGAAGCAGATACATATCTTGGACAATGTTCAATTGGAATCTTACATATTTCTCAATATATTTAATTTATGACTTTTTAGTCCTCCTATTTGATTTGTTGTTGAGACAGTCAAATATTTTGTCCATTTGATCTGTAAAAAAATACGTTTTTATTCTTGTAAGATCATGATGAACATAATATTTTTTTCTAAAAATTTTCTTCACCAATAACCAATTACATGGCTTTCTATATCTATAACAATTTTTTCTCAACCAGAAGTGACTTGTGGAAAACAAAATAATAGGTAGGTATATCTTTGATAAGATACAATTATAAAATATGGCATATTTTTTTAGAAATTGAAATTACATAGAAAGCAAGAAGCAACCCATTTTAAAGTGAACACAATATTTTTCAAAAAAGTTTATCTGAGAGAAGTAAAGTTACCTTTGAATTTTCATAAATATAGTTTTTACACTTAAATCAGCTATTTGAATAACTTTTACTCACCAATGAAAGCTGCTGTAGATTCTGCAGATACTGTTTGTAGTTTTCTTGTTTCAATTCAAGTTCTAATAGCACTCGAAACACTGTGGCTCATAACTTGGATAGAAAGCTGTTGAAAGTTGGTTGAGTATATATGTTTGTCTGTCAATTTTACTAAGACTCTACATTTCTTATTTTTGTCCAAGTCATATACTTTTTTTATGTCGTCAAAATTAATACATTTATTATTACAGAGATAGTTTCCACTCAATAGGTTATTCCGATAATTTTTTATTAAATGTAGAGCATCATATAATGCTTTTATTCTTCTATTTTGATTTGATGTTCCTTGGTCACAAACAACAGCTTTTGAATTCAAACGACTTTTGAAACACTTATTGATCAAGGATGTAAATAATTCCTTGATTCCTTGATGTTTCCACCAGAAATTTCAGAATTTGTGAAAAAATAAGTAAGTGGTAATTTCCAAGAACTTAACATGCCCCTTGCCATGAAAGCCAATACATATTTTGTTTTTTTTTTCCGTCTCAGACTTCCCATGTTTTCATATCCCTCGATGAAATCTAATGCAGGAGACTATTCTAAATATTGCTCTCATTAAAAGATATGACACATTTTTTTTCATCATTAGTCATACTTTCAGCCTTCAGACTTATCTGTAAGAAGAATTTTACATTAAACCCAGTTATAAATTTGGATTGGCCTATCCATGTCTTCACAATGTTAATACTAGAAAGAATAATCTTTCTCCTCAGATATTTATAGGCAATGGGTGATTTATAAAATAGTAAGATGGCAAATTTTCTCTCATCAGCATGCCACTTACGCTTTTTCTGTTTCAACTGCATTTTGACCACAGTTCTGGACCATGGTATTAAAAACTAATGATTTTCCAATTGTAGATTCAATAAAAAAATCGTTTTTATACTGGACAGAGTTTTTTGAGTTTGTGAATATGTGAGCGCTGGTTAGAAATTGCATGGTTATTTTGTTTTACCTTTACAGTAATTTTGGCAATTTGGTCACTCTGTTTTCTAATGATTTTATTCTTACTTTGCTTTGCTTTTTTTAATGATGATGGCAATAAAGGCATATCAATCAAATTTTCAGGAAACTGCCAGATGAAGATGATGATGTATTCATATTTTCAACTGGCTCTAGAATTTTCCTCTTTAGTGGTGCTTTCTTTTCTGATTGGTCAAAACAATCAACACCATATGTTCTTACTGAAAGGATTATGATAGGGTCTATTGTATCCTTGTAGGAGTACCCATGATGCATTGTAATAGCAGAGGATTTTAAACGGTTTTTCTCTCTCATGTTAACAAATCCACATCACTAAAGCGGTGTTGACAGAGAACACGTTTCTGCAGATCCGAAATTTCCAAATTCTCCAATAGAATATTTCCTGAAAAATAAACAACTATATATTTATTATTGATAACAGAATAAGTCATACACAGAATAAAAATATATCCTCTCTGATATAGTTCTCACCTGAGTTGATTATCTATTTCTTAGCTCTTGCCGGATTAATCGGAAAACGAAACATTTTTAAAGTAGCATCCATTCTACGGATCCTATCACAGTTTATGAATTCTCAAACATTATCAGCCATAGCGGAAAAAATACAGGACAGAAATTATAAACTTCTTCTTCTGCTGCATATACACTAATGGATGTTTGCGATCACATTACGCCACATATCTCTGTCTCTTATGGTATGTATTGGATCTCCTGCATTATTCAGTCCTGTCCATTGTTTGATATTGCGGAGACATAACATCTTATTCCGGCCGACACCACCCTTACCTTCTATCTTTCCCTCTATTATTATCTGAAGTAATTGGTATCTTTCATTTCGTATGACATGTCTCAAATACGCTGTTTTTCTGTGTTTGATTGTTATCAATAATTCGCGGTCTCTTTTTACCATTCTGCGGATCTCTTCGTTCGTTTTTTTTGCTGTCCACGGAATTTTAAGGATTCTCCTATATATCCACATCTCGAAGGATTCTAGTTTGTTCATGGTGCTCACTTTCAACGTCCACCCTACCATACCATATAGAAGTACTGCCCATACATAGCATTTTATGAATCTAATTCTAAGGTTCAGAATTATAAACAGGAGCACTTTATTTTGATCTAAGATCGAATATTTTCAAATAGTATGTCACTGGTGACTGCATCGTCGTATATTCGAATGATAAATACCTAATATTTACTAATTAAATAACAAAATACCATATATTGTTTTTATACAATATAAAAGTTGTTGCACGTCATAGAGCGAGCATGAGGTCACAAATGAACAACGTTCCCAGACTTTGACAGTAGTACGGACAATAAGGAAATAATAAGGTAATGTTGTTGATTATTTAATAAACATACTTTATTATTAATTAGTCTAGGACATTGCAATAAAACTTTGAGAATTTTACCTAAACAAAAGGTTTTCAATAAAAACGGTTCATTGTTCTTTACAGTTTGTGAAATTCCACTAACGGTCCTCCTACTCAAGAGCTTCAGCTACTTGCTAAAAGAAAAAAGATTGGACTGGACGTTTTTGAAAAGTTTTCATAATTGAACTTTCCTCTCGTACAGCCGTTGGAGGTAGTTATGGTTCATTATTTTCACGTTCTCACTCAAAATAGTCAATAAATGATGCAACGAACTCTTTGCAGCTACTATTTAGTTTTTTTGGCATATTTGCACACAGTGTTTTGGTAATAATAAAAGCAAAATTAAACAGAGTCGAAATTATATTACAAACAAAACCAATTTAACAACGTCTTAAAAACGTATATAAAATTGCCAGCTCATGAATCTAACTGTCAACTGCCAGCTGGCGCTCATAGATCTTTAATCGGAAAAACCGTTTTATTATTACATAATAAAACTTGAACTGTGTGCAATATTTAATGAAATATTATATTTCAGGTCCAGTCCCCAATATAACATACCATTTGTAAGATATATTTGGATCCACCCTGGATGCAAGGAGAGCTTTTTGGGTACACGAGCACTTCTGGAGATCAGGTATCTAAAGAAAAGGTCGAGAAGGGGTGCGGGATACGGCGGCTGGCGGCAGTCTTCATGAAGGGACGACAGTAATTAGACGCATTTTTGTAATGGATAAATGTTTTAAATACGCTTTACGATAAATATAGTTTTTGAGTAGAATACGTTTTTATTATTTCTTGCAAGCAGCGGTGGGATTGGGAACATTTCATTACTTTTTTTATTTATTATTTTGAAAGAAAAGAAAATATTGATCAAAAATGGGAAAACGAAAAAGTCGTAATCGTGGACGAGAGGAAAAACGTCGCCCCGGACAAAGTAGTAGTAAAGTACATTCCACAGCCTTTCAGTTGCATGTCGTACGGCATCTATCTCGCTTTATCGTATTAAGTTGAAAGAAATGTAAAAAACGGTACGTCCACTATAAATTTTCGTAAGGCAACAACATCATAAGAGATCTACACGTAGATATTAAATAACTACAATTGACACAATACAGCCATTTCATTGGCTGCCGTTTGCTATACGTCATGGCCTCATAGTCAAATTGAAATATTGAACACACTCTTTAGCTATTTTTGATAAACGTCAAGGTGTACGCCTAACAGTTTTTATCAGAGCAGTACTTCCATTAGTTCCATTTGTAATTATTGTGGTTAATCACATTTTTTAGAAGTTGGAAAATTATTTTTAATTTATTTATTTATTTTGATAATTATAAACATGCCGAGGTATAGCGAAAAAGAGCAAGCATTAGTATTTAAACTGCTTGCTTATTAGAAAAACAAGCCAGTAAAACTCTTTTTCCCATAAATGCTGTACATGAGGTAAGTTTCACATCTTAAAGTTTAGTAAAAATTCATTGATAATCAATTAATTTTAGCGTGTTTCGGCCGCCTTAGGAATATCGCTATCGAGTGTAGGACGATTGGCAAATGAAGGTATTCAAACAGATCGCGAATAATCAGCTTAGATGTCCGATTCTGTGAGCGTTAGCCGTTGTCCCAATATTCGGGAGAAATATGAACATGGTATCAGGACTTCTATGTACAGAATGTTTAGTCAAGGTTGGTATTTAGTAAATAAATATTTTTTAAGTTAGAATGTATAAGGTTCTAAATATCTTCATCAATGTTATTATGTTTCCATTTCACACACAAAGTTGTTTACTGGTTCATTTTGAGTTTATTTTCAAAGGTTAGTATTAATAATTTTTTTTGTAACATTTTATCTTATTGTAGGTGAACATGTGACTTTTTATACGTTAAAGAAAAAATTAGATGTATATGGGATAAATACATCAGTTTCTTCACTTAGTAGGGCTTTGAAAGAATTAAAATTCAAGTGGATAATGCAAGAAACATGTACCAGATAAATTATACATGTATGTTAGAATATGATATAATTTAATAAGATATTAAAAATGTATATTTTACAGATTAGATAAATTAGCATTTTTGCATGGCCATTGTGTGATGAAACTGCCTTCATATCATTGCCAGTTCAATCCAATTGAACTTGTTTGGTCTGAGTGTAAACGGTCGGTATTACTGTAATTAGTATTTGGAACGAAGCTCTTCAACATATTTAATGCAAAGTTTATTCCTATGCTATGGTTTATAATTGTTATGTAATTGTAGATTACACCAGAAAAATTAAAGAGGTATGTAGACCATACAAGAAAAATTATTGATGAATATTGGGAGACTGAAAAAAACATTGATGCAAGTAATATCTCTCCTGTAATCATTAATTTAAACGAATTAGATTGGTACTTGTGGGAAGACAACTCCGCATAATAAACGTGTATTGTATTTAAAAATGGCTGCTGTTTTACAAGTTTAACGTTACGTTACGTAAGGTTTATTTTGTAATGTTTTGATATCACAATTGTTATTAATTTCAAAGCCTTTTTCTATTTGGCTAGATACGATCCTGACAACTGTCAAATTTTTTTAGAGTCGCCATAAAATGTCATGTATGTCATGTAGTAATCAAAGACATGCCGAAAACATGATATGACGTCATATTCGGTGACGTGCAACTGAAAGGCTAGTCGTTACAAAGGGGATGATGTTGTTCGACTGATTGCAAACCGTCTTGGGGAAATGCATGACGTTTGCATTCAGGTGAAAACCAGTTGAACAGAAATCAGGAATAGCGTGCTGGACTAGTTTTGTAAGTATGTTCCATTTGCTAATTTATTAAAACGAAACAAGGGTAGGTCAGAAATTAGGTGATTACTGTTTTAAAAAAACCATTTTTTATAACGTTATTGTATTTTTTCAGAATGAAGTTGTTACGTTCACATTTGATTTTTTAAGGACAGATATTATTACAAGGGAGTTGTTACGCTCACATTCGATTTTTATGGACAAATATTGTCACAAAGGAGTTCCCTTCAAACAGTCTTCAACACAAAATAATGTCTTTGTGTATCTTAATTTAAACTTAAACATAGCTTGTTTGGTTCCATATTATACTTAAGTATTTACATATTTAAATTTTTTTTTTTAGTTTACATGTATACACATAATACATTAACTGTTTAGCTCAATGTGACCCTGGAGAGCAATAATTTTACATGCCAATGAATCTTTAAACATCGACATTGTCAAAAATGGTATGTAATATTAAGGACTGGACCTAAAATATATTTAACCGATCAAAAGAACGTACCTGAAGTTCGATCGTAATTATATGAAGGTCCAGTCCGAAAATATTACATCATACCCTCCCCTAATCAAATGGCAGTAAAATGATGAAAACCTTTAAACACAATGAAGTAAATAGCAAGAGAGATACCGAAGTAGGAACGGACAGGACCGGGCTTTGGATTATTCTTATTTAAACATTGTGCTTAAAAGTATAAGAAGCATGTACTACATTGTCAAATATGGTATGTAATATTTTCGGACTGGACCTTCATATAATTACGACCGAACTTCAGGTAAGCTCTTTTGATCGGTTAATTTATGTATAATATCTGCAATTTTATATATCTTCTAAAATAATATAGAAATTGTAATATTTAACAAGACATTTACCAATCAGCGTCAAAGATCTCAAAGATATCAGCGACATTTTAATTCCAGACCTTAAACTTTAAAAAAAGTATTGCCAATTTTAGTACGGAGAAAGTATATCTTAGTGGGTATCTTGTCTCTGCCCAATCTTAAGGATAATATTAAACAGCTTGACAATGATCTGTTGTGATTGTTCTTTTAGCAACAATTTTAATATTTCTGCAGGAATCTCGTCTGGACCTGGAGCTTTCGCATTCTTTGCCAGATGTATGGCGCGTTCCACTCTTCTGCCTTGGTTATGTCGATTCCTTTGTTTTGTAATTTTCTGTACTCGTTTATGTAATCACCATAAAGTTCTTTGATGTATTCGCACCATTAATTTAATTTGCTGATTGTATCGAGAATGATATTATCATCACTGTTTACTAGCAGTCCTTGTCTCTCTATTCTTATAGGGTCCTGCTGCTTCCTTTAGCTTCTTGTGCATGTTGAGCGTGTCGTATTTCATCATCAATATTCCCATCATTCCAAGGCGAAACATAGGGCCTCAATAAAGTTTCTCCATCGGACTCTATTTTTGGCAAGCATTTTGACTTCTTGCCACGATTTATTCATTTTTTGTATTTCACTTAATATTGTTCTTCTCCAGGTTGTCTTTGGGCGGCCCCTAGCGCGGCTGCTTTAGGGATTCCACTCCAGGGTCATTCGGGCTATATTAATTTTAGGTTTTTTAAGGTTGTGACCCAGTCATCCCCATTTGCGCTTCCGTATCTCTGTATCGGTCGGAGTCTGGTTTGTTCTTCTCCAGAGCTCTTTATTTAAAAAGCGGGCCGGCCAAAAAATACGTAATATCCTGCGTAGACATTTGTTCACAAAAACTTGCAGAGCCCTGGATGAGCTTTTGGTGGTTTTCCATGTTTCGCATCCATAAAGAAGAACAGATTTTACGTTTGTATTGAAGATACGTAGTTTTGTGTTGGTGGTGTATGCTCTCGAACTCGTATTTAGCTTCCAGGTTTTCAATCTCCTTTTGCATTTTTGGGAAAGCAAATCGTCCTCAGCTAGTCTGCATTTCGTTATTATAGTGCGTTGCCATTCTCGATACTTGAACTGGTCTTTATTTTTCTGAAGTCGTTTATTCTCCATGAGGTCTAGGATATCGTTGGTCACCCAGCTTTTCTTTTTAATTTTGTCATCTGTTTTTAATTTGTTTTTGCATGTTTCCGCGATGGTTTCTTTGATTTTCCCCAGCCTGCCTTTATATCTTTTTCTTCAGAGATTTTAATACTTTTTTGTTTAGTATTTGGGTTATTTCTTTTTTGTTTTTGCGCACTATTCTGTTTGCATTCTTTTCGTTTGATTTCCTAACTGTGCATAAAATATTATAGGTAATTTTTTTTAAATATTTAATTAATTTAAATTTTTTTACTTTCTTTGTAGATACATATCTTAAGTCGTCTAATAAAATATGACACTTTTCCATGGTTACCCAATAAAAAAACAAAATGTCACATAATAACAAACTTTTTGGCAGTAGTAATTTTTGACAAAATGGTTTCGGTCGCAAATCGTTTATAAATCCTCAGTTATCCATATTCAAGGTTTTTCTAGGTATTCAGCCCATAGTCAACCGGAACTGCAATATCATAAGTAAAACTTTTTGATGAAATCATCTTTTACCAGGGATTTTGAATTACGGGATTCTTTAGTACTGCAAGATTCTTTAATTAATTTTAGGTAAATATAAGTTACCTCTAAGTGTAAACAGATAAAATTTACATGGTTGGAGTAAATACGTTGCTCAAAATGAATATCAGTGATTATGAAATTAAACTTAGCAATAACTAATAAAGAAGACAGTTTGTAATGACATTATTGGAAAATTAAAGCTATCCAAAAGACATTTTTGACTTATTATTTTTTTATTATTTTACTATAACACTAGGTAGCACAGTAATATATTTTTAGTCACCGACCTATTTAAATTTCATCTACCTATTTTGTAGTTTAACATAAACTTCGTGATTTATTTTTTGACAACTTAATATACGTGTATCATTTATCTTTTATTTTAGGCAATAAAAGATATTATTTTTATTATAAATTTAGTTTAATTAATCTCAGTCACGACTCTGCGGTTCCGATACCTCGCAGAGCCGAGCTGGAGAGAAACCAGTGACCACTCCTAACGCCGTGAGGTGAGTGATCACTGGGACCGGATATCGTGTACCCTGAGCAGACGCAGTAATCCCAGGATGACGGCCTTCTGCATTGCCCCAGGTAAAAGGTGTGCCTTTTGTCGGTAAGCTGGTTTTTTTTGGAGTTCCGAGAGCAGTGTGTGTCGTGTACCACCGAGGGAGCCTATTATCAGGGTGACTAGTTCAACAGAATGAGTTAAATAAAGTGTGCGGAGTTCTAAGATAAGGTCTTTATATTTTGTCCGTTTTTCCTCTTCTTTTAAGGCGATGTACGATTCGATCACGAACATCGTCTTAGTTAGGTGGTCGAGGAGGACTATGTCAGGCTTATTGGCTTGTATCTGCCTGACGGTGGGAATGAGAAGTTCCGATAATTTTGATACCTCTCATTCTCCACAGCGGACTTAATATCCCCGGAGCATAAGGCAGCACTGTAGTCTCATCAATACCGTACGAGTGCCTCAGATGATAGTAGAGCACTCGTAATGCCGCATTGTGTCTATGAATATAGGCCAAAACTGCTTACACCGTGCATGCTAAAATCAGGTGCATCAGAGTTTCCGGCGCCCTTCAGCAGGCTCTGTATCTCTCATCAGGGATCTTTATACCATCACTCTGCTTCGGTAATGTAAAGTATTAAAAACTTCATCCTGCTATGCCATGATGAAACCCTCTGTTTCCGATTTAAGCCCGCCTGACCTTAGGAATGCAAAGGTCAGTTCTTTGGATAAGCCACTGTATTTGATGTTGTTAAAGAAGACATAATGTAGAGGCTTATCTATGTGGAGCTGCAGAGTTTTATCAACTTTTGCAGCTTTAATGCGGGCTTTTCTCCTAGCGGGATCGAGCTCAGTGACCAAGTCACGCGCTCTCCGCTCGGAATCAAAAATCAAAGAGCTTCTCGGTGTGCTGCCCTGACGGGAAATGCTCCCATTTCTGCAAATTAATGGCTTTTGACCATTTTCAGGAGAGGGTCCGAACTCCTGATGACTTTGCAGGCGTTATCCAGAACCATTCTGTTATGAAGATACTCCAAACTTAAGAGTCCACGGCCTCCCTGCTGTCTTGGGAGATATAACCTCGGAACGGACGAATTTGAATGCAAACTTCTATTTAGGTGCATCATCTTGAGAGTACTAACGTCAAGTTGGCGCAGTTTAGCTAGAGTCCACTTCATTACTCCAAAGGAGTAGAGCAAGATCGGAACAGCTAGCATGTTTGTAGCAGCGACTTTATTCTTACCCGACAGTTCCGAAGACCAGATCTGTCGGAGTCGCTGCCTATACTTGCTGCGGAAAGCGCATTTGTGTTTCCTGGATGTGACTTTCCTCCACACCCAGGTAGGTGTACGCCTCTCCGGCATTCAAATAATGTAGGATGCCTCCGTCCACTAGCTGCGCGTCCTATTTGAATTCTTCGCAAAGTCCTCTCTTAAGATGAACCAGTGCACATTTGTCTATCCCAAATTCCATTTCAATAGCCTGTGTATATTCCTGTACCACTCTGAGGGATTGATCTAAGTCCCTCTCGTCAGAAGCATAAAGCTTAAGATCATCCATATAAAATAAGTGGGTGACCTTATGCCTCCGGTGACTGAGTGGTCCGCAGTAATATCGCTTGGTTTTCCTGAGTTCAACGGATAATGGCAACACTGAGATGCAAAATAAGAGAGGGCTAAGTGAGTCTTCCTGAAAAACTACTCTCTTGATGTTGAACAGCTCTGTCTGGACTTTCGCATATGGGTGGAATTAGCCATGGGGGAATTTCTAAGAAGTTCATAGGTAGAATCACTGGATGCGTGGATTGGATTGGATTGTTAGACAATTTGCATGCTATTATACACGCTGATCTTGTTATGGTTGGTTGGTTACTGTATCTTTCAATGTTCTGATGAAGAAAGTGATAATTGGGATGATTTGCTTGTGCTAAAAAACTAAACATATAGCTCAAAAGAATTGACTAAAACCTTATTCGTAATGGTGGGATTCCGGTTTCACTGCATATACTCAGCTCCTATAGAGCACCTGAGGCCTGTCGCCAGTCTTCCTAGATTCAAAAAAGTTCACACCACCATCCAAAATTGCTAACAATGTGGGTAATAATCAGTCGACGGCCCATACCGGATTCACAGATGATGCTAACGTGACCTGATTATGGGCGTTAAAAAGACATTTGACGCTTAAATTATTCATTCTTAATCCATACAAAGCCTCTTTTAAATTTTTAAAACAAACGCCTATAAATACGGTAAAGCCACAAAACCCTGTCTAACGACTTTTTTCGCTGTTAATCCAGTTCGTGTATTTGGGTGAATTTAATAATATTTATTATTTTATAAAATAAAAATAAAATAGTTTTATTTATTCTACTAGTCTTGATACAGCGATGCAGGGACATCTTTTTGGATGCATACGCATGTTTCTTAGATTACGAGAAACCACTCGATAATGTTTTGCTCAATAAACTTATTAATATGCTTAGCACTATGTGCTTGGAGGAACGTGACATTAAAATAATATCTATTTCATAAAATAAAAATAAAACATAAATGAAACACGTAAAGCTCATACAATATAAAAGTGCATACACGTCATCAATGACCTGTTCGTTTCAAAACTTGATACCAACAATAATAAAAATTACCGTTCGTTTTATATAATCTCGATCACATCGGGTCAGTCTGTTCGTAATATTTCATTGCATTAATCAAGTCAATGCCTTCTACATTATTTTAGACGGTATATAAAATTGCAGATATTATACATAAATATTTCATTAAATATTACACAGACTTCAAGTTTTATTATGTATTAATAAAAACGGTTTTTCCGATTAAAGATTAATGAGCGCCAGCTAGCAGTTGACAGTTAGATACATAAGTTGCCAATTTTATATACTTTTTTAATACGTTGTCAAATTTGATTATCATGGTGATGCTCTCAAAGCAGATATTCGCCTTGCTTGTTCTTGTCTTCTTAATTATGCATAAACGAAAGATTCTTTTAATCATTTCTGATCACACTTTATACAATTTCCAAACATATTTGAAAAGGACATAAAATGTTGAATTCTGAACGTACCTTCAAATTTTGACGTCTATTTATCATTTAATTATATGTTAGTTTTGGGCAATTTTAAAAGTTGTAATTTAATTTTCTAATGTCCAAATAAATGATGTATTCTTAGACAGGTTGGATTTAGACTTGCGAGGCATTTCGTAAAAAAAAACTAAAAAAACTGAAAAAAGTGTAAGAAGTAAGAAAACATACAGATGTAGACACCTTGCCTGAAAATAGAAACATATTAACCATTAGGTAATACAAGATGCCGTCAAATGAAGACATTCAAAATGGTGGCCTGTAGGCAGACTATGTATTCTGTCGCTTGATGATACTGTTATGGTACAACTTTGTTTATTGAATTGAATATTTGCTTAACTTCATGTAAAGTTCTTGCTGGTTGTGGTGTTGTGGTTTGAAATCAATATTACAGTATTTATTATATTTTTTTGTTTACGTCTTGTGTTTATGTCACGTGTTATGGAATACCTAATTGCTTCAAGATGACAAAAGAATTGCTTGAACGTGATAGCAAAATGAAAATAACTAAATAGTATTAAAACTTACCGTAAAAACATTGTTTTTATTGATTGAGTTCTTATTTATTAACTTTTTTATACATCCGAAACAGCTGATGCTATACTTATGAAAATTGATATGTCTGGCAAAGACAATAATATTAATCTGGAAAGTTAAACCCCAAAATTCTTAACAATTTGGAAAGGTCATAGCATTTTGAATTCTGAACGTACCTTTAAATTTTGAAGTCTATTTGTCATTTAATCATAAAGCTTATACAATATAAATGGGCATGCACGTTATCAATGATCTGTTCGTTTCAAAACTTGTTACCAACAATAATAAAAATCACCGTTTGTTTTATTTAATCTCGAACACATCGGGTCAGTCTGCCCGTACTATTTTATTGCATTAATCAAGTCAATGTTTTGATAAATATAACAATTTCTATATTATTTTAGACGGTATATAAAATTGCAGAAATGATACATAAATATTTCATTAAATATTACACACAGTTCAAGTTTTATTATGTATTAATAAAAACGGTTTATCCTATTGAAGATCTATGAACGCCAGCTGGCAGTTGACAATTAGATTCATAAGTTGGCAATTTTATATACGTTTTTAAGACGTTGTCAAATCTGATTATCAGGGTGAAATGAATCAATATAATTTTTTACAAAGGTTTGAAAATCAGTTGCTAATAAGTCTTACTGAACCATCAGTAATTGTTATGGACAATGCCCCTTACCACAGTATGTTATTACACAAAATACCCAACATGTCCTGGCTCAAAGCGGATATTGAAGAATCGCTAGCAAATCGAAATATTGCTTTTTGACATATTATGTTTAAACATGAGGTTGTGGATCAGTAAGAACATTATATTTTGTGTTAATATAATAGTTTCTAATTTTATAAAACAATCTCCTTCCTGTATTTTTACATTGCATTGTAATTAAATTTTAAAGTAGTTTTACTGATTTTGTTAACAAAATTGAAACTGGTATATTTTTTAGAAACAAACCACCAAATAGATATTTGATAGATGACCTAGCTGAACAATATGGACATAAATTGTTACCTCTCCCGCCATATCACTGCATTTTCAATCCAATTGAATTGATTTGTGGCATTGCAAAGCAATATTATAATAAACATATTGGCCGTGATAAAAATGCAGAAAAATACTGTTTAAATATGTGGTATAAAGCACTTTAAACCGTTAACTCAGAGATCTGGAAAAACTTTATTGATCATAAAGAAAGAGAAATTGACAAATGGTATACATAAGAATATTAGAAAGACAAAAAATTACTCCCATTGTTATTGATATAGTGACGCTAACAGTGATGTCAGTGATTTTGAGTTAGAATTAGAATAGAAAAATAACACAAACAATCTGTAAGTATGTCAGCCCTTAAATAGCTTTCTACCTTCATTGTGAAGCATTTTAACCTGTATTATTTTTATTAATAACATTATAATCAGTTTTATTTTTTTGTTATTGCCTCTAATTATGATTGGAATAAAATAAAGCATTTATAAAATATCTTGAATATTTTTTATTGAAAACCTTTTGTTTGGGTAAAATTTTCAAAGAATTATTGCAATGTTCTAGACTAATTATTGGTATAGCATGTTTATTAAATTATCAACAAGATAACCTTATTATTACCTCAATGTCCGTACTACTGTCAAAGTATGGCAACGTTGTTCAAATGTGACTTCATACTCGCTCTATGACGTGCATGCACATTTATATTATATGAGCTTTATGCTAGTTTTAGGGATGCTATACTTAATTGAATATTGAACTGACCGCCGGTATTTACTTTTTTTTATAAAAAGTATCCTATGTCCTTTACTATACCGTTGAAAATATTGACTACATTTATTGGAAAGCTAAAGGTGTCTTAGTATTAGGAAGCATGCAGTCAATATAGCCGACGGGCGGACGGAGTGGATTGAGTATCTTTGAGTCCTCACTGCCGAGCCCAGCCCGGGTAAAGAAGGAGAGTTAGGCATAGTGCTAACAACCCTGCCTTGTTATGAAAACCAACAAGATGCCTTGGAATAAAACAGACATACGACGTCGACCTCGGTGAAGAAAATAGGACTTAAATAGTGTTAGACTCGGTAATAAAATTTAAACCAGTAAATGAACGATTTTCTTTAAGCTTGGCCTAAACAAGATTCGCACTTCTTATGGGCAATTTTAATGCTAAGATTAAAAGAAAAGAAGTTTTTAAACCCAACATCGGTAAACATAGCCTATATGAACGTTGCAATGATAATGGACTCAAAATAGTGGATTTTGCAATATCAAATAATCTCGTTAAATTAAAGATGTTTAATCATAAAAATATTCATGAGCAGACCTATATGTCTAAACGGAATAACGAGAAATCAGATTAATCACGTTCTGATTTATGCAAGATAGGGCAGTAGTATTACCGAAGTTAGAAGTCTACGAGGCCTAGACTCAGACAGAATAGAGCCGAAATAGAAGAGGCGAATGAGCATATCGCATCCGCCCTTCTAACGGCCTATAAGGAAAACTGCCCATTAAAGGAGAAGAGGGACCATAGAGGTACACCATAGTGGAGCAGAAGCTTATACAAGCAAAGAAAAGAAGTTCGACGTCTCTTCAATCGAGCTAAAGAAACAGGTTGCTGGGAAATCTATCGTACAGCTCTAACGACTTATAACAAAGAAATAAGGAAAGCCAAAAGAATATCCTGGAAGAGGTTCTGTCAGAGTATATCAGATCTACCTGCCAGCACAAGAATCCACAAGGCTCTCGCCAGAGATCCGACGCAAGAAATTGGATCGATAAAACGACCAGATGGCTCTTTTACGGACTCTGGTAGGCAAACGTTAGAGACTCTCTTGCAGACCCACTTTCCCGGCAGTCTGCTTCTGAGGGAACAGGAGCAAATTCCACTCTCAATGGGATCGACATCGCGACCCAAAAGGGAGGACTGGAGAAATGTTTCAAAGGTGGTCACCCCAACATCGGTACAATGGGCGGTGAATTATTTCTCCCCATTCAAGTCTCCAGGGGAGGATGGTGTTTTCCCTGCCCTCATTCAGAAGGGCAGCGAAATTTTACTACCTCTTCTGGTTAAACTATTCAGAGCGAGTTTGGCGTGGAGTTATATTCCGCTGGGCTGGTCAACGGCGAGAGTTGTATACATACGTAAAACGGGTACGGTGAATCATTCCCTACCCAAATCCTTCCGGCCGATCAGCCTTACCTCATTCTTAATGAAAACTCTGGAAAGAATTATTGATAGACATATTAGAGAGGGGAATTTTAGGGAACATCCTTAAACCCCCACCAATATGCCTACCAAACAGGCAAATCTACGGATTTAGCTCTAAACAATCTAGTAGGAAAGATCGGCCATTCCCTTAAACATAAGGAAATTGCGCTGGCAGCTTTTCTAGATATAGAAGGAGCGTTTAATACCGCCTTACCACAGTCACTCTATACTTCAATTAGGGATAGAGGGATAGACAGTAAAATCTGTAACTGTATCAAAAACATGATTGAAAACAGATATATAATATCATCACTGCATGGAGAGTCGGTTAGGTTCAGGGCGGCGAAGGGGTGTCCACAAGGCGGGGTACTTTCCCCTCTAATGTGGTCACTTCTAGTCGACACTCTGCTGAGCGAGCTTTCCATGTAGGGAGTAGATTTTCAATGCTATGCGGATGATCTGGTTATAATAGTTAGATGTAAATTTGAAGCAACGATTTTAAACGTCCTCCAAGAAGCCCTTAACACAGTATACAGATGGTGCGAGAGGGAACAGATGTCTGTAAACCCCCGAAAAACTGTAATTATTCCTTTTACGAAGAGGAAAAAGCTCGATAAGCTTCGGCAGCCTGTCCTATACGGAGAGAGCATTCCATTTGCGACGGAAGTAAAATACCTGGGTGTAGTTCTGGATAAAAGACTCACCTGGAACGCCCACTTGGAAAAAACAATAAACAAAGCCAGGTTTTCTCTCTGGAATCTCAGAAGAGTATGTGGCAAATCTTGGGGAATGAACCCCAAACAGATTTACTGGATTTATCAAACAATGAGTATATCTATGGTCACGTATGGTTCAGTAGTCTGGTGGACCAAAGGGTTACAACAGACAGCTAGAGCAAAGCTTGCTGGCCTTCAGCGGCTGGCATGCCTGGCCATAACTGGAGCTATGTCCAGCACACCAACGGCAGCGATGGAACACCTCCTACATCTACCTCCCCTAGATATTCTCTTAGAGAGGGAGGCCAGGATAGCTTCCTATAGATTCCTGTCTTTGCAAAAGCAAATAAATGGAGAGCAACTCGGGGATCACTCCGGGAAACTGAGTGAAACAAAAAACCACCAAATTCTCGGGATGGTTCCTGACTTGCTAGTCACAAAAATACACGTAGAAAAGTCGTTCAAAGTCCTCTTTCCAAAGAAAGACGAATGGATGAGGGGACAAATCCTCTTCCCAGAGACTGAATACGTAATGTACACAGACGGCTCAAAAACCCCAGATGGAGTTGGGGCCGGTGTTTTCAGCAGGAAACCAAAGATTAAAATATCTACCAGTCTTGGCAGGTATCCCACAATCTTTCAGGCTAAAATATTCGCTATCGAATTGTGTGCAAGAGAGTTGACCAACAGACCTCTAGCAAATAAAAACTGAGCTCCAACAAGATAAATTCTAAACTTGTATGGAATTGCATCAATTTCCTAGAGTACCTTGGTGCAAACAACAGGGCAACCCTACTATGGGTACCTGGGCACCAGGGGGTGGAGGAAAACGAAAAAGCCGACACCCTTGCAAAACAGGGGGCCGAATCTGCGTTCACTGGACCAGAACCGGTTTTTGGAGTCACCACAAGTGCCGCCAAAACAATTATTTCGGACTGGGTGGAGAGGAAAATACTCACGTACTGGTCCGACATACCAGGGCTAACCCACTCGAAGGCGTTTTTACCGTTACAACCCTCGAGAAACACAACTAAGCAGATCCTAGAATGAAGCAGAAATGACCTGCGTATTCTAACAGGACTGCTTACGGGACACTGTCGTCTGAGATAGCACCTCAGAAAGATAGATCTGAACCAACAAACGGACTGTCGGTTCTGCTGCGTGGAAGACGAAACTGCTGAACATATACTATGTTCATGCCCCGGCCTGGGAAGAATAAGGTTTAACATATTTGGTTACACTAACCTAGAACCTACCGATTTTAAAAAAATCTCACCCTATACAACCATGAACTTCGTAAGAAGGGCTGGATTGTGCGGTGAACTGTAGCCTCTAGAGGTGAGCCACAATAGACCTACTAAGGGTCGCGGTGAAGGGGCGACCACGCCCCACTCACATAAAACCTAACCTAACCTAACCTAGACTCAGACAGTGACCATTTTCTGGTTTAAGCCAAGTTCAGAGAAAGAATTTCTAAGCAAAAAGTTAGCGGGCTAGAACAGTATTCAAGATGAAACACTGAGTCTTTCAGGGACACAAACAAAATAAAAGAATATCAAACAAAGCTGAAGAATTAACTGGGATCCGTAGCAAATCAAAATAATGCTGATGCAATGTGGGAAACAATTAAAAACTAAGCTACCCACATTGTCCAAACCACCAAAGAAAAAAGAAAAGAATAGTAAAAAGAACGAGTATTAAAGTTAAGAATCCAGACTCTACAACGAATGCTGCAAAACCCAAATGTGCAAAAGACACAGAAATAAGAAGAGTAAAAAAAAACAATAAAACAAAAAAAAGGGCACAGTACTTTCGAAGAACTAGAGTCAACTATAATAAACAACAGAATTAGACATGTCTTTTAAGAGTTGGAACTGTCGTAATGAATGACGAAGTTAACCTTATAACAAGTAAAGCTGAAGTGAAAAGGAACTAAAGAAGATATTTTGACGGGTTATTAGATGGGCAGGCATATGAAGTCAAACGTATATACATATCTTTCGGCCGAATTTCTTGTGGCAAAACCTACAGAGAAAAAAGTATCACGAGCTATGCATAAACTAAAAAACAACAAAGCTTTGGGAAAAGACACTATATCGGCAAATGCCTAAAAAATGTCCTGTACGGACGCTGATACAGTCCATTGGATGATATGCTTCCTTCAACACTGGAAAAACGCCCAACTGAAGTTGGTTCAGAAAGAAGACATACCGAAATTCCACATCTGTGTGGCTTTCATTCCAGACGATAAGAAACTACCCAGACTGACGGGAGAACAGGTAACCAACCGTCTACGGAAGATGAACCGTACCCTGCATACACAGGAGTGGTCTATTTTACACAGGGAAAATGCAGGACCTGGTCAAATGTGGACGTTCTCAATAGATGATGTATCCATTTAAGATTTGGAGCGGCTAAATGTTCACCCATACTTTGGCTTTGGACAGGTGCAATTCCGGTCCAAGGAAGCCAAGAAAGATCCGACATCGTTGGAAAAGCCGGAGTTTTCGGGGTTAACCGTTAGAACCAGGGAGGTAGGCAAATCTACCTCGGTGGCGCCAGCGGGACTGAAGAGGCCGGCCAAAACCAGCAAAAAAGCCGGAAAAGGAGAAAAACCCCTTCATGGTAAAGCGCCGACAAAACAGCTTACACCAGGACACAATGCGGGTAAGAAAAGTAAACCTGCCCACACTACCTTTAAGTAGGAATGGATAACCACATCCAATTTCTCCAGGCGAACATCCAACATGCTAGAGCGGCTTAATATGTCCTCAGCAGAAGGTTCGCCAAGGAGCAACTAAATGTGGCACTAATCCAGGAACCTTGGACTTCCAATACAGGCAGAATAAGTGGCCTAGGAAACTGCTCCGGTAAGTTAATTGCGTTTACTCTAGATGGTAAGCCAAGAGCATGCATACTCATCAGAAAAAACATTAACTATTTTATGTTAACAAAGTTTTGCAGATAGTAGTGTAGATGTGTCGTCTGCTCTGCTTACTTTTCTGGAGACCGAAAATAACACCTTCCTCCAGCAGCAATGCGAGATCTAGTCGCCTTTTGCAAGAGGAACAACAGGTAACTGATCATTGGATGCGACGCAAATTCCCAACATCTGGATCGGGGCAGCAGCGACATCAATAAAAGAGGTGAGTACTTATATAATTATATAATAGGGAAAGGGCTAGCAGTGAACAACGTAGGCTCGGAACCAACCTTCGTGAACAGAATTCGCGGAGAAGTTCTCGACATAACTATCAGTACACAGTTTATGAGTACCAAAATAGTTAACTGGCAGGTATCTACCGAGCCCTCATGCTCAAATCATAGAAACATACGATTTGACATGAGGACAGGACAACGTCTGATAGTGCAGTTTCGAGATCCAAAATGCACAGATTGGAAAGGGTACTGTAAATCCCTCCAACAGCACCTAGGTAACGGTAATAGCACTATACAAAATAGAGCCGAAATGAATGCGGCAAATGAGCATATCGCATCCGCTCTTCTAAAGGCCTATAAGAAAAACTGCCCATTAAAGGAGAAGAGGGACCATAGAGGTACACTCTGGTGAAGCAGAAACTTGGACAAACAAAGAAAAGAAGTTTTATTCAATCGAGCTAAAGAAACAGGTTGGTGGGAAATCTATCGCACAGCTATAACGACTTATAAAAAAAAATAAGAAAAGCCAAAAGAAAATCCTAAAGGAGGTTCTGTCAGAGTATATCAGATCTACCTGCCAGCACAAGAATCCACAAGGCTTTTGCCAGAGATTCGACGCAAGAGATTGGATCGATTAAACGACCAGTTGGCTCTTTTACGGACTCAGGTAAGCAAACGTTAAAGACTCTCTTGCAGACCTATTTTCCCGGCAGTATGCTTTTGAAGGACCAGGAGCAATTTCCACTCTCAATGGGATCGACATCACGACCCAAAAGGGAGGACTGGAGAAATGTTTCAAAAGTGGTCACCCCAGCATCGGTACAATGGGCGGTGAACTATTTCTCCCCATACAAGTCTCCAGGGGAGGATGGTGTTTTCTCTGCCCTCATTCAGAAGGGCAGTGAAATTTTACTTCCTCTTCTGGTTAAATTATTTAGAGCGAGTTTAGCGTGGAGTTATATTCCGCTGGGATGGTAAACGGCGAGAGTTGTTTATATACGTTTATATACTTTCCCCCCTAATGTGGTCACTTCTAGTCGACTTTCTGCTGAGCGTGCTTTTCATGCAGGGTGTAGATTTTCAATGCTATGCGGATAATCTGGTTATGATAGTTAGAGGGAAATTTAAAGCAACGATCTCAAACGTTCTCCTAGAAGCACTCAACACAGTATACAGATGGTGCGAGAGAGAACAGATGTATGTCAATCTCCGAAAAACTGTAATTATTCCTTTTACAAAAAAAAGTTAAATAAGCTTCGTAGCCTGTCCTATACGGAGAAAGCATTCCATTTGCGATGGAAGTGAAATACCTGGGTGTAGATCTGAAAGACTCACCTGGATCGCCCACTTGAAAAAAACAATAAACAATGCCGGGTTTTTTCTCTGGAATCTCAGAAGAGTATGTGGCAAATCTTGGGAAATAAACCTCAAACAGATTTACTGGATTTATCAAGCAATGAAAATATCTATGGTCACGTATGGTTCAATAGTCTGGTGGACCAAAGGGTTACAACAGACAGCTAGAGCAAAGCTTGCTGGCCTTCAGCGGCTGGCATACCTGGCCATAACTGGAGATATGTCCAGCACACCAACTGCAGTGATGGAACACCTCCTACATCTTCCTCCCCTAGATATTGTCTTAAAAAGGGAGGCCAGGACAGTCTCCTACAGATTCCTGTCTTTTTAAATGCAAATTAATGAAGAGCAACTCGGTGAGCATTTTGGGATACTAAGTGAAACAAAAAACTATTAAATTCTCGGGATGGTTCTTGACTTGCTAGCCACAAAAATACACGTGGAAAAATCGTTCATTATCCTTTTTCCGAAGGGAAACGAATGGGTGAGGGGAAAAATCCTCTTCCCAAAAACTAAATACGTAATGTACATAGATAGCTTAAAAACCCCAGATGGAGTTTGGGCCAGTGTTTTCAGCAGGAAACCAAAGATTGAAATATCTACCAGTCTTGGCAGGTATGCTACAATTTTTCAGGCTAAAGTATTCGCTATCGAATTGTGTGCAAAAGAGTTGACCAACAGACCTCTAGCAAACAAAAACTGAGCTCCAACAAGATAAATTCTAAACTTGTATGGAATTGCATCAATTTCCCAGAGTACCTTGGTGCAAACAACAGGGCAACCCTACTATGGGTACTATGGGAAAACGAAAAAGCCGACACCCTTGCAAAACAGGGGACCAAATCTGCGTTCACTGGACCAGACCCGGTTTTTGGAGTCACCACAAGTGCCGTCAAAACAATTATTTCGGACTGGGGAGAGAGGAAAATACTCACGTACTGGTCCGATATACCAGGGTTAACTTATTTGAAGGCGTTTCTACCTTAACCATCGAGAAACACAACTTAGCAGATCCTAGAATGGAGCAAAAATGACCTGCGTAATCTAACTGGACTGCTTACAGGACACTTTCGTCTCAAATACCACCACAGAAAGATAGGTTTGAACCAACAAACGGACTGTCAGTTTTGCTGCGTGGAAGACGAAACTGCTGAACATATACTATGTTCATGTCCTGGCCTGGGAAGAATAAGGTTAAACATATTTGGTTATACCAACCTAGAACCTACCGATTTTAAAAAAATCTCACCCTATACAACCATAAACTTTGTGAGAAGGGTTGGATTGTGCGGTGAACTGTAACCTCTGGGGGTGAGCCACAATAGACCTACTAAGGGTCGCGGTGGAGGAGCGACAACGCCCCACTCACATGATACCTAACATTACCTAACCTAACCTGGTTTTATAGTAAAATAATGAAAAAATAAAAAGTCAATATTGTCTTTTGGATAGCTTTAATTTTTCATTAATGTCATTACAAATTATCTTTCTTACTAGTTACTGCCAAGTTTAATTTCATAATCACTGATATTCATTTTGAGTAACGTGTTTGCTTCAACCATGTAAATTTTATCTGTTTACACTTAGAGGTAACTTATATTTACCTAAAGTTAATTAAAGAATCTTGCAGTACTGAAGAATCCCGTAATTCAAAAACCCTGGTAAAAGTTGATTTCATCAAAAAGTTTTACATCTGATATTGCAGTTCCGGTTGACTATGGGCTGAATACCAAGAAAATCCTTGAAGATGGATAACTGTTAATTTATAAACGATTTGCGACCGAAACCATTTTGTCAAAAATTACTACTGCCAAAAAGATTGTTATTTTTTGACATTTTGTTTTTCTATTGGGTAACCATGGAAAAATATCATAATTTAATAGACGACTATCGATATGTATCTACAAAGAAAATAAAAAAATTTTAATTAATTAAATATTTAAAAAAAATTACCTTTTATATTTATAACAAATCCGTTTTAAATTTTTTTAGGCATATTCTTTGTACAGTTAGGAAATCAAACGCAGAAAATGCATACAGAATAGTGCGCAATGAAATCGACTATTTCATGATCGGAAAACGGTTTCGAAATAGCATAAAGTCGATCAAGACTTATCCCGGTGCGGACTTAAAATCTGATTACAACCCTATAGTAGCATTCATTCGTTTATCTCTTAAGAAAACTAATGCTAAATCCAACAATCACAATGGATTTAAGAAACCCAAAATAAGAGATGTAGAAACCAGGAAAGAAATAATCCAAATACTAAACAAAAAATACAAAGTATTACAATCTGTAAAGAGAAAAATATCAAGGCAGACTGTAAAAAAATCAAAAAAACCATTGTGGAAAAACAGATAACAAAATTAAAAAGAAACGCTGGACGACCAACGATATCCTAGACCTTATGGAGAAAAGACGACTCCAGAAAAATAAAGGCCAGTTCAAGTATCCGGATCTGCAGCGCACTATAAGAACAAAATGCAAACTAGCTGAGAAAGATTGGCTCTTTCAAAAGGGCAAGGAGATTTAAAACCTGGAAGCTAAGTACGACACGCTCAACATGTAAAAAAGGCTAAAGGAAGCAGCAGGACTCTATAAGAACAGAGAGACAGGACTGCTACTAAACAGTGATGGTAATATCATTCTCGATACAAGAAGCAAATTAAATTAATGGTGCAAATACATTAAAGAACTTTTTGGTGATAACAGAAATAAGTACAGAAAATTACAAAACAAAGGAATCGACATAACCAGGGCAGAAGTGGAACGTGTCATACATCTGGTGAATAATGTAAAAGCACCAGGTCCAGACAAAATTCCCGCAGAAATATTGTAATTTATTTTTTTTTTTTGTAATTTATTCAGTTAATGTATGACAGATCACAATAGAGCACAATAGAAAATGAATCCGTTATAAATATAATCGAGTAGCCTAAACGTAATATTAGTTACAAACATAATATAGCAGCTGGGGATACACGTTTATAGAGAAGGAGATGCCACCTAAGCAAGCTTGTGTTGTGGCATCATCGTTCTCATTATATGGATACAATTTCTTTGATGGAAAATGTAGACTAGTTCGTCGAGAGCAAACATGTGTGGCCATTAAATGTTTTTCAGTATAGCATTTAAGCAATCAAAACTATTCTTCATAAAAAATTTCAATTTTGGTTTAATTTTTTTGATACTAGTAATATTCTTCAATTCAGAGGGTAATTGATTATAAAGTTTGGGTCCAATATATGTTACAAATCTCTGATTATGACGAAGTCTAACAAAGGGAACATCAATGTTCTGGTTTGTGTTAAGGCGGGTGTTATGCGGGTGTGTTTTAAAATTCAAGGGTGTGTTCATAATCCACAGGAGACAGTGATAAATATAAAGCTTCTTCACATTGAAGACATCTGCTTCTTCGTACAATTTCGTGGTGGAGAATCTTTTATTTTTCTTTAATAAGATTTTAAGTAATGTATTTTGGACTGTCTCCAAATTCCACAAAGTAGTTTTGAATGTTCCCCCCCAAGCAATAATACAGTAACGAATAATGGATTCTGATAGTGCGCTATAGATCATTATGAGTGTTTTTTTATTTAGAATATTCCTGAGTTGGTAAAATTTGTAAATCAATTTACGAAGTCTTTTTGTAGTGTATGTGATATGCTCGTTCCAGCGCAGAAATTGATCTACCATAACACCCAGGTATTTTATCGATTGAGTTTTAGTTACGGAGGGGCATTGACAATTAGCGGATGCATCACAGTTGACATTATGGATATGTAGAGTCTGAAGAGTGGGTTGATCTTTGGCCGTCGAAGAGAATGCCATGAATTTGGTTTTTTCGATATTGAGGCTTAGTAGACTATTACTGAGCCAGCTAGAAATTATGGCCATTCCCTTTTCAGCTTTATCGTATGTTTCATCCTAGGTGTTACCTACAAAGGACACAGTGGTGTCATCAGCATAAGATATTAAGTTGCCATCGAGTTGTTCAATTGAGAAAATACTGTTTATATACAACAAGAAAAGGATAGGGCCCAAGACTGTCCCCTGTGGAACTCCCATGGTGACTGGTAATGGATCACTTAAAGAAGTATTCACTTTAACTACCTGCATTCTTTTCGAGAGATAATCTTTCAGTATATCCAATGACACGCCCCTAATTCCACTGCACTCCAGACGATTGAAAAGTATTTCATGATTGACAGTATCAAAAGCCTTAGCCAGGTCTAAGAATACTGTCAAGCATTTTTGTTGATTTTGAAAACAATCAAATATCGAGTTTGTTAATTGAAAAACTGCTGTTTCAGTAGAGAGGTTTTCCCTGAATCCAAATTGGTTATCCGACAGAATATTATTTTTGGTACAAAAATGGAGTAGTCTGGACTTTAAACATTTTTCAAAAATTTTTTATTACAGTTATTGGCCTATAATTGGTAGCTTTTTTCTTGTCACCACTTTTAAATATTGGTGTTGTTGTTGACTCCTTGAATCGGGAAGGCACTATTCCATGGCTAAAAATCAAGTTCAAAATAAAACACAATGGTTCAACAAAAAATGTATGAAATTTTTTTAAAAGATACACAGAAATTTCATCGGGTCCCGATGAGGTATTATTTTTTAGAGACCAATTCGGTTTTCGTGTAAGAATAGCGAATCTTTGATGTTCACCTTTTTTTCTGGGGCAGATTGATCGGATTTTAATATTTTTCCTGCCATTGTTGTACCTATATTGGAAAAAAACTTATTGAAGTGATCTGCAGTTTTTTTATCCGTGTTTAGTTTTTTATTTTCATCATCATGGATATTGAAGGTGTATGAGCCTGAGGATTTTTTGTTATGTGTAATTTCTCCGATACACTCCCATATTTTTTTTGAGTTGTTCTGTGCCATTTCGATTTGGTTCCTGTAATATTGATTTTTTGTGGTCCTCAGGAGGTTGGATAAGAAGTTGCGATATATTTTATATTCAGATTTAGATTCGGGACTTTTTGATTTTATAAATTTTTGTTTCAGACGATCTCTGTGTCGTATGGAATTCAACAAACCAGTAGCCATCCAAGGTTTAAGCTTTGTACTATCATTGTTCAAGTGAATTACTTTCGTTATTGTACTAACGTCGATATAATGAGATATTTTTCCAATGAACAAATTAAATGCTGTTTCTGGTTCAACCGACTGATAGAATTCCGCCCAGTTTTCTCTTTTCAATAACTTATGGAGTTTATTATAATTAGTAGATTTTTTTTTTATTATATCGGAATGTTCAGTCACCTTTATTGGAGAATCCAGGTGGACGGACAGCATAAGTGTGTAGTGATCAGTTATGTCGGTTTTAAAGATATATGATCTGATTCTTGTATCGTTATGAGCATTTGCATTTTGCATCTTGACGTAGATATGGTCAATCAAGCTGGAGGTACTATCTGTTACTCTTGTTGGTTTATTGATATAAGGGAAAAATCCCAATTCTGCTAATATACAGGTATAATTAATGACATTCCTATCTGCAAGGTTTAGAGTATTTATATTTATATTTATATCTCCGCAAAAGATATTTATATCATGATGAGTATCTAGCGAGGAGAGATAATCTTCGAGTTCCGTTAGATATAGATCCACGTTGGTGGAGGGGGGTCTGTAAGAGGCTATCAGGAGGAAAGATAGGTTATTTAGTTCGAAGGATAATTGAACTAGGTTAGTTTCAGATAGGCGTTTGATAGATGCATTGTAGTTGATGTCCTTCCTTATAAACAGGATCAAACCATCATTTTGGTTAAAATGTGAGTCATTATATATAACATCAAAATTGGGAAGATAAAAAGTGCGAATATCATCCAATAACCAAGTTTCAGATAGGACTATTACACCATGTTAGCATTATTGAATGACTGAATATAAAGAAGAAGTTCATCAAAGTTCTTTCTCAGACTTCGGATATTGAAGTGAAGAATATTCAATTGATTTTCACCGCCTAACACATGTTTACTCTCGCCAATGTCACAGACTATTGTATCCCTTTCTTCGTATTGTTCCAGACTATCAAAAAAATCCAACATGATTATAGTTTAATGAAATTAAGTATATGAACATAAATGTAATTAGTAGTATATAATATAAACACACAAGTATGCATATATATGTAACAAAAAAAAAGTATTCAGTCAGAGGTCACCAATAAATGGATCACACCACCACCAGAAAATTAACTAACAAAAAAAAAAAAAAAACTCGAATGTGCAGTGTTAGAAAAGTTGAATTACATGATTTTTTTTTTTTTTTTTTTATGTTCTGGTTCCCACGAAAAGGGATATCCTGTAATGTTCAGAGAACATCGTGGGAACCAAGGGAAAGAAGGTAGGAGTTGGTGTTCTTCTTAAATTTCTGGAGGTTGTATGCCTCGGGGAACACCTCCCTAGGCAATGAGTTCCAAAGCCTCGCAATTCGTTGGATGAATGAGTCTTTGGAAAGTGATGTTCTGCAGGTCTCCAAAGTGACCACGAAGGGGTGTGAAGACTGAACTTGACGGGTTAATCTCGAAGAGACTGCCAATGGAGGAACGATTGTTGATATTTCAGAAGAGCATCGCCCATGAAAATATCTATAAAATAGAGACAAATCGCCAACTTTTCTACGGTGTTCCAGACAAGTGAGCGAGTTTGTAAGCGAGGCATCACCGACGAGACGAATTGCCCTTTTTTGGACAGAATCCAGTAGCTTCAGGATATGTTTAGGTGCTGCACTCCAAATATGGGAACAGTACTCCAGTACAGGTCGGATCTGTGCCTTATAGATCATAAGCAGCTGACTGGAAGTGAAATAGCTCTTGGCACGAAACAAAAAACCAAGTTTTTGGGATGCACTTTTGGCAATGGACCTCACGTGATTTTCTCAGGAAAGGTTATTGCTGATAGTAATACCAAGCATCGATATTGATGACTTCAATGGTATGGTTACTCCTGACAAAGTTATGTTAGGCACAGTGAGATCGGCTTTTCTAGAGAAAAGACATGCTTGTGTTTTGTTTGCATTGAATTCTACCAAGTTATTGGATCCCCATTCGAGAATTGTTGCTAAGTCCATATTTATATTGTTAACATTTCTTCCTCGTTCATTTCTGGTTTCACGGGCTGATATAGGGGCCCTGGAAGAGAATGCGGTATGGAGGGTACTATCATCGGCAAAGCTGTGTACGGGACATAAAGTTGCTTTCAATAGGTCGTTGATGTGAAGTAAAAATAGTGTTGGTGCTAGAATGGATCCTTGCGGAACACCAGCATTTATGAGTAGAGTGTCAGATGAAACTCCATCGACCACTACATGGAGAGACCTGTTTGAGAGAAAACTAGCAAGCAGAGAACACAGCTGAGGGGGCAAGCCATAAGATGGAAGCTTGGCGAGGAGTCCCTGGTGCCAAACTCGATCGAACGCCTTGGAGATATCTAATGCCACAGCTAAAGTTTCTCCATACTTTTCAATAGATAGCTGCCATATATGTGAGACGTATGCGAGCAGGTTGATCTGTGATGGCGGAAGCCATATTGCCTATCATTGATAATTCCTGAGTCTTCCAGATATTTCATGAGTTCGATGTTGATGGCTTTTTCCATGACCTTTGAAATAATAGATAGCAGTGCGATAGGTCTGTAGTTGCTAGGTAGGGTCTTTTTGCCTTTTTTAGGGACTGGCTGTACTCTTGCAATTTTCCAATTGGACGGAAATACTCCCAAATTGTAAGAGTGGTTGAACAACTTGCAAAGAACAGGTATTAGTTCAGGGGCACATTTCTTGAGAACAATCGGCGGGATTCCGTCGGATCCACAGGCTTTGTTGGTGTTGAGACCCAGCAAAATCTTTCTGATATTACGTTGGCGAAAGGTGATCTCGGGCATGTGACTGTCAATAGGTGTAATGTTCGAGGGTTGTTTTCCCGAAGAATCCAGAGTGGAATTTCCAGCAAATAGGTGCGCAAAGATATTGGCTTTTTCCTGGGCAGTCGTTGCTAGTGTTCCATCTCTATGGATTGGGTACATAAGAATAATTCAGAATGTGAATATTCTCGCAGTACAGGAATTAATAAAAATAGAAAATAATGGTGTTCATGGTATCTAAAAAATAATGTATCATTAGGATGTAGAATTTCTGACAATTCAGAATTTCAATTTCACCAACTATAGTACAACCACATTATCTTAATTTTTCAATGTCAGAGTCGCAACTTATTTTAACGTTTTTTTCATTAACTTTTGTATATATTTGGCCATTGAAGGACCAGACAGGTTTTCCCTCGAGAGCTGATTTCGCAGTTTTCATTAAAAGTCTTCTGTATAGTGTCAAATCTTCCGTGAAGTAAACTTTAGAACTCTTCAGCTTTTTGGCGGATTTGAAGATATTTACTTTCACAGCTTTACTGGAAACTTTGAGTATCAGTGGTCTCGGTCTAGATTGGGAGCTGGGTTGTTTACCCACTCGATAGCAGCTGATTATCTCTTCATTTTTCAAAGCTAGATTGGCATTATTCTTTAAAATTTCAATGATTTTGGATTTGGCGTTTTCCTCTTCAATTTCGGACACTCCGTAGATACAAATGTTGTTGCTTTTGCTGTTTTGTTCCATCGAGTCGACTTTTTGTTCGAGTATGGATATTTTATCGTTTTGCTTTTTTATTTCTAGTTGGAGACCGCACATTTTTTGTTCGAGACTCTCCATTAGCTTTTTTGTCAGCTGAGTAATGAAATCATTATCATTGAAGAATTCGGTTATCGATTCTTTTATTATGTTATTAATTTCTTGTTTACTCCTCGTACCCATCGCGTGAATATGTTATATCAGTTAGAACAGTAAATAGATAGGACTCACGTTGAGGTTGGATTTCTGCTTTTTTCCACACTACACTGTGTTAAATAGTTGTTCGTGGTGGAGCGAACCGAATTTTGACTAGGCGGCACGACACATTAAACTGAACTGAATTAATATTGTTGTTGAAATAACGATCATTAGAGATCATAGTTAAGCTATTTAATATCATCCATAAGACTGGGTATATACCCTGAAACTTGCTGACTTTCACATTCGTTACACTCCTTAAGAAAACAAACGCCAAACGCTGCAATGAATATCGAATAATAAGCATTACGAGTCATGTCATAAAGATATTCCTAAAAATCTTGCATGCCGGTATATACAACAAATGTAAAGAAATAGTAAGTGACTCTCAATTTGGATTTAGAAATGGGTTTTGAACACGAGAAGCTTTATTTATTCTACAAGTCTTGATACAGCGATGCGGGGACGTCTTATTGGATGTATACGCATGTTTCTTAGTTTACGAGAAAGCATTCGATAAGATTTGCACACTAAACTTATTTATATACTTAGCACTATGTGCTTGGAAAAACGAGAAATTAAAATAATATCTATTTCTGTGCTACCTGGTGTTAAAGTAAAATAATAAGTCAATAATGTCTTTTGGATAGCTTTAATTTTTTAATAATGTCATTACAAACTGTTTTCTTTATTAGTTACTTCCAAGTTTAATTTCATAATCACTGATATTCATTTTGGGCAACGTATTTACTCCAACCATGAAAATTTTATTAGTTTACACTTAGAGGTAACTTATATTTACCTAAAGTTAATTAAAGAATCTTGCAGTACTAAAGAATCCCGTAATTCAAAATCCCTGGTAAAAGATGATTTCATCAAAAAGTTTTGCATCTGATATTGCAGTTCCGGTTGACTATGGGCTGAATACCAAAAAAAACATTGAAGATGGATAATTGGGGATTTATAATCGATCTACGACCGAAACCATTTTGTCAAAAATTACTACTGCCAAAAAGATTGTTATTATGTGACATCTTGTTTTTTTTTTGGTTACTATGGAAAACGTTATGTATCTACAAATAAAGTGAAAAGAATTAAAGTGGATATTTAAAAAATATTATATTACATATCTGGGGCAGTAAAGTAAGAAATGTCTCAGAGCACAGTAGGGAAAAAAATTATTAATTAAATTAAGAACAAATCCATTATTAATTAATTTTTTATAAATCTAGCATGACCTTTGTTTGTTATTTTAAATTTTTAAGTTATATAAATACCTAATTATAAATGGATTACCTAATTACCTTCAGAAAATGTTCAATAATAAAAAATAAAAATTCTAACCTTTTTATTTATATTTTTTAGTCTTTTATAAAATTAACTTTAAGTGTATACCTGTAGAAATACTGTCATTCTTTTAAAAATTATAAATGTTTAAACTGCTTCAATTAATGTATGATTGGTAAATAGTTTCTGTCAAAATAGGAGCTAATTATGTGTTTATTATATTTTAAGTAGGCATATAATATGTGTACACGTATGTGTAATATCTGTAAAAGTACACGAAAATAATGTGTCTATCCAAATATGATTAGTTTTGTTAAGAGACCTTTTAGAACGATGGTTACACAAAAGCTTAACTGAAAATGGGTTCTTTAATTGTAAGGCCCTGTTTATTGACTGCTCTTATTGGAAAGCTAAAGGTGTCTTAAACTGCACAATATCAGAAAGCATGCAGTTGATGCAGCCAATAAAGAAGGATAAAATTATAATTTTCATTTTTTTCTACGAAGGGCCATTAAAATGATTATCATTATGGCAGTTCAATCCCAAAGTATTATTGCTAGCACAAAAAAGCAGGTGTACTGATCCCTTTGAAGAGATGAATAACCCTTTCTATATCAGTTTGTTGGTATTATTTTATCTGCCCTGATCTTTTTTGTTATGGTTTTTCTTTTTTTTCTGTCTCTTAATTTTTTTTTTAGTCTTTGGTTTATAATGCTATTATACGTTCCTCTCAATGAACCCACCACCTATTTCGTGGCCTTCCTTTTGCTCTCGTTGTAATAAAACCCTTATTATCTATCTCTTGAAGTTTTCTGTTGAAGTTTTTCTTATTATGTGTCTTATCCATTTTAGATTTTAGTTCCAGGCTATATTTCCTTCTTCTAGCCCTTTTTCTATTTTTATTTATTTTTTTAAATTATTTCTTAACCTCTTGTTATGTTTGATCCAAGTAGTGCTCTGGGTATTTTCTTTTCCAGTATTATTAGAACTTGTTCTTATTTTTTATTTATGGTTGTTGTTTCTGGGGCGTAGGAAATGGCTGGTCTAATCAATGTCTTATAAATTTGTATCTTTGTTTTTTTGTCGATCAATTAAGATTTTTATAATTTTAAACTTGTAATTTTTTATTCTTAACTTCTGTATTTCTTTCCACACTCACGTATATTTTGTCTTGCCTTCATTTATTTGTAATCCGAATTTTTGTGTCTGTGTGTCCAGCTTCTCTACAGCTTTTTTTTGCTTTGGTGACAATTGTTGTGAGGTCATTGTTTCCGTCATTGCGATAATCAGGAAGTGTCAATCAAGCTTACGTTCGCTATTCTAAAATCATCTGGTCTAAAGTAGAAAATAAAGGATTTTATGATGGCATTCCAGGATGGAGTTATAAATACTCTTGTTTATAGACGGTCCATACGAAAGCAGGATATTAACACCTGCAGAGCGTGTGAAGCACAACCAGAAACCATAATGCACATACTACCGGCATGTTCCGTCCATGCTGTGTCATCATTCATAACCAGACATAACACAGCTCTCGAGGTCTTGAATTTTCATCTAAGATCTTCCTACGACATTGACGAGCCCTTTGTCATACCGTAGAATATATTGGAATTATGACTTTCCAACATCTCGCCAGATTAAAGCAAACAAGCCAGATATTATACTTTATGACCATAATAAAAGCAAGTATGAAATTGGGTAAAGCTGCTGGGTATGACAGGATAACAGTTGAAATGCTAAAGGCTGGATAAAGCGTGGTAACTAGTCTGCTGTACCGCCTTTTTAACCTTTGTTGGAGGAGTGGTAGCGTACCAGACGACTGATGCAAGGCCGTTATCGTGCTGCTTTACAAGAAAAAAGGTTCGCAGCAGGACTGTAAAAACTACCAAGGTATTAGTTTACTCAGCATAGTCGGCAAACTGTATGCAAAGATATTAATTAAAAGAGTAACAAATGAACCTGAGAAGATGATATGGGATGTGCAAGCAGGATTTAAAAAAAAAGGAGATGTACAGATTAGGTCTTTTTATTACGAAAAATAGTCGAAAAATTCTTGGCTAGAAGTCATAAGGTCTATTGCACTTTTATAGACTTGAAAAAGGTCTATGACAGAGTGGTGAGGAGTAAATTGTGGTAGTTTAATACAAGCACTGAAATCACATTACGAGGATTCCACTGCTTGTGTCAGTATAAACGGAGCTTGCACGGACTGGTTTAACATCGAAAATGGTGTAAGACAGGAATTTGTGGCTTCGCCATGGCTGTTTGCCTTATACAAAGAGGACTGTTTAAAATATTTAAAAAAAAGTGTGTATGGATTGAAAATGAACAATTTGATCGTCAAATACTTTCTTTACGCCGATGATCAAGTCATATTAGCGTCATCTGAAGAGAAGTTGCAGGCGATGGTTAATGTTATGCATGATTCACTAAAAATCAAAGGGATAAAAATATAAATAAGCAATATATATATATATATATATATATATATATATATATATATATATATATATATATAAGCAAAAAAAAATAATGGTTTTTAAAAGAGAAAAAGAAAGCATGACAAACTGTGATTAAGGGAGAAAGAGTGAAAAAAGTTTGTATACTTGGGTTCAAAGTTTACGAGAGATGGAAAATATTACAGTGACATTGAGCGAAGGGTTTTAGCAGAAAAACAAATGAATGGGGAACTGCATAGCTTTATTAACAGCCAGAAAGTGTCAAAAAGGGCACGTCTGGCTGTGCATAGAGGAGTGTTGGTTTCTACACTTATGTATGGTAGTGAATGTTGGGTTTGGCAAAAGATGAGTAGTCTGAGAAGTATAGCCGGAGTGACTCGATTGGATAAAGTAAAGAATAGTGAGATAAGAGAACCCTGGGGTGTAACAGAAGATGTGGTTACAAAGATAGATAAAGGAATGCTTGGATGTTTCCAACACGTAGAAAGGATGGATGAAGGAAGATTAACGAAACAAATTTATAAGGTGAGTGTGACTTTTGCGAACATATCTCGATCAGATCAACATTGTTTTAAAGAAAGGCCAGGTCAAGAGTACCAACAATCGACGAGAATGTATAAGAGCACTGATAAAAGTAGAGGAAGCAAAAGATGTGTGTAAGAACCGTAGCGGAAGTGGAAGGAAGTGGTCTCTGCCTACCCCTACAGGTAAAAGGCCTGACTATATGTGTGTATGTATTTTCCCTACAAGGTAATAAAATACAAGATTTCATAAAAAAAATGCATGTATGAGAGTGTTAATCAAAGCTAATGAAACGAAAGATGTGTGTGTAAGAACAAGTGCTCTGTACCATCCACTAAAAAAATAAGTATTTTATTAAACGATTGCATAATATAAGAGCTACAAAAAAAAATGTAAAATGGAAATTCACCAAGTAGAAAAAAAAACCAAGGCATACTGACATACGAAGTGTTACAAAAAATTCCTATTTTTATGCTTCTTCTGCCAAACCCAACATTCACTACCATACATAGTGTAGGAACCAACACACCTTTATGCACAGCCAGACGTGCCTTTTTTTGACACTTTCTGGCTGCTCATAAAGCTATGCAGTGCCCCCATTTATTTGTTTTCCTGCCAACACCCTTTGCGTAGTGTCACTGTTATACTTTCCATCTCTCGTAAATTCTGAACCCAAGTATAGAAACTCATTTACTTGTTCCACTTTTTATCCCTCAATCAAAACTTCACAGTTTGTCATGTTTTTTTCTCTTTTAAAAACCATTACTTTCGTTTGGCTTACATTTATTTTTATCTCTCTGATTTTCAGGTCATCATGCATAACAATAACCATCGCCTGCAACTCCTCTTCGGATGACGCTAATATGACTTGATCATCGGCATAAAAAAGACATTTGACGAGTATGTATGTATAAAAAAAATATTCTTGACAAAATGTCTAACTATTATGGCAAACGCGCTATTCATTAAGACGATAGGGTCGATTGGTGCAAAAAGCAGTAAAAATAATGGGATTATACGGCTGACCATGTTCTACCAAAGTAAAGAAGAATCGATTAAAACAGCGCAACATAATGATAGTTCCAGAGGTTTATATTGATAATATTAAAACATTAAAAAAATACATCCCATCCCTTTAAGGCTTTATCCTCTGAAACTGTCATCATGTTGCGCTGTTTTGACCGACTTTTCCTCACCTTAGTAGAACATGGTCAAATAACGTATAATGCCATTTTTTTACTGCCACTTTCACCAATCGACCCCATCGTCTTGATGAATAGCGCGTCTGCCATAATAGTTAGAAATTTTGTCAGGGATATTTTTTTATGTATACATTCTCGACAAATTCCTTCTTTATGTCGATGATCAAGTCATAAGTATTAGCGTCATATGAAGAGGTGGTGATGGGTTGTAGCGAACCGGTAATTTTACACTACTGTTGCTAATTTAATAAGTAATTTTTTTTAAATATTTACCTAGAAAAAAGATATGATGACCTCGACTCCGCATCGGTCAAAAACCATGTGCTCTGAGATATTTCTTACTTTACTTCCCTATGTATGTAATATACTACAATCACATTGGATCTAATGGTTACATTAATAAGGCTGTTTTGTAAACGAGACAATAAGCACTTAATACTGCCTCTTCCAAAACTTAAGAAAAATGTGTCACAAAATGTAAAAATTTAATAGAGGAATGGTGGGTTCGTGTAAACCCCTACGAAGCAGTTAATCCTGTTATCATTTACAATCCCAATAAGGATAGCGACTACAGTAATTCAGATTATAATGACTATAAATCTGATTCTTGATAATGCCGTAAGCTTTACATGATTAAATATATTCATTAAATTTGTGCCGATATTTTATTTTTATTGCATTCCTTTTTAACATAATTAAATATGTGCCTTTGTTTAATAAAAAAACTCATCGAGAGCTACATTAACGCTTTTCCTTCACAATAAAGCAAAAAATAAAAATAAATCCTCTCACTTAACAGAAAGGAAAAGAAAACTTAAATTAATTCAATGCAACAATTCTGAGTATTTTTTTACATTTCATACAAAAATCTAATTGTCTAGGAATTTTGGTTACAATATGAATGTATTTTCAGGAATATATGTCATTGTAAAATCTTTAAAAATAAGTTGACTTACAAGGACATTAAAGAAATTAGCTACACTTCTCTGCCCCATCTCCTTGGTGAACTGGGCTTTTCGTGCAAGAAATACGATAATACAGTAGTTCTTATGGAGCACCGTGAAGTCTTCTTAGAAAATATTGAGAAAATAGCCAATATGGTTTATTTAGGCGAAAAGTTGTTGTCCTTGACAAAACTTGGATTTTCGCCAAGGGTTCAGTTAAACGGGCGTGGCACGTTAGAACGCCACAGGGTGTGAGGAAACGCACATCTTCCGAAGGAAAAAGGTTTATTGTTCTACATGCCGAAACGCGCAATAGCGGAAGAGTACGCCTGAACGGTGAAGAGTCCAATTTTGTTTATTTTTTTCTTCTCTCTTGATTTTTATGTTTTTTCTAATTGTTCCAATAAAAATTTTTTTTCACATTTATACTCTAAATTTAAATTTTCTCCTTAATCTCTTGTATTTGTTTTAAATAATCACCTACCAGAAACGGTTCCTTGGTTTTCTTGCCCCTTTTTTTATTTATTTATTATTTAATGGTAACAAATTTTACACTAACAAGGGTATCGACGAGCGGTTCAACAAATAATTGATTAAGTGCCAAAGATGATCATTAACGTTGGCGCAGACACTTTGAATGACAATAATGAATAAATTAAAAAATACTTATTATTAGGTTAGATCTAACTAAGTGAATGGTGTGGCTTTTAATCATTCACTCTTACTTTAAAGAATGATGATATCTAAAATGTTCCAATTTGGTCTTTATTTAGTTTCCTTCATAATTAGATCACCAGTAATACATGCCGAACCTTTTAAAAATGAAGCGCCACTGGTAACAACTGTCAAATTGATTCTTACGAGTTATGACGTAACGAGAAACATTCGTGGCTACTAATATAATAAAATTAAGCTTATTTGTTACAAAATTTAAATCTTTATCAAGTCAGTAATAAATAGGTCATTTCCATGACTACAACAAATTCCTATGCAACCTGGTGTTGTTTAGTTAAATAATAAATAATGTCGTTTTGATAGCTTTAATTTTTCAGTAATGTCATTAAAAATTATTTTTTTTATTAGTTACTGCGAAGTTTAATTTCATAATTCCTGCTATGCATTTTGAGCAACTTATTTAATCCAAACATGTAAATTTTATAAGTTTACACTTATAGGTAACTTATATTTAAATAAAATTAATTGAAGAATCCCGCAGTAATGAAGAATCCTGTCACTCAAAATTCCAGGTAAAAGATTATTTCATCAAAAAGTTTTACATGTGATACTGCAGTTCCGGTTGACCAAGGGCTAAATAACTTGAAAAACTTTGAAGATGAAGAACTTTTGATTTATTAACGGTTTACGAACGAAAAAATTTTGTCGAAAATTCCTAATGCTAAAAAGATTATGTTATGTGACAAGTGTCGCAGTTTAATTTGCAATTAAGGATATGTATCTGCTAAGAAAATGGAAGAAATTAATTATTTGAAAAATTATTAGTTACTAAATTAAGATCAATTGTGTCATTAATTTAAATTTTGTAATAGGAATAACCTGTATTAATTATATTAAATCTTAAGTTATATGAATAATTATAAATGTATTTATCCTTAAAGATTGTAAAAAATGAAAAATAAAAATTTTATTCCATTAAGGTATTTGTTTTGTTTACCTATCTGTTCTTGCAATAAATTTAAACCTGCACGAAATACTATTTTCTTTTTTGCATAAATATTAAATGCCCTTTTTAATAATTTCATGTAATGTAAGCTTACCTTTTTTTTTTTTTAAATAGGAGCAAATGGTTTTTTTATAATATTTTAAATACGCTAATAATATGTACCTATATTTAAAATTGTATAATTTTTATTTTAAAATCAACGCTTACAGTAATGTTTGGTATTTTTGATAGTTCAACTTAGAATTTCGTTAATTTCATTTTTTTTATAAGAATTTAATGAAAAACTTGTAGACAGGAAGCTCTTCACTGCTTAATAATTAAAGTAAAAAATTATAATTTTTGCAATAATTGCATTTAAAGGTGTTGTCAGAAGGATTTAACTGTATGCTTTGTATGAATATTTATCTATAGTGAATAATTTATGCCTCGGCTGTTATCTGTTTAACAGAAGAATATTGGAATGTTGTTTAAATTTTAGTCGAAGAGAAGTGCATAAATCGGCTGCATTTTTATTGTTATTGGCAAGAAGTTTTCTTATTTAAGTTATGCCTTTTCGACGATTACATGTAGTGCAGCTTCAGCAATTAGTGCGTTGGATACGTGAAGGTTTATGTTAAAAAGTCGATACGCGGTTAAATGTTTCGCAAAGCGTCGTCAGTTGAGCATGGAATCGATTTTCAGCAACTGGGTCCGCCCCATGATACAAAGATACACAAGGTATGATAGATAGCCGTCACTCGTCCTCCGCGCATATGACGTCATGCGGAGAGTAAAATTTTAATTTTTATAATGGTTGTTCATGGAACTCGCATAATTTGACGATTTTTCGTTGTTGTCTCAGATGGAAATAACTATTACAGCTCGATTACTCCTCATGAATGTCGTCGCCATTAAGTTTGAATTCAAAAATTTATTTTTAAGGCCAATGTGCAAATGAAAAGAGATACATGGTTCCGAATTATTGGAAAATAGTATGATTTAAATTTCAGTGGCTTCTATATAGGTACTAAACATTCTAGAGATTCATCAATTAAATAGGTAGGACTAAGCAATATATTGAGGATATTTTAAATCATAGAGAATTGTTGATAATTTGCAATAAATGAATCTTGAAGAAAAATTTAGTAACCATAGGGGAAGTAAGTAATAAAAGTCGGGTTTATTTTGTAATATATAATAATTTTTCTCAGGCAATGATTAATCTAGCAAATTTTTTTTAAAATTCTTATTTTGAAGAACATTCTAGACCTGAAAAACAAGTTTTTTATTTTATCACTGCAGTTAATATCCCAGAGACTCCGTTGGTTTGGACACGTTCAAAGAATGGAAGACGCCAGGATGCCAAAAAAAAAAATTCCAAACATTAAAATCTATGAAAAGAGGAAGACCACCGCTCAGATAGATAGACCAAGCACTGGGTGACCTGAGGGCAATGCGGATATCCGGCTGGGGAACCGAAAGTCAAGGACCGCATTGCTTGGAGGCATATTGTGAAGGAGGCCAAGGCCCACATCGGGCTGTAGCACCTATTGGTAAGGTAAGAGTTAGTCAATATCGCTAGCTCTTTCGTGCAGTTGGCTCAAATAGCCACTGCAAATACAGTTATTCTTGTCAGGATTAAACTTATTAAAAGTGTCTTCCAATATTACAATCTTGTCCATAAACTCGAATGGTTTTAATAAACCTTCTTCTAAAAAATGATTTACCTTTGTAAAATCATTACTGTCTAAGGTGGAGGCAGTGGATTCTTTTTTCTTCATCTTATTGCAGGTAAAACCTGCCAAATTTTCTAGTCCATCATATTTAATTCCATCCAGCTCTGTGATTAGATGGTCTTCAACTTCAGTGGTGTCACCAGTGTCAGCAAGTTCCGAAAAACATTGTTTACTCAAAATTGTCCACTGGAGCATTACAAACTAGGAGTGTCATGCTGCTCAGTGTTACATGCCTATTTTCAACAGCAACCTGTAAGTTCGAGCCCATGCTGAATGAATAACAATGGCTTTTGAAATGTCTTCAATAGACCATGTTACTCTCTTATTAGGATATTTTAACATTTTGATCTGGTTAGGTGTGAATATAGTTTAAAATACTTTATTTTCATTTTTTAGTTTTTTTAACTCCAGGATCTCTTGTATATGGTCATATGCTTCTTTTAAATTTTTACCTACTTTATGAGTTATGAGTTATTCCAAATGAATATCAGGGATAAAGAAATCAAACTCGCAGTAACTATTAAAAAAAACCAATTTGTAATAACATTAATGAAAAATTAAAGCTATTCAAAAGACTTTTTTGACTTATTATTTTACTATAATAACGCCATGTTGCAAAGCAATGTATTTGTAGTCACACACCTAACCTAATTGCAGACTAGATAACAATTCATACTTATATGTTACAAATGAGCTTAGTTTTGCTATAAATAATTTCTGAAAATATTTATAGCTTTTTTTAAACCTCTTAAAAAAAAAGTAAGATGTGTAAAAAATATTTTGAATTGATTATGAAAATCTAAGGCGCATTTCTTTGTTAGCGGTATCAGCACCTTAAATATATAATTTGTACATCCTTCTAAATTTATTCTAATGCTTCGCCCTTGGTCAACAAACATGTGCTCTGAGACATTTCTTACTTTACTGCCCTAGGTATGTAATATAAATTTCTTGCTCCCCAAGCTAAAAGTACGGTCTTTTCGACCCCATTTTAGACTCGAAAGAATGAATTTTGTTATCTACTTACTTTTGCGGAAAGTTTAAAGTACAGCGCGCTTTCACCAGAGTGGGCTACTTTGCCCAGTTGGGTACGCTGCGCCGGCAGTCTGCAGAGCTTGTGTATTCATTCGGCTAAATGCCCTGACGGACGATAACATTCGCCAGGAAATCCAATTTTCTGGTCTAGGGTCGTAAAAAACTATTTGCGACTCTGCTTGCATAAAAAAATTAGCATTTCTCGCTGATATTTTTGACTATCTAAATATTTTAAACAAAAGCCTCTCAGGGATAAAAAAAATATTGTTATGAACCAATCGTCGGTAGTGATTTCTCACATTTCTTGCATGTGACAAGGATTACAAAATTTTGAAAATAAACTTTTAAGTTTTTTTCCAAAACTGGAGACTCTATTGCTGACAATGGGCAAAGATAAATTCTTAATATTTTTTTGCATTTGTTAGTACAACCGGTTGACCGTGAAAAAGAAAGAAAATCTTATAGATTTAGCTGCCGATGGCATGGAATTTTATTCCCAAACGATTGACGTTATCTAGATTAAGATAGGAGAAAAATATTCAGAGCTGCCAAGATAAGCTTTTAAATTTTTTGTGCCATTCGCTACTTCTTATTCATATAAACTGACGTTCTCTTTAATGGGAAACATAAAAACTGAAAGGAGAAACAAACTCCAATTAGAAAATAATTTATTTATTTAAGACCTATACCTATATACAATCGCAATTTTAGATTATATTAAAAATAAACAGGCACAGCTTTCTTAATGCAATTATTGCTTTTACCTGTCTTGCGATTGTGACCTCAAAGCAAGGCATGACGACCCACAGGTAGAAAAGCACTGAGGTAGTCAATTAAAAACATTTTTTAAGACAAGTGTAATATTTTTGATGTAAAACATCTAATGGCGCGCTTGGGGGTAACAACGACTGTTGGTGCCGTGATGCGAAAGACTCGGGCAGCCCCGTAACTACTCGGCTCGATTAAAATTCATATAAACATTTTTATAAATATATTTGTCAAAATTAAACATATGATTAAATGACAAATAGATGCCATAAAATAAGATTGTGGTTAGAATTCAGATTTGTTTAAAAAATAAAATTATTTTTCAGAGTGTGTTAAAATATTATTTTATTTTATCGCGGAAAATTGGCTTTACAATTTTTCATAGATAGCTCGCGAATAATTTCCTCAATGAAAGATAGGTTAGCTTGACGTCCTTCAGAAATGTATGTACACTTTTTCGCGAACAATATTTACCTGTCTTTTTGACTAAAAAAATTCCCGAAAATATACCAATACAACGCGCCACCAGAACGCAGCACTCAGTACACCACGGACGAGATTTCAAAGCCCTTCCATAAAAATAGAAATATAAAAAGAACTAGATGAAGGAAACACAGTCCGATACATAAAAGCAAGGAGACTGGGACTATAATTTTAACTTTATTAATTAATTATTTCCCGTACATTGCATCCTTGCCGTATAAAACTCAATTACCTATTTTTTAATAACATTTAATTTTCATGTTTCACATCTGCCGAGCGTCCCGTGCCGGTTCCCTTTTTTGTTTATCTGTACCGCTTTACAAAGAAAAAGGGTAACAACTGGCTGTGCACAGAGAAGTGCTGGTCCTTACACTTATGTAAGGTAGTGAATGTTGGATTTAACAGAAGAAGGATAATAGTAAGATCAATGCTGTGGAGAGGAGTAGTATAACGCTGTGGTGTGAAAGAAGGTGTGGTTATAAATATAGATGAAGAAATGCTTAGATGGTTTAGTCATGTAAAGAGGATGGATAAAAGAAGGTTAACGAAACAGATTTATAAGGCGATTGAGAATTGGCGAGTCAAGTCAAGTCAAGAGTACCAGCATTCTACAAGCATGTTTGAAAGCGCTGATAAAAGTAAAAGAAACAAAAGAAGTTTGTAAGAACCTTAGCAAGTAGAAAAAAGTGGTCTCTGCCTACCCCTACGGGAAAAAGGCGTGACTATAAACTGATATGTATGAATATGTAACCAACTAATAAAAGCGTTGGACTATTACTTAATAAGTGATCTGTTTACGTGTTAAGATACTGTGTAAGCAAAGGAAATAAAATTGTATTTTGATTTTTAACATAATTAAAAAACAAACGTGGTTGCTAAGTATAACTGCGTTTGAGTTTTTTTTTTATTTGAAACTGCTTCAACCACTAGGGCTATTAGCATTGATTTATATAAATATAAAATCTACAATTAAAATTATAGATAAAAATATTTTAAATCTGTTTTATGAGACTGGTTGAACGTAAGAAGTTTATTATTGAGTCACTATCACTATTCTCACATAAGCACTGTTTTAAAGAATTCGGTATATTGTGTTGTTGTCTTTTAAGTGTGTGAAGGGGGCACTCCACTAACAGATGTTGGATGTTTATTTCCGTACTGCAAGCATAGCATACTGTGGAAAGCTCTTGTTTGAATAAATAATCATGCTTAATTATTGTGTGTCCTAAACGTTATCTGGACATTATTACCTGGTCTCTCCATTTGACAGGAAGTCTCCATGATAATACTTTTTGTTTTATAGATTGTAGTTTACAATTCTATGTGTTCCATTCTGATTGCCACTTGTTTGTAATTTTGTTTTTAAAATACTGTTTTAGGTCAAGGTGTACGCATAATGTTTTTATGAGTGTAATTGGGTTTTCGATAGCGTTATTTGCTAACGTGTCAGCCATGTCATTTCCCCGTATTCCACAGTGAGAAGGTATCCACAAAAACTGAAGTGTTCGTAAGTTTTGTTGGCAAATGTTGAGTTCCGTTTTGATGGATAAAAGTGTAGGGTGTTGGAGATATAATTGCCGGAGGGCAATTAGCGAGCTTAAGGAGTCTGAGATTATTAATCCAATCTCAATGTTATTTTGGTTTGTAAATATGATTGCCTGGAGGGTAGCGAAGAGCTCAGCCGAGAAGATGGAGGTTTGTAAGGGAAGTTGGTAGAAATACATTTGTTTACCTGAGGCAAATGCGGCTCCAACTCCTTTATCAGATTTTGATGCATCTGTGAATATTTGAGTAAATTCTTTTTAGATATTTAGTTTCTCTAGGACTTTTGTTTTGAATATATTAATTGGGGTTTCTTATTTTTTTTTCCAAGTAAAATATCGGTATCGCAGATTAGGAGGGAGTTTGTCCACGGAAAAGGGGAATAGTTGAAGAATCTTCATTTACATTTCCCCATTAACAGAAAACGTATTCTAACTTTTATACAACTGCAGTAGATATATTTTTTGTTATACATATATATTTACCAATTAAATATTCCAATTTTTATGGAAATCTAAAAAACATTTCCAGTAAAATTGAAAATCGACTTTTTACTATTAATAAATTAAATAATAGAAAATCCTTGAAAACAAAATTAATACCTTTTTAATGTAAAAAAATAACCGATGATTTTACTTGTCTTTAAAATTTATTGATCCTTTAACGATTAATCAACAAATTGCAAATTCCCGCATAAAAAGTCTGCACACTGTAGGTATATTGGTTGTGCGTAATTTTAACAAATACACTGCTCAACAATTAAAGTAAATAACATACAAATTTCTGAAATTTCAAAATAAATATTTGAAATAAAAAACATTAGTCACGTGGAATGTTGGTTTATTTGAGGACATAACAACAGCAACACATTATTATTTAAAAAGTCATGACGTATAATTAACATTATTATTTTTGAAACCCAAATTATCTACTGATTAAACTGCTTTTAATCGAATAAAATTTCGTCCTTACAATGCACCGTTTTCAATTTTCCTCCTTAATTTTAGTTCGCTACTTCGATATATAGATGCCCTTATAGTCGATTTCCTTTCGTGTAGATGAAGTTATCGTAAGCGTGGGTAATCAAGGTACAAAAAGAAAAATAAGCAGCTCAGAGGAGGTATCTTGGATTTCTTAGTTTTGTGAATTGCGGTAGACGAATTTTTTTTTGCGAGATTTATAAAGATTACAATTAAGACTAATTTTATCTTGCAGGACAAAATAAATAAGTGCCACATTATAGATAAGCCTTAGATATGATTTTGGATTTAAAACCAGATGACGAATTAGATAATAACCCAAATCAATCTGACCTAATTGAACACGCTGCTAAGATGCTCTATGGATTGATCCATGCTCGGGACATCTTAACAAATATAGGCATAGCTGAAATGATAGAAAAATATCAATCTGTAAATTTTGGTTATTGTTTTTTAGTTTACTGTAAATCACATCCAATGTTACCACTGGGTCTATCTGATTTTCCAGGGAAAGTAATGGTTAAGACATACAAAGTTCATTCATTACGTTACTTTCAACTGCGTTATACGAAACTTTATGCCGTCTAGAACCACCTCGGACTCGCCTTAATGCAGTTACTCTATTTGAAAGACTTTCTATTAAATTAATGATAAACTGCTGTGAAACGCCTTCCAAATGACTTGTATTGCGTTAACTAATTGCTGCAATGTTTGTGAGGGTTGTTGAAGTTGATTTAATTGCCTGGACATTTCAGCCAAACGTGCTTAATGCAATTCATATCTGGTAAACAGAGTGGCCACTCCATTCTTATAATCCCATAATCTTCTATCCGGTAGTTTACAATTTTTGCTCGATGAGAACGAGCATTATCATCAATAAAAAGAAATCTCTCGTCTGTGGCGGCAGAAAATTGTACAACTATCGGCTCTATAACCATGTCGAGATATCTTACCGCTGTCATCGTTTGATAAATCAAGATAAGTAGATCAGTGCGGCCATCATAATGTAATGATTTTGCAATACGCCACTGGAATGTACGCAAGCAAGCTGGGCGGTATAGTGACCTCACAGCCAATAATACAACAATTTGTTATAAATAAATGTGTAAATAAATTCTAACCCCGAGTTTTATTTAAGTAAAAACGTTACAATAACATATGCCTCTCCAAACACAAACTGATCAGCAACTGAAAAGAGTGTTTGACGACATTAAATTTTCATTGTACCGCTGTCCTCTTTCTCTTCAGAAAAAAATTCGACCATCAAACGTATATAAACGAAATCGTGATACGTCGTAGAAAAGACAATTTCTCCAATTTCGAAGATTCCAATTACTGTGTTCTATAGCTCAATCATGTCTGCATGCACGCTGCGCAGCGAATAACAGTGGGTGTGTAGCACGTCTTCTTGCTCTTAAATTACGTAAATGCAACCTTCTACTGATAATTTGACAAAAATAACAGCTCCAGTGCCTTGTCATATTAATTTTTGAAACCGTGAATGTTGGGTTTCGTTTTGCAGTCAGGACTATGAAACGGTCTTGAGTTTGTGTTGTGGCTTATACTCGTCCTCCTCCATGCGTGTACTGTGCAGACCCAGTTGCTACAAATCGATTCCATGCTCGACTAACGACGCTTCGCGAAACATTTAACCGCGTAGCGACTTCTTCTTAGGATAAACATTCACGTATCCAACGCACTAATTGCTTGAGCTGCACTACATGTAATCGACGTAAAGGCATAACTTTAAGGTAAATAAGATAACTTCTTGCCAATAACTATAAAAATGCAGCCGATATATGCACTTCTTTTCGACTAAAATATAAACAACATTCCAATATTCTTTTGTTAAAAAGATAACAGCCGAGGCATAAAATATTTACAATAGATAAATGTTCATACACATACATACATTCATACATATAGTTACGACTTTTTTCCGTAAAGGTAGGCAGAGACCACTTCCTTCCACTTGCTACGGCTCTTACGCACATCTTTTGCTTCCTCTACTTTCATCAGTGCTCTCATACATGCTCGTCGGTTGTTGGTATTTTTCACCTGGCCTTTCTTCAAATACAGTTAAATCCTTCTGACATTTTTTGAAAAAATTATAATTATACATTTCAATTTTTGAGTAGCGTAAATAAGATGTTTTAAAAAAACTTATGCCTACAATAAAAATTATCTGTTAAACTATCAAAAATACCAAACATTAACTTTAAATATACATATTATAAACGTATTTAAAATATTATAAACAAAACATTTGCTTCTGTTTTAAAAAAAAATATGCCAAATTTACATTATAAAAATTTATTAAAAAAAAGTATGATACCTAAATGGGATAGAATTTTTATTTTTTATTACTTACAATTTTTGATGTTAAAATACATTTGTTTATTCATATAACTTAATATTTAAAATAATTAATACAGGTGATTCCTATTACAAAACTTGAATTAATGACAGAATTGATCTTAATTTAGTAACTAATAATTTTTCAAAAAATAATTTCTTCCATTTTCTTTGCAGATACATATCCTTAATTGCAATTTAAATTGAGACACTTTTTCCATTGTTATCCAAAATGTCACATAACATAATCTTTTTAGCATTAGGAATTTTCGACAAAATTTTTTCGTTCGTAAACCGTTAATAAATCAAAAGTTCTTCATCTTCAAAGTTTTTCAAGTTATTTAGCCCTTGGTCAACCGGAACTGCAGTATCACATGTAAAACTTTTTGATGAAATAATCTTTTACCTGGAATTTTGAGTGACGGGATTCTTCATTACTGCGGGATTCTTCAATTAATTTTAATTAAATATAAGTTACCTATAAGTGTAAACTTATAAAATTTACATGTTCGGATATAAGTTACTCAAAATGCATAGCAGGAATTATGAAATTAAACTTCGCAGTAACTAATAAAAAAAATAATTTTTAATGACATTACTGAAAAATTAAAGCTATCAAAATGACATTATTTATTATTTAACTACAACAACACCAGGTTGCATAGGGATTTGTTGTAGTCATGGAAATGACCTATTTATATATACCTATTTAAAATATCACTTTAAGGAAAAATATATTTCCATTTTTGTAAAAAATTCTTAAGGTCTATGGCTGAAATCGTGAACGTGTATTTTAAATAAAATGCAAATGATCTAGGAATCTAGTTGAAGAATCTTCATTAACATTTCTCCATTAAGAAAACGTATCGTAACTTTATTGCAACTACAAAAAATATATTTTTTGTTATACATCTATAATTACCTTTTAAATATTTAAATTTTTTTGCAATTCTAAAAAGCATTGCAGGTGAAAATGAAAATCAACTTTTTACTATTAATAAATTAAATAATAGAAAGCCCTTAATAACAAATTTAATACCTTCTTAATATAAAAAAATAACCGATGATTTTACATTTGCCTCTAAAATTTATTGATCCATTACCAATTAATCAACAAATTACATATTCCCGCATGACAAATCTGCACACAGTAGGTATATTAGTTGTGCGTAATTTTAATAAATACACTGCCCAAAAATTGAAGTGCATAATATACAAATATCTAAAATTTCGATGTAAATCTTTGAAAACAAAAACATTAGTCTAGTGGAATGAAAAATTATTTGGGGAAATAACAAAAGGAACACATTAATATTTTAAAAGTCATGACGTATAAGTAACATTACTATTTTTAAAACCCAAATTATCTACTGATTTAATAGCTTTTAATCGAATAAAATTTCGTCCTCGCAATCCACCGTTTTAAATTTCCCTTCTAAATTTGAGTTTCATATTTCGAGCTGTAGATGCCAGAATAGTCGATTTTCTTTCCTTTAGATTATTCAAAGAAATAATTGGGCCGTTCGGCTTAGGGACAAGAAACGAATAAGGTAAACGTTTGCTTCAATTCTGCCAAAAACAAAATATCACTATTGCAAACACATTATTCTCACGTCTATATTCATGGATATCACCAGGAGATAGATGCAGGAATCAAATCGACTTTATTATGGTCAGATCTTGTTGGAAGTCTTCTATCGTTAAATGTAAGACGTACCCTGGAGCTGTCTGCGGATCTGATCATGATTTATTAACAATGAAGTTCAGGCTCCGCCTTAAAAGGATCTACCATCAACGTAACAGGATTGGCATGACGGAAACAGTCAAACTGCAATTTCAAAAAGAAATACAAAGCAAACTGAAGGCCGAAAAACAGGACATAATGGGTACACAAGACCCAGACCAAGAATGGGAAGCAATAAGAAATACTATTAAGATGACAGCAGGTAGCCTTTAACAAACAGATAACTCCATTAATCAGCCAAACACACCCTGGATCACACAAGCGACCATAGAAACAATTAACAAACGAAAAGAAATGAAAAGAAAGGGTACTTTACCGAAAGAAGACTGTGACCTATACAAGAAACTAAGTAAAAAGATACAGAGACAATGCGGACAGGACAAAAAAAACTACATTAAAAAAATATGCAGTATGGGAAGATGAAAAAGTGATCGAACGATAGAGACAATATTGCTAAGAATTATACACCGAAGAAACAAAAATAACGGTCGATCAACAGAAAGAAAATATACAACTTGAAATGTCTGAAATTAAGAAAGCCATAAAAAACCTAAAGCTAAATAAATCCTCGGGAACAGACAGAGTCCCTGCTGAATTCATAAAAGCACTAGGAGACCCGGGAATTAAAATCTTACATGAGATATGCAATAAGATCTGGCAAAATGGTCACTGGCCTAAAGACTGGACAACGTATGCTTTATTCCTATTCACAAAAAGGGATCTACCAAAAAATGTGAAAATTATCAAACGATATCTCTAATTTCACATGCCAGCAAAATCCTGCTTAAAATAATAGATAGACGGCTGCAAAACTACTTAAAAAGCCAGATCCCTTTAGAACAAGCAGGCTCCTTTAAGGGTAGAGGGACTAGGGACCAAATATTTAACATCCGCCAATTAATCGAGAAAGCCCGGGAGTTCAATACAGCCATGCTCCTATGCTTTATAGATTACAAGAAGGCTTTTGATTGTGTTCGATGAAGTAGTCTTTGGAATGTATTGAAAGAAATGGGAGTCCCTTTTTATCTCGTATCTCTGATTAGCAACCTATATGGAAATAACAATGCCATAGTTAGTCTCGACAATAAAACATCAAATATTTTCAAAGTACATAGGGGAGTGCGTCATGGATGTATCCTATTGCCGAGGCTGTTTAATGCTTACGGTAAATTTATAATGAGACGAGTCCTAGAGAATTTTAAAGGAGGTTTATCAATCAATGGTAAAAAGATACATAATCTCAGGTACGCGGACGACACTAACCTAATAACAAGAGATGAAGATGAGATGATTACACTTCTTGATCAGGTTGCAAATAAAAGCCGAGCCCTAGGTCTCGAAATAAATTTAGACAAGACCAAGCTAATGATCATTGATAGGAGTAACACCATAAGTTAAGAAATCTGCAAAATAGAATTGAAGTAGTAGAGTAATTAATCTATTTAGAATCGCTAATAAACATCAAGGTAGGGTGCGAAACAGAAATAAGTAGACGGATAGTATTAGCCAGGACAGCAATGTCAAACTTATCCAAGATATGGAAAGACGGTTGCATAACCAGAAACACTAAAGGAGCCCTCTTATTGTTTTTAATATTTTCATATGGTTCCGAATCCTGGACAATAAAGTCGAACGACAGGCAACGAATAGATGCATTTGAAATGTAATGCTGGCGGAGGATGCTTCGCATACCCTGGACTGCACACCGGACCAATGTGTCAGTATTAAGCGAATTAGGAATCAACGATCGATGTTGGTAGGAAAACAAATAAATGGGGCGCTGTATAAAAATAAAGGTAAAAAAGACAAGAGAACCAAATGTTTGTTAACAGAGAAGAAAGCATAACAAATTGCAAATTGTTTATTAAGGAAGCAAGAGTGGAACAAGTAAAGAGCAGCCAAATCGTGTCAAAATAAGTGCGACTGACTGTGCCCATGTGGGGTTGCTAGTCCTTTATCGGGCGCCGTCCCAGGTGGCAGATAGGGGAATACCTCCTAGATATAGGTGGTACCGAGGAAATCAAATACTCGGGACGAACCAAAACTAGCACTGACCGAGCAGTAACCTACTCTTGATGACCAACGGCTTTAGGCGAAAGAGTTACCAAGAGATGGACAATCTCTTGCCATTGGGATAAGAAATCATCCCTATAGGCGGACGAACCTATGAAGGTCAACGGCATGAGAATGCAGAACGCAAACGAGAACTACTGCAGTAAAGGTCTTTAAGACACTTCTAGTTACTCATTATGGTTATAAATACGATAGACAATATACAGAACACTACTGATGATGGAAGTCGGATACCAAGATCCGGAGTAGTATAAAATTACAGGGCCTCTCCGGTCGTCAGCATGGAAAATCACTGTAATTAGGACAAATACTGTAAAATAGCAACATGAAATGCTCAAAGCATGTTTCAAGCGGAAAAACTTGATAATATTGTACAGGAAATAACAAGACTACAAATAAATATACTTGTAATCAGTAACACGCAATGGCCAAACAACGGAGAATGCTCATTTGAAGATGGAATGTTTTATTATAGTGGAAGCGATGATAATCAGCCACATAGATATGGGGTGGGAATATGTGTTAAAAGAAATATGGTAAAATCAATACTGAATGTAGTTAGATACTCAGAGAGAATTATAATGATACAATTAAAATCTCAAAACGAAAAGACCAATCTAATCCAAGTATACGCACCCACAGCCGACAAATCGGATTAGAAAATCGAAAAATTCTACAATGAAATCGATACACTTCTTAGGACAACTAAAAAGCGAAATACAACGATACTCCTTGGCGATTTCAACGCGAAAGTTGGAAAAGGAAAAGTCGGAGAATATGTTGGGAGTATGGTCCGGAAGACAGAAATAAACGCGGAGATAGATTAATAGAGTTTTGCCAACAAAATGACTTGGTAATTACAAATACATGGTATAAACTACCGAAAAGACGATTGTATACCTGGACTTCACCAAGACGCACACCGCAGCATATCATCAGAAACCAAACTGACTACGTGTTAACTAACAGGAGATATCGAAATGCCATGAAATCGGTTAAAGCTTATCCAGGCGCCGATATAAAATCTGATCATAACCCCTTAGTGGCAACATTCAGACTGAGCTTCAAACAGCTGAAAAAAAAGACACTACCCCCAAGACTAAATACAGACTAGTTACTTAGAGTACATAAGACAACTGTTTGAAGATCAACGAGAAGAACTACAACTCCAAGAAGTCGAAATAGACCCTCTTATCACTAGGACCGAGGTAGAATATGCCATAAAATGTACCAAAATTGGAAAAGTACCTGGTCCTGATGGTATTCCAACAGAACTATATAAAACTCATAGAATATGATCAACTGCAAATAATAGTAAATCTATATAACACTATCTATCGTACAGGAATTATCCCTACAGATTATCTGAGATCAACCATCGTAATGTTGCCAAAGAAAGTAAATGCAAAGGAATGCGCTGAGCATCGCACAATAAGCTTAATGTCCCACACTTTAAAGAGCTTCCTCAAAATCATACGCAATCGAATATACAAAAAGCTGGAAATCGATATTAGTGAAAATCAGTTTGGATTTCGAAATAGAATGGGCACACGTGAAGCCTTATTTGCGGTAAATGTAATAATACAAAAATGTTTGGATTTGAACAAAGAAATGTATATGGGATTTATTGACTACGAGAAGGCATTTGACAGGGTGAGGCACGAAAAGATAATTAACCTCTTACGAGAAAGTCAGCTCGATGAGCAAGATGTCAGAATAATAAAGAACCTCTTTTGAAATCAAGTCGCTTTGATCAGCTCTAAAGGAAAAACATCAGAAAATATCAAAATACAACGAGGGGTTAGACAGGGATGTGTCTTGTCACCACTTCTGTTTAATTATTATTCAGAGGCTATATTCAAAAAAGCTCTCAGGAACAGGAACGAGGGGATAAATATAAATGAAAAGATTATAAAAAACATACGTTATGCTGATGACACCTTGATCATAACCGACAACATACATGATCTTCAAGTATTACTACAAGAGATCGATCGGGTCGGCAGGGAGAACGGTTTAAAAATGAACTATACAAAAACTAAATTTATGGTCGTAAGTAAAACCCCATTAAAACATCCTAATACCAACAACAATATCAATTCAGTGTTGGTCGAGAGAGTAAAGCAATATTAGTATCTCGGCACGTGGATCAATGATAGGCATGATCAGACTCAAGAAATCAAAGTCAGAATCGAAAAGGCTAGAAATGTTTTCTTTAAAATGAAACAACTATTATTTACCCACACTTAAACCTTCAAATACGTCTGAGAATGGGTAAATGTTATGTAATCCCAGTGCTTTTATATGGACTAGAATTATGGACGATCAACAAAGCCACAATGAAAAAGCTCCAGGCATTTGAAATGTGGATCTTCCGGCGTTTACTGAAAATATTGGGGAAAAAAAGATTTCCAATAAAGAGGTTCTACGCCGAGTAGAAAAAAAAGAGAATTGGAGATCTTGATTAAAGCCAGAAAACTGAAATATCTCGGTCACATTATGCGTGGAGAGAGATACAGTATACTACGACTGATAATGGAGGGAAAGATTGCAGGAAAGAGATCGGTGGGAAGAAGACGTATATCCTGGCTGAAAAATCTAAGAGAGTGTTTGGATACACATCCCTCCATAGAGAAGTGTTGGTTGTTCCTTAACTAATGTATGGTGGTGAATGTTGAGTTTGTCAAAAGAAGCATGAAAGTAAGATCAAAGAATATTCTGAGAAGTATAGCTGGAGTGACTCCAATGAATAAAGTAGGAAATACTGTTGTAAGGGAACGCTGTGATGTGACAGATTATGTATTTACAAAGATAGATAAAGAAATACTTATATGGTTTGGACACGTAGAATGAAAGATAATTGACATGTCGGTAAAGGACGACCTATGCGAATGTCTCTCCATTATATCAAAATTGTTTTAAAGAAACCACAGGTCAAGAGTACTAGCAACCGATGAGCAAGTATGAAAATTATGATGAAAGTAAAGAAAAGACGTTTGTAAGAACTATAGTAAGTAGACAGAAGTTGTCGTAGCCTAACCTAACGGAAAAAAGGCGTGACTGTATGTATGAATAACTATAACTATTACTTTATATGTGATTTATGTATGTGTAGTGAAACTGTGTAAACAGAGGAAAAATAAGTTTTATTTCTTACTTTAATTAAAAAAATAATTTTGCTTAATTAAACTACGTTTACTTTTAAGTATAAGTAATCATTGTTATTATACAGTGCGCATCTAAAGTCCGTTCCCCGCTACTAATTTTTGAACCACATGGTATATCGCAACGAAATTTAAGGGCTTAAATAGGAGATAAAAACCTATTTTTTGTGAAAAAATGATAGTTAAAAATTTTAAAATGGCGGCTAAGCGCGATCTTGAATTACTTTTTTAAATAGAACACCCTATGTATTATTTCATTTTTGAAATTTGCTTATAATTCTTAACATTTTTCTTAAAAAACTTTACTCCCAAATTTAATTAATTTCAAAATATTAACGTTTAAAAAGTGACATTTCGGTTTAAAATAAAGAATGAATTTTGGTCACTTCTGGTAAAACGTTTTTTTAACTAAATTTTGTTATTAATTTGTAGATAAATCTCTTAATGAATTGGAATAATAAGAGAGGTAAAGAATGTTTATTCTCTCTCAATTGTTCTTGTTAACCACACACAAAATATAGCCCACCATTCTGGATTATCATCCGTGAGCGCATGTAGAATTTTTATTTCATAATATAAAACTTTCCTTTTTTAGGACTCTTTGGAGACTTTTAGAACATATTCCGCAGGATTCAGCCGGTGTAGACGTCGGTTGAGTCGGATTGATTACCATTTCAGCAACAAAAATGTAAATAATTATGGACAGATTTTTAAAATAAAATAATATACAGGGTTGTCTATTTAAAAAAGTAATTCAAGATGGCGCTCAGCAGCCATTTTAAAACATAAAGCTTTCATTATTCCATAAAAAAAAGGTTTTACCTCCTGTTTAGGCTCTTCAATTTTTGTTGCGATATACCAGGTGCTTTAAAAATTAGTAGGGGGAATGGACTTTAGACGCACACTGTATATCTTCTTCATCTATGTAAACATTTCGTAAAAATTATTGCAAAGGTGTATTTTAGTATTGTAAAATTTATCGCTATCTGTATATTTTTGGCATCCAAAATGCATATAAGTTGCGCATGGTCCGGAGTACTCTAACCATAGTATCATCGTGTAGTTTTGAAATACACCAATGGAAAATACATTATATAAATTTTTGAAATTAATATTTTTCTCAAATACCTTTCACTAATAGCATTTCATTATTTGCAAAAGTACACAAAAATGGACCGTCTACATCACCAAAGGGACGAAAGAAAAATTATGACCAATGAAGGAAAGACTGCGAACAAGTAAGTGTGTAGAACGTTCTTTACTTTAAAAATATTTTAAATTGTTATCAGCTTTGCAGCAATAAAAATATTACATAGTCAAATAAAAAAACATTTCTCCAGAAAATTTTAATGTTTCTTTTTTTAAAATTGAACCGACCAATAAAAAGTATGGATTATTACTTAATAAGTGATGTTTTAACGTGTAGAAGCACTTATTTTGACACATTTTAGCTGCTCTTTTAAGTTATGCAGTGCTTCATTTATTTGTTTTCCACCAAAAACCTTTACAGTCATACTTTCTGTCTCTCGTAAACTATAAAACCAAGTAAACAAACTCATTCAATTGTTTCACTCTTGCTTCCATAATCAGCACTTTGCAATTTGTCATGATTTCTTCTCTTTCAACAACTATTAGGTTCTTTCCTTTTTTTTACCTTAACTTTCATTTAAGGTATCATGCATAATATCAATTATTGCCTGCAAATCTTCATCAGATGATGCTAATGTAACCTGATTATCTGCATAAAGAAGACATTTGACGGTTAAATTATTCATTTTTAATCCATACAAACCCTCTTTTAAATCTTTAAAACAAACGTCAAACGAACAGCTACGGCTGCTACAGCGATCCATCATAGACACTGTAGACAAACTACCGGACGATGGTCCACAAGTGCGATTCCAGAGCTGCACAATTCAACCTGAAATTCTTCTTTTATCCTGTACGGAGGCTGAGACGGTCCAGTGGATGAAGGAAGTGATATGCTCCTTTCAACCTTGGGAAAACGCCCAGCTGAAGGTGGTACAAAAGGAAGACATACAGAAACCTCAGAAACCCTGTGTAGCTTTCATCACAGACGATAAAGGACTAGCCAGACCGACAGAAGAACAGGTAACCAACCGTCTGCGGAGAGGAAAAGTAAACCTTTCCATACTCCCTCTACGTAGGAATGGCTAACCACATTCATTTTCTCCAGGCAAACATTCAACATGCTAGAGCGGCTTCATATGTCCTCAGCAGAGGGTTCGCCAAAAAGCAATTCGATGTGGCACTAATCCAGGAACCTTGGACTTTCAATACAGACAGAATAGGCGGCCTAGAAAACTGCTCCATAAGTTAATTGCGTGTACTCTAGGTGGTAAGCCAAGAGCATGCATACTCATCAGGAAAAACATTAATTATATTAGGTTAACAAAATTCTCGATCTCAGGAGGAGATAGTAGTTTAGATGTAGTCGTCTGCTCTGCTAAGTACCCTGGAGACCGAAAATAACAACCTCCTCCAGCAGCAGTGCAAGATCTAGTCGCCTTCTGTAAGAGGAACAACAGGCAACTGATCATTGGATACGACGCAAATTTCCATCATCTGGATTAGGGCAGCAGCGACATCAATGAAGGAGGTGAGTACTTATATAATTATATAATGTGAAAAGGGCTAGCAGTAAACAACGTAAACATGGAACCAACCTTCGTTAAACGAATTCGCGGAGAAGTTCTCGACATAACTATTAGTACACAGTTTATTAGTACCAAAATAGTTAACTGGCATGTATCTACCCGAGCCCTCATGCTCAGATTATAGACATATACGATTTGATATGGGGACAGGACAACGTCCGAGAGTGCAGTTTTGAGATCCAAAATGCACAGATTGGAAAGGGTACTGTGAATCACTCCAACAGCACCTAGGTAACGGTACTAGCACTATACAAAATAGAGACGAAATAAAATCGGCAAATAAGCATATCGCATCCGCCCTTCCAACGACCTATAAGGAAAACTGCCCATTAAAGGAGAAGATGGACCATATAGGTACAACCTGGTGAAGCAAAAGCTAAGACAAAAAAAAAGGAAAAGTTCGACGTCTCTTCAATCGAGCTAAAGAAACAGGTTGTTGGGAAATCTATCGCACAGCTCAAACGACTTTCAACAAAAAAATAAGGAAAGCCAAAAGTGAATCCTGGAGGAGATTCTGTCAGAGTATATAAGAACTACCTGCCAGCACAAGAATCCACAAGGCTCTTGCCAGAGATCCGACGCAAGAGATTGGATCGATAAAACGACCAGATGGCTCTTTTACGGATTCTGGTAGGCCAACGTTATAGACTTTCTTGCAGCCCCTTTTTTCTGGCAGTCTGCTTCTGAGTGACCAGAAACAAATTCCGCTTTTAATGGGAACGACATCACGACCCAAAAGGGTTGGACTGAAGAAATGTTTTAAAAGTGGTCACTCCAGCATCAGTACAATGGGCGGTAAACTATTTCATTTCATACAAGTCTCCAGGAAAGGATGGTGTTTACCCTGCCCTCATTTAGAAGGACAGCAAAATTTTACTACCTCTTCTGGTTAAACTATTCAGAGCAAATTTAGCGTGGAGTTATATTCCGCTGGGATGGTAAACGGCGAGAGTTGTTTATATACATAAACGGATACGGTGAACCATTCCCTACCTAAATCCTTCCGACTTATCAGCCTTACCTTATTTTTTTATAAAAACTATTGATAGACATAACAGAGAGGAACATAACATAACATAACATAACATAACATAACATAACATAACATCCCTTAAATCCCCATCGATATGCCTACCAAACAGGCAAATATACGGATTTAGTACTAAACAATCTAGTAGGAAAGATCGTCCATTCCCTTAAACATAAGGAAATTGCGCTAGCAGCTTTTCTAGATATAGAAGAAGCGTTCAATACCGCCCTACTACAATAAGGGATAGAGGGATCGACAGTAAAATCTGTAACTGGATCAAAAGCATGATTGAAAACCGATATGTTATTTCATTTTTGCATGGAGAGTCGATTAGGTTCAGGGCGAAGAAGGGGTGTACACAAGGTGGGGTGGTACTTTTACCCCTAGTCGACTCTCTGCTGAGCGAGCTTTCCATGCAGGGAGTAGATTTTCAATGATATAGGGTGATCTGGTTAAAGTAGTTAGAGGGAAATTTAAAGCGACGATCTCAAACGTCCTCCAAGAAGCCTTCAACGCAGTATACAGATGGTGCGAGAGGAAACAGAAACAGATGTCTGTTAACCCCCGGAAAACTTAAATTATTTCTTCTGCAGAAAGGAAAAAGCTAGCTAAGCTCGGCAGCATTTCATTTCCGGCGGAAGTAAAATACCTGCGATAAAAGGCTCATCTGGAACGCCCACCTGGAAAAAACAATTAACAAAGCCAGGTTTTTTCTCTGGAATCTCAGAAGAGTATGTGGCAAATCTTGGGGAATGAACCCTAAACAGATTTACTGGATTTATCAAACAATGATAATATCTATGGTCACGCATGGTTCAGTAGTCTGGTGGACCAAAGGGTTACAACAGACAGCTAGAGCAAAGCTTGTCTTTAGCAGATGGCATGCCTGGCCATAACTGGAGCTATGTCCAGCACACCAACGTCAGCGATTGAACACTTCCTAAATCTTCCTTCTCTAGATATTCTTTTAAAAAGGGAGGCCAGGACAGTCTCTTACAGATTCCTGTCTTTAGAAAGGCAAATTAATAAAGAGCAACTCGGTAAACATTTTGGGATACTAAGTGAAACAAAAAACTACCAAATTTTCGGGATGGTTCTTGACTTGCTAGCCACAAAAATACACGTAGAAAAGTCGTTCAAAGTCCTCTTTCTGAAGAGAGACGAATGGGTGAGGGAAAAAATCCTCTTTCCAGAGACTGAATACGTAATGTACACAGATGGTTCAAAAACCCCTGATGGAGTTGGGGCCGTTGTTTTCAGCAGGAAACCAAAGATTGAAATATCTACCAGTCTTGGCAGGTATGCTACAATCTTTCAGGCTAAAGTCTTCGCTATCGAATTGTGTGCAAGAAAGTTAACCAACAGACCTCTAGCAAACAAAAACAAGTATAATATCAAACAGCCAAGCTGCTTTAAAAGCACTGAGCTCCAACGAGATAAATTCTAAACTTGTATGGAACTGCATCGAATCCTTAGAGTACCTTGGTGCGAACAACAGGGTGACTCTATTGTGGATACCTGGGCATCAAGGGGTGGAGGGAAACGACAAAGCCAACACCCTTGCAAAGCAGAGGGCCAAATCTGCGTTCACTGGACTAGAACCGGTTTTTGGTGTCACCACAAGTGCCGCCAAAACAATTATTGAAACTTCAGTGCTGCCCTATGCTCCAGGGTATATTAAGTCCGTTGTGGAGATTGAGAGGTGTCAAATATATTGGAACTTCTTATTTCCCACCGTCAGGTAGATACAAGCCAATAAGCCAGACTTAGTCCTCCTCGACAACCTAACTAAGACAATGTTCGTAATCGAATTTTCGGCACCAGCCGAACCAAACATTGCCTTAAAAGAAAAGGAAAAACGAATTTAAACTCCGCAGATTTTATCCAGACTTTACTAAACTAGTTATCCTGATAATAGGCTCCCTCGTTGGTACACGACACACACTGCTCTCGGAACTCCAGAAAAAACCAGCTTGCCGAAAAAGGCACACGTTTTAGCTGGGGCAATGCAGAGGGCCGCCATCCTGTGATCATTACGTCTGCTTAGGGCACACGATATCCGGTCCCAGTGATCACTCACCTGACGGCATGAGTAGTGGTCACTGGTTTCTCTCCAGCTCGGCTCTGCGAGGTATCGGAACCGCAGAGACGTGACTGGGATTAATTAAATTAAATCTATAATAAAAATAATATCTTTTATTTCATAAAATAAAACATAAATGAATAACGTATATTAAGTTGCCAAGAAATAAATGGCGAAGTTTATGTTAAACTACAAAATAGGTAGGTGAAATTTAAATAGGTCCGTGACTAAAAATATTTTACTGCGCTACCTAATGTTACAGTAAAATAATAAAAAAATAATAAGTCAATAATATCTTTTGGATAGCTTTTATTTTTCATTAATGTCATTACAAATTATCTTTCTTATTAGTTATTGCCAAGTTTAATTTCATAATCACTGATATTCATTTTGAGCAACGTATTTACTCCAACCATGTAAATTTTATCTGTTTACACTTAGAGGTAACTTATATTTACCTAAAGTTAATTAAAGAATCTTGCAGTACTAAAGAATCCCGTAATTCAAAATTCATGGTAAAAGATGATTTCATCAAAAATTTTACAACTGATATTGCAGTTCCGGTTGACCATGGGCTGAATACCAAGAAAATCCTTGAAGATGGATAACTGTTGATTTATAAACGATTTGCGACCGAAACCATTTTGTCAAAAATTACTACTGCCAAAAAGATTGTTATTATGTGAAATCTTTTTTTTTTGGTAACCAGGGAAAAGTGTCATATTTTAATAGGCGAGTAACGATATGTATCTATAAAGAAAGTAAAAAAAATTATTTACTCCTAGTAAATTATATATTTATTATTCAACTGTAATTAATAGTATCTGTAAACAAACAACGTGAGTCATAATACACACTATAACTCACTATAATAAATCGGAAAAGATTCTTGGAAATATTTACGAACCGAATATCAAGGTGGCTCTGTGCTTCTGTACAAGCCGGTTGGCCGAAAGGAAACAGTCCATTATTGTTATTGAGGGGAGTAATGTCACATGAATAATTTTGACGTTTTCAAGTTAAGTTGTTACCTAATTGTAGTGAATGTTTTGTTAAAAAAGATGTATTCAGATAGTGAAGATAAATTATTATGTACACTTTCAGAAATAAGACAAGCAGCTAATGTTCAAGTTTGGTGTAGCAGTAAGAACATTAAGTCATCGTTCACAGAAAATGTTCTTATGGCATATTTTAGTGAACTTATCACTAAATATAAAGCATCGTCTTTATGGACCTTCTACTCCATGCTAAGAAGCACACTCAACATAAATAATTGAATCAATATAGAGAAATATTTGAAATTACGTGCCTTTTTTAAACTTCAATCAGAGAAAGATATAACTAAAAAGGCAAAAACTTTTACGCCAGAACAGCTTAATAATTTTATAAATGAAGCTCCTGATGAGAAATATCTGGCGACAAAGGTAGTAGATCTCACAAAAATTCAATCGTTTTTATCATCTAGTCAATTACATAATTTATTTTAGGTTTCTTTAATAATGGGCATTATGGGTACTTGTCGGGCAGCAGAATTGCACTATATGCAAATTACAGATTTAGAAGACCATGGATCTATTTTTCTGGTTTGTGTACCAAAATAAAACCAAAAATTCCATTCCCAGAAAATTCAATTGCTACGGGAAATTTTTGTACCATAGTTAAGAAATATTTAAATCTTCGTTTTACCGATATATCGCTAACGATATTATTCTTGAAATTTCAAAATGGAAAAAATCACTCACAAAGAATTGGCATTAATAAAATTTGAGCAATGAGTAAAGACATTGTTACATTTTTAAAATTACCAGACTTATTTATATACTGGGCATTGTTTTCGCCATTCCTCGGCAACTTTATTAGTAATTGCTACTGTGGCTGAGGGGTACGTTGATGATTCCGAGAAGAATAATACAAATACTGCAAATAAAATATACAGTTCTCAACCAGTTAGTACATCAACAACATATATGCAACACAAAAAGAAACAATAAAGTTGCATAATTCAGTCCCACATATTCAGTTTACTGGTTGTTTAAACTTTACAGTTAATTTTATTAATAAACAAAATGAATTATTACAACCAAAATTTTTAAAGCATTGTTATAGGTAGGTAACTACTAAGATTTGCCAATAAAGTTCTTTCTCTGTACTTGTATCTTAGTATTTATTGTTATAGTCGTAGATAAAGTATTGTTCTGTATTACTTTCCCCACTAGCATATATTTTGTCTTGTCTTCATTTATTTGTAATCCGAATGTTTGTGTTTCTGTGACCAACTTCTCTACAGCTTTTGTTAGACTTTTTTTTTTGGTGACAATTGTGAGGTCGTCGGAATAAGTGATTAACTGGATCTCGTTCAGTATAATATTTTTTTCGTTTAAGTTTGCTTTTCTCACAATGGTTTTTAGTATTATGTAAATTAAACAGTGTTGGAAAAATTTAATCTCTTTGTTTTACTCCTTTGTTCATGTTGAATTCTTCCGATACCTCACCTTGGAATTTTACATTTTTTTTAGTGCTTTGTAGGATTATTTTCAACACTACTTTAGGCTTCTTTGAGATTCCTAGAGTTTTTAGTTCTTTATTAAATTTAGATCTTATGATTGAGTCAAATTCGTTGCTGAACTATAAAAATGATGTGTAGATCATTATTGTTTACAGGGAACTTCAAGTATCTGCTAGATTATGTGTATTGCAGTTACTATTGATGTTCTTGGTCTGAACCCGTTTTGGTAATCGATAATTTATTGCTTGCCTTCGCTTTTTTAAGATCTTATCGTCTAAAGTACAAAATAGAGGGTTTTATGATGGCATGCCAAGATTGAAGTTATAAATACTCTGGTTTATAGACGTTCCATACTGAATCACGATGTTAACATTACTTGCAGAGCGTGTGGAGCATAACCAGAAACCATAATACACGTACTATGGGCATGTTCCCTTTATGCTGCGTCGGAATGGATAAAATAAGGTTAACGAAAGAGATTTATTAGGCGATTGAGAATGGGCGAGTCGGTAAAAGGCGACCTATACGAACGTATATCGATTAGATCAAAATTGTTTTAAAAAAAGGCCAAGCCAAGAGTACCAGCATTCTACAAGCATGTATAAAAGCGCTGATGAAATAAGAAGAAGCAAAAGAAGTTTGTAAGAGCCGTAGCAAGTGGAAAGAAGTGGTCTCTGCCTACCCCTACGGAAAAAAGGCGTGACTATAAACTAATATGTATGTATGTAACCAACTAATAAAAGCGTTGGACTATTACTTAATAAGTGATTTGTTTACGTGTTTAGAAACTGTGTGAGCAGAGGGAATCAAATCTCATTATGTTTTTAACAATTTAAAAAAAAAACAAACAAACAAACTGCGTTTAACTTTTAAATATACATTCTGTTGAAAATCAGTACTTCCAACTGTACAATTCCTCTTTGAGAAATTCCTTGATTTTTAAAAAAAAAGTTTAGTTTATTTTTACAAACTTAAAAACATAACTGCCTAAGGACCTCTGCAAAAAATGTTGTTGGATTTAAAACAAAAAACAAAAATCTGAAAATTACTTAATGCAAAATTCAAAGGGAAGGTCTTTATCTAACTGGTGGATTTAATTATTTGTATTTTTCCTTTTAAAAAAAAACAAAATTGAAGATATCAAGAAAACCAGGGACAGTTGCATTGCGCAAATGCATAGATTGCAAAATTCAGCCGATGAGCTAATAAGCAACCCTGAAAAAACATTGTTGATTTTTAAGATTCAACAACTCAGTGCCTATTGTCAAAAATATTCACATTGCCAGGACCAGTAAGATGAAACCGCGACTGAACCGGAGGACAGAACAAAAATTGAGGAATGCTACATAAAAACGATCAGCAAACTTGAAAAAGCCTCACAAGATTTAGAAATAAAAGTTCAAAGAATATAAAATGGTAAATAAACCATGAGCTCTCATTCGCGACTCAAGTTACCTAAAATATGAATTCCTCCATTTTCGGGAAACGTTTTAAAATATATTTCTTTCATTAATCTTTTTAACTCGTTAATAAAGAATAAACCTTAATTTCTACAAACTCGAAAAAAAAGTTCTATTTACGTTCTCATTTAGAGGGTGAGGCTCTTAAACTAATAGAGTCTCTAACAATTTCAAATGAAAATTTTGAAATCGCTTTGAATTTGTTAGAAAACAATTTTCGTCACAATGTATTAAATCATTTTTAAAACTTGTTAAATGTAATAGAACTAAGTAAATGTAACTTTTCGAATCCGAGGAATTTTATCACTGGAGCTCAATCAACATTTAAATTCTTGTTAACTCTAAATCAAGAACCCAATCAGTTATTTGAATCGTTAGTAACGCAGATACTAGTTCAAAAATTAGATTATATTACCCGCAGATCATTTAAAGAACAAAACAATTCATCAAAATTAAATAATACTCAAGATTTTTTTAATTTCTTCGTAAAAAATTTTAAACTCTATATGCAGTACAATCATGTTCAAAAAATAAAAATACTAGTGAAATTAGTAAATCGGAGTTAAATGCAAAACATAAAAAATTAGTACTGAGTCGCTAAATCAAAATAGACAATCGTGGTCAAAAGCATCATCTATGTGTGTTAATTGCAAAAGCCCTGAGCACAAAATTTATTCGTGCCAGGAATTTATCTCGGCACCCGTGTTTCAAAGAAAAGAAATAGCTCTCAATATCAAAGTATGCACAAATTGTCTAGGATCCGGTCATGACGTCAACGCTTGTCGCTCACATCGCCGTTGCTCTTCGTGCAATCATAGACATCTCTCTTTGTTACACACCATCTCAAACGCGAACACTTCAACATTACACCACCCCCCTAACCAGAACTACAACTCTCAGCCAAGATTGCTAGTAAGCTGTCTATCCGCTTTCTCACCTACTTCCAGCTACAGCTAAGATTCAAATAAAAAATTCCAAAGGTTCTACACTTATCGCAAAGGTTCTACTTGACAATAGAAGTCAAACATCGTTTATCACTCAAGAATTTGCTAAAAAGTTACAAATAAAAACTTACTCTAATCTCATAACCATTTCAAGTGTCTGCCAATCAAAAAGTAATATAAATAAATCGACAAATATTATTTTCGCCCCATTCTTTAATAGCTCCAAATCATTTAGCGCTGATTGTGCAATAGTGCCTAGTATCACTTATCATTTACCACATTTCAAAATGAACAAGGTGCAAATACCAATACCAGAATCACTTGAACCTTATCTAGCAGATAAAGATTTTTATCTTTCCTCACTACTTCAAACTTCATTCATTCCTCTACGAGCTCCACATTGGGGTGGACTGTGGAAAGCAGCGATAAAAAGCACCAAATTTCATCTGATCAGGAACATACGAAATTCAGTTTACACCTTTGAACAACTAGCAACAGTCTTTGCCCAAATCGAAGCAATATTAAATTCACGCCCCATTTCAACCCTATCAGCTGACCCGTCTGACTTAAACCCCTTAACTCCAGGGAATTTTCTCATCGGAGCCCGTTTGACTGCTCTTCCCGATCCGAACGTAACTTCCGTCCCCGAAAATCGTGTTTTTTTTTTGGCAACAATGCTTACGCTCTCAGCAGCAGTTTTGGAAAAGGTAGCCCACCAACTATTTAAATCGGCTTCAGAACCGCCCAAAATTGCTGATATCTAATCCTGAACCCTTAATTAATGATCTCGTTCTTGTCAAAGGAAAAGGTACTCCCCCTCTCAAATGGCCGCTTGCCAGAATCGTAGAAATTATTCTCGGAAAAGGCGGCCGGTCTAGGGCTGTCAGAATCAAAACCCAGGATGGCACCTATGTGCGCCCCATCACTAAAATAGCTTGATTACCTAAGTCAGATCAATAAATAAAATTCTCACCTTTAAATATTTGTCAAACTCCGCCTGCATGATCGCGGGATGAACCAAGTAGCCTTGTGATTATGTTGCCGGTCCAAAGTCCGGAAAAAGGAGGAAGGTTCATGGGTCAGGCCAGCTCCCTGCCCAAGGTAAAAAGAGCAACAGGCTCACAGAACCGAAAATCTGCCTTGGACAAGGATGGATGTAAAGATGACGAACCATGCACGAAAAAGGAGAACGATTTGGAAAAAGAGAAATGTACTTCGCTTCGCCACCTGAAACATAAAAACACTTAACAACAAAAAACAAAAAGTCACTAACGAACTAGGGGACAACAATATCAACATTTGTGCACCACAAGAGACAAAGAAGAAAGTTAAGGGGTCAAAGGCTATATGGTGATTATATAATCATATATAGCGGAGTAAACAAAAATGAACGAGCAAAAGAAGGAGTAGCAGTGGCAATACATAAAAGATATGAAGAACATTTTGAGTAATCCTCACGTATAACGTTACTAAACTCAAACAGTTCATTGATATGTTCTTATATGCGCCTGAAGACAACAAGCCAAAACAAGAGCGGAAAGACTTTTACTTACGACCAATTACAAATTATCGAAATGCTACCGCAGAATCAACCACTGATAGTACTAGGGGATTTTAATGCTCGCATAGGCAATGAAATAGTACCAGGTGTAAAACAACGATTTAAAGAAGAGGCGCTGAATGATAATGGATAGCTTATGATAAATGTTTGCTCACTTAATGATCTAAGAATTAATAACACCTTCTTTGATCACAAAATAAACTACAAGTACACGTTCAGAAATACCCGAGAACAACAATCGACAATTGACTACATCGTAACTAACAGGTCTGTACACCCGACACAAATACAGGATATAAGAACCCTAAATTCGACTGATGTAGGCAGTGATCACAGCTTACTATTAGAAAAAATTAAAATAGGGATGAAAGTGAAAAATAAGGAAAAATTAGAACCAGGGACACAAACACAAAAAAATATGTGCTGAATTACTTTGGGATATTAGTATAATAGAACTTTATCAAAAACAATTACAGGAAAACGTTAACAAGAACCCAATAAGCGAAGCGAAGAAGTAAATGAAATTTGAAAGAAACTAAAACGAAATATTATAGAAGCTGCAACAGAAGCTCTTGGCACCCGAAATATAAAACAACAAAAACACGGCCCCAATAAAACCCCATGGTTCTGCAACGAAGTCAAAGAACAATGCATCAAAAAAAGAAAGGCTTATTTAAAATACATGACAACTAAAACACCTGAAGCCTATAATAATTATAAGAGGGTATGAAATGCCACCTACACACTAGTTGGGAATCCTTCTCGAGAAAAATGGAAAGTGACCAAAACAAATTCCGCTTTTAATGGGAACGACATCACGACCCAAAAGGGTTGGACTGAAGAAATGTTTTAAAAGTGGTCACTCCAGCATCAGTACAATGGGCGGTAAACTATTTCTTTCCATACAAGTCTCCAGGGAAGGATGGTGTTTATTCTGCCCTCATTTAGAAGCACAGCAAAATTTTACTACCTCTTCTGGTTAAACTATTCAGAGCAAATTTAGCGTGGAGTTATATTCCGCTGGGATGGTAAACGGCGAGAGTTGTTTATATACATAAACGGATACGGTGAACCATTCCCTACCTAAATCCTTCCGACTTATCAGCCTTACCTTATTTTTTTATAAAAACTATTGATAGACATAACATAGAGGAAAATATTAGGAAACATCCCTTAAATCCCCATCGATATGCCCACCAAACAGGCAAATCTACGGATTTAGTACTAAACAATCTAGTAGGAAAGATCGTCCATTCCCTTAAACATAAGGAAATTGCGCTAGCAGCTTTTCTAGATATAGAAGAAGCGTTCAATACCGCCCTACTACAATAAGGGATAGAGGGATCGACAGTAAAATCTGTAACTGGATCAAAAGCATGATTGAAAACCGATATGTTATTTCATTTTTGCATGGAGAGTCGATTAGGTTCAGGGCGAAGAAGGGGTGTACACAAGGTGGGGTGGTACTTTTACCCCTAGTCGACTCTCTGCTGAGCGAGCTTTCCATGCAGGGAGTAGATTTTCAATGATATAGGGTGATCTGGTTAAAGTAGTTAGAGGGAAATTTAAAGCGACGATCTCAAACGTCCTCCAAGAAGCCTTCAACGCAGTATACAGATGGTGCGAGAGGAAACAGAAACAGATGTCTGTTAACCCCCGGAAAACTTAAATTATTTCTTCTGCAGAAAGGAAAAAGCTAGCTAAGCTCGGCAGCATTTCATTTCCGGCGGAAGTAAAATACCTGCGATAAAAGGCTCATCTGGAACGCCCACCTGGAAAAAACAATTAACAAAGCCAGGTTTTTTCTCTGGAATCTCAGAAGAGTATGTGGCAAATCTTGGGGAATGAACCCTAAACAGATTTACTGGATTTATCAAACAATGATAATATCTATGGTCACGCATGGTTCAGTAGTCTGGTGGACCAAAGGGTTACAACAGACAGCTAGAGCAAAGCTTGTCTTTAGCAGATGGCATGCCTGGCCATAACTGGAGCTATGTCCAGCACACCAACGTCAGCGATTGAACACTTCCTAAATCTTCCTTCTCTAGATATTCTTTTAAAAAGGGAGGCCAGGACAGTCTCTTACAGATTCCTGTCTTTAGAAAGGCAAATTAATAAAGAGCAACTCGGTAAACATTTTGGGATACTAAGTGAAACAAAAAACTACCAAATTTTCGGGATGGTTCTTGACTTGCTAGCCACAAAAATACACGTAGAAAAGTCGTTCAAAGTCCTCTTTCTGAAGAGAGACGAATGGGTGAGGGAAAAAATCCTCTTTCCAGAGACTGAATACGTAATGTACACAGATGGTTCAAAAACCCCTGATGGAGTTGGGGCCGTTGTTTTCAGCAGGAAACCAAAGATTGAAATATCTACCAGTCTTGGCAGGTATGCTACAATCTTTCAGGCTAAAGTCTTCGCTATCGAATTGTGTGCAAGAAAGTTAACCAACAGACCTCTAGCAAACAAAAACAAGTATAATATCAAACAGCCAAGCTGCTTTAAAAGCACTGAGCTCCAACGAGATAAATTCTAAACTTGTATGGAACTGCATCGAATCCTTAGAGTACCTTGGTGCGAACAACAGGGTGACTCTATTGTGGATACCTGGGCATCAAGGGGTGGAGGGAAACGACAAAGCTAACACCCTTGCAAAGCAGAGGGCCAAATCTGCGTTCACTGGACTAGAACCGGTTTTTGGTGTCACCACAAGTGCCGCCAAAACAATTATTGAAACTTCAGTGCTGCCCTATGCTCCAGGGTATATTAAGTCCGTTGTGGAGATTGAGAGGTGTCAAATATATTGGAACTTCTTATTTCCCACCGTCAGGTAGATACAAGCCAATAAGCCAGACTTAGTCCTCCTCGACAACCTAACTAAGACAATGTTCGTAATCGAATTTTCGGCACCAGCCGAACCAAACATTGCCTTAAAAGAAAAGGAAAAACGAATTTAAACTCCGCAGATTTTATCCAGACTTTACTAAACTAGTTATCCTGATAATAGGCTCCCTCGTTGGTACACGACACACACTGCTCTCGGAACTCCAGAAAAAACCAGCTTGCCGAAAAAGGCACACGTTTTAGCTGGGGCAATGCAGAGGGCCGCCATCCTGTGATCATTACGTCTGCTTAGGGCACACGATATCCGGTCCCAGTGATCACTCACCTGACGGCATGAGTAGTGGTCACTGGTTTCTCTCCAGCTCGGCTCTGCGAGGTATCGGAACCGCAGAGACGTGACTGGGATTAATTAAATTAAATCTATAATAAAAATAATATCTTTTATTTCATAAAATAAAACATAAATGAATAACGTATATTAAGTTGCCAAGAAATAAATGGCGAAGTTTATGTTAAACTACAAAATAGGTAGGTGAAATTTAAATAGGTCCGTGACTAAAAATATTTTACTGCGCTACCTAATGTTACAGTAAAATAATAAAAAAATAATAAGTCAATAATATCTTTTGGATAGCTTTTATTTTTCATTAATGTCATTACAAATTATCTTTCTTATTAGTTATTGCCAAGTTTAATTTCATAATCACTGATATTCATTTTGAGCAACGTATTTACTCCAACCATGTAAATTTTATCTGTTTACACTTAGAGGTAACTTATATTTACCTAAAGTTAATTAAAGAATCTTGCAGTACTAAAGAATCCCGTAATTCAAAATTCATGGTAAAAGATGATTTCATCAAAAATTTTACAACTGATATTGCAGTTCCGGTTGACCATGGGCTGAATACCAAGAAAATCCTTGAAGATGGATAACTGTTGATTTATAAACGATTTGCGACCGAAACCATTTTGTCAAAAATTACTACTGCCAAAAAGATTGTTATTATGTGAAATCTTTTTTTTTTGGTAACCAGGAAAAAGTGTCATATTTTAATAGGCGAGTAACGATATGTATCTATAAAGAAAGTAAAAAAAATTATTTACTCCTAGTAAATTATATATTTATTATTCAACTGTAATTAATAGTATCTGTAAACAAACAACGTGAGTCATAATACACACTATAACTCACTATAATAAATCGGAAAAGATTCTTGGAAATATTTACGAACCGAATATCAAGGTGGCTCTGTGCTTCTGTACAAGCCGGTTGGCCGAAAGGAAACAGTCCATTATTGTTATTGAGGGGAGTATGTCACTTGAATAATTTTGACGTTTTCAAGTTAAGTTGTTACCTAATTGTAGTGAATGTTTTGTTGAAAAAGATGTATTCAGATAGTGAAGATAAATTATTATGTACACTTTCAGAAATAAGACAAGCAGCTAATGTTTCAAGATTGGTGTAGCAGTAAGAACATTAAGTCATCGTTCACAGATAATGTTCTTTTGGCATATTTTAGTGAACTTAGCACTAAATATAAAGCATCGTCTTTATGGACCTTCTACTCCATGCTAAGAAGCACACTAAACATAAATAATTGAATCAATATAGAGAAATATTTGAAATTACGTGCCTTTTTTAAACTTCAATCAGAGAAAGATATAACTAAAAAGGCAAAAACTTTTACGCCAGAACAGCTTAATAATTTTATAAATGAAGCTCCTGATGAGAAATATCTGGCGACAAAGGTAGTAGATCTCACAAAAATTCAATCGTTTTTATCATCTAGTCAATTACATAATTTATTTTAGGTTTCTTTAATAATGGGCATTATGGGTACTTGTCGGGCAGCAGAATTGCACTATATGCAAATTACAGATTTAGAAGACCATGGATCTATTTTTCTGGTTTGTGTACCAAAAAAAAACCAAAAATTCCATTCCCAGAAAATTCAATTGCTACGGGAAATTTTTGTACCATAGTTAAGAAATATTTAAATCTTCGTTTTACCGATATATCGCTAACGATATTATTCTTGAAATTTCAAAATGGAAAAAATCACTCACAAAGAATTGGCATTAATAAAATTTGAGCAATGAGTAAAGACATTGTTACATTTTTAAAATTACCAGACTTATTTATATACTGGGCATTGTTTTCGCCATTCCTCGGCAACTTTATTAGTAATTGCTACTGTGGCTGAGGGGTACGTTGATGATTCCGAGAAGAATAATACAAATACTGCAAATAAAATATACAGTTCTCAACCAGTTAGTACATCAACAACATATATGCAACACAAAAAGAAACAATAAAGTTGCATAATTCAGTCCCACATATTCAGTTTACTGGTTGTTTAAACTTTACAGTTAATTTTATTAATAAACAAAATGAGTTATTACAACCAAAATTTTTAAGCATTGTTATAGGTAGGTAACTACTAAGATTTGCCAATAAAGTTCTTTCTCTGTACTTGTATCTTAGTATTTATTGTTATAGTCGTAGATGAAGTATTGTTCTGTATTACATTCCCCACTAGCATATATTTTGTCTTGTCTTCATTTATTTGTAATCCGAATGTTTGTGTTTCTGTGACCAACTTCTCTACAGCTTTTGTTAGACTTTTTTTTTTGGTGACAATTGTGAGGTCGTCGGAATAAGTGATTAACTGGATCTCGTTCAGTATAATATTTTTTTCGTTTAAGTTTGCTTTTCTCACAATGGTTTTTAGTATTATGTAAATTAAACAGTGTTGGAAAAATTTAATCTCTTTGTTTTACTCCTTTGTTCATGTTGAATTCTTCCGATACCTCACCTTGGAATTTTTTCATGTTTTTTAGTGCTTTGTAGGATTATTTTCAACACTACTTTAGGCTTCTTTGGGATTCCTAAAGTTTTTGGTTCTTTATTAAATTTAGATCTTATGATTGAGTCAAATTCGTTGCTGAACTATAAAAATGATGTGTAGATCATTATTGTTTACAGGGAACTTCAAGTATCTGCTAGATTATGTGTATTGCAGTTACTATTGATGTTCTTGGTCTGAACCCGTTTTGGTAATCGATAATTTATTGCTTGCCTTCGCTTTTTTAAGATCTTATCGTCTAAAGTACAAAATAGAGGGTTTTATGATGGCATGCCAAGATTGAAGTTATAAATACTCTGGTTTATAGACGTTCCATACTGAATCACGATGTTAACATTACTTGCAGAGCGTGTGGAGCATAACCAGAAACCATAATACACGTACTATGGGCATGTTCCCTTTATGCTGCGTCGGAATGGATAAAATAAGGTTAACGAAAGAGATTTATTAGGCGATTGAGAATGGGCGAGTCGGTAAAAGGCGACCTATACGAACGTATATCGATTAGATCAAAATTGTTTTAAAAAAAGGCCAAGCCAAGAGTACCAGCATTCTACAAGCATGTATAAAAGCGCTGATGAAATAAGAAGAAGCAAAAGAAGTTTGTAAGAGCCTACCCCTACGGAAAAAAGGCGTGACTATAAACTGATATGTATGTATGTAACCAACTAATAAAAGCGTTGGACTATTACTTAATAAGTGATTTGTTTACGTGTTTAGAAACTGTGTGAGCAGAGGGAATCAAATCTCATTATGTTTTTAACAATTTAAAAAAAAACAAACAAACAAACTGCGTTTAACTTTTAAATATACATTCTGTTGAAAATCAGTACTTCCAACTTTACAATTCCTCTTTGAGAAATTCCTTGATTTTTAAAAAAAAAGTTTAGTTTATTTTTACAAACTTAAAAACATAACTGCCTAAGGACCTCTGCAAAAAATGTTGTTGGATTTAAAACAAAAAACAAAAATCTGAAAATTACTTAATGCAAAATTCAAAGGGAAGGTCTTTATCTAACTGGTGGATTTAATTATTTGTATTTTTCCTTTTAAAAAAAAACAAAATTAAAGATATCAAGAAAACCAGGGACAGTTGCATTGCGCAAATGCATAGATTGCAAAATTCAGCCGATGAGCTAATAAGCAACCCTGAAAAAAGATTGTTGATTTTTAAGATTCAACAACTCAGTGCCTATTGTCAAAAATATTCACATTGCCAGGACCAGTAAGATGAAACCGCGACTGAACCGGAGGACAGAACAAAAATTGAGGAATGCTACATAAAAACGATCAGCAAACTTGAAAAAGCCTTACAAGATTTAGAAATAAAAGTTCAAAGAATATTAAATGGTAAATAAACCATGAGCTCTCATTCGCGACTCAAGTTACCTAAAATATGAATTCCTCCATTTTCGGGAAACGTTTTAAAATATATTTCTTTCATTAATCTTTTTAACTCGTTAATAAAGAATAAACCTTAATTTCTACAAACTCGAAAAAAAAGTTCTATTTACGTTCTCATTTAGAGGGTGAGGCTCTTAAACTAATAGAGTCTCTAACAATTTCAAACGAAAATTTTGAAATCGCTTTGAACTTGTTAGAAAACAATTTTCGTCACATTGTATTAAATCATTTTCAAAACTTGTTAAATGTAATAGAACTAAGTAAATGTAACTCTACGAATCCGAGGAATTTTATCACTGGAGCTCAATCAACATTTAAATTCTTGTTAACTCTAAATCAAGAACCCAATCAGTTATTTGAATCGTTAGTAACGCAGATACTAGTTAAAAAATTAGATTATATTACCCGCAGATCATTTAAAGAACAAAACAATTCATCAAAATTAAATAATACTCAAGAACTTTTTAATTTCATACATAAAAAATTTTAAACTCTATATGCAGTACAATCATGTTCAAAAAATAAAAATACTAGTGAAATTAGTAAATCGGAGTTAAATGCAAAACATAAAAAATTAGTACTGAGTCGCTAAATCAAAATAGACAATCGTGGTCAAAAGCATCATCTATGTGTGTTAATTGCAAAAGCCCTGAGCACAAAATTTATTCGTGCCAGGAATTTATCTCGGCACCCGTGTTTCAAAGAAAAGAAATAGCTCTCAATATCAAAGTATGCACAAATTGTCTAGGATCCGGTCATGACGTCAACGCTTGTCGCTCACATCGCCGTTGCTCTTCGTGCAATCATAGACATCTCTCTTTGTTACACACCATCTCAAACGCGAACACTTCAACATTACACCACCCCCCTAACCAGAACTACAACTCTCAGCCAAGATTGCTAGTAAGCTGTCTATCCGCTTTCTCACCTACTTCCAGCTACAGCTAAGATTCAAATAAAAAATTCCAAAGGTTCTACACTTATCGCAAAGGTTCTACTTGACAATAGAAGTCAAACATCGTTTATCACTCAAGAATTTGCTAAAAAGTTACAAATAAAAACTTACTCTAATCTCATAACCATTTCAAGTGTCTGCCAATCAAAAAGTAATATAAATAAATCGACAAATATTATTTTCGCCCCATTCTTTAATAGCTCCAAATCATTTAGCGCTGATTGTGCAATAGTGCATAGTATTACTTATCATTTACCACATTTCAAAATTAACAGGGTGCAAATACCAATACCAGAATCACTTAAACCTTATCTAGCAGATAAAGATTTTTATCTTTCCTCACCACTTCAAACTTCGTTCATTCCTCTACGAGCTCCAGATTGGGGTGGACTGTGGAAAGCAGCGATAAAAAGCCCCAAATTTCATCTGATCAGGAACATAGGAAATTCAGTTTACACCTTTGAACAACTAGCAACAGTCTTTGCCCAAATCGAAGCAATATTAAATTCACGCCCCATTTCAAACCTTTCAGCTGACCCGTCTGACTTAAACCTCTTAACTTCAGGGCATTTTCTCATCGGAGCCCCTTTGACTGCTCTTCCCGATCCGAAAATCGTGTTTTTTTGGCAACAATGCTTACGCTCTCAGCAGCAGTTTTGGAAAAGGTAGCCCACCGACTATTTAAATCGGCTTCAGAACTGCCCGAAATTGCTGATCTCTAATCCTGAACCCTTAATTAATGATCTCGTTCTTGTCAAAGGAGAAAATACTTCCCCTCTCAAATGGCCGCAATCGTAGAAATTATTCTCGGAAAAGACGGCCGGTCTAGGGCTGTCAGAATCAAAACCCAGGATGGCACCTATGTGCGCCCCATCACTAAAATAGCTTTATTACCTAAGTCAGATCAATAAATAAAATTCCCACCTTTAAATATTTGTCAAACTCCGCCTGCATGATCGCGGGGTAAACCAAGTAGCCTTGTGATTATGTTGCCGGTCCAAAGCCCGGAAAAAGGAGGAAGGTTCATAGGTCAGGCCAGCTCCCTGCCCAAGGTAAAAAGAGCAACAGGCTCACAGAACCGAAAATCTGCCTTGGACAAGGATGGATGTAAAGATGACGAACCATGCACGAAAAAGGAGAACGATTTGGAAAAAGAAAAATGTACTTCGCTTCGCCACCTGGAACATAAAAACACTTAACAACAAAGAACAAGAAGTCACTAAGGAACTAGGGGACAACAATATCGACATTTGTGCACCACAAGAGACAAAGAAGAAAGTTAAGAGGTCAAAGGCTATATGGTGATTATATAATCATATATAGCGGAGTAAACAAAAATGAACGAGCAAAGTAGCAGTGTAGCAGTAGCAGAGTAGCAGTGGCAATACATAAAAGATATGAAGAACATTTTGAGTAATGTCAGTATATATCCTCACGTATAATAGTTCTTAAACTCAAACAGTTCATTGTTATGTTCATAAATGCGCCTGAAGACAACAAGCCAAAACAAGAGCGGGATAACTTTTACGTCCGATTACAAAATATTGAAATGCTACCGCAGAATCAACCACTGATAGTACTAGGGGATTTTAATGCTCGCATAGGCAATGAAATAGTTCCAGGTGTAAAACAACGATTTAATGAAGAGGTGCTGAATGATAATGGACAGCTTATGATAAATGTTTGCTCACTTAATGATCTAAGAATTAATAACACCTTCTTTGATCACAAAATAAACTACAAGTACACGTTCAGAAATACCCGAGAACAACAATCGACAATTGACTACATCGTAACTAACAGGTCTGTACACCCGACACAAATACAGGATATAAGAACCCTAAATTCGGCTGATGTAGGCAGTGATCACAGCTCACTACTAGAAAAAATTAAAATAGGGATGAAAGTAAAAAATAAGGAAAAATTAGAAGCAGGGACACAAACACAAAAAATATGTGCTGAATCACTTTGGGATATTAGTATAATAGAACTTTATCAAAAACAATTACAGGAAAACGTTGACAAGAACCCAATAAGCGAAACGAAGAAGCAAATAAAAGTTAAAATAAACTAAAACGATATTATAAAAGCTGCAACAAAAGCTCTTGGCACCCGAAATATAAAACAACAAAAACACGGCCCCAATAAAACCCCATGGTTCTACAACGAAGTCAAAGAACAATGCATCAAAAAAAGAAAGGCTTATTTAAAATACATGACAACTAAAACGCCTGAAGCCTATAATGATTATAAAAGGGTACGAAATGCCACCTACACACTAGTTGGGAATCCTTCTGGAGAAAAATGGAAAATTACTTTTATGGCCTCCAAAAACAGATGTGGAGATTCATCAGACGCCATAGAAAAGAAGCAAGTGTATTTATTAGCACAAACCACGTAAGGAAAGAAACTTGGGTCCAGTATCTTAAAGAACTATACAAAAAAGAAGATACGGAAAGCATACCGGACACCCCAGAAATAGCAACTAACGAAGTAACTAGAATAGAAGAAAAGGATATAGAAACGGCATTAATGAAAATTAAGAACAGAAAAAGTCCAGACCCAGACAGTATTCCAAATGATACGGCTGAAGAAGCCTGAAACAGCAGCTAACAGCCATAATTCGCAAAATCCTTTTACATAAAAAAATTCCGGACGAATGGCGCCTAAGTACCACAATCTTACTGTTTAAGAAAGGAGACAAACAGATACCCGCAAACTACCAAGGCATAAACCTTCTAAATACAACCTTAAACAAAGATTATAGCAAATAAAATAAATGAACTCACCACATTGGGCGATGAACAACAAGGATTCAGATCAGGAAGATCTTGTACTTATGCGATATTTGTCCTGCGACAAATAACTGAAAAATCCATCGAGTATAACAAACCAGCCTTCATGTGTTTTATAGACCTGGAAAAAGCGTTTGACCAAATACAACTGGAGGACGTGGTACACCTTCTATACAACAGGCAAATTCCATACAACACATAAAAACCATCGAAAATATTTACCAGAGAAACAAAATACTAGCCAAAATTAATGGCACAACTACCGAAGAAATTCCTGTAAATAGTGGTATTCGACAAGGAGATTCTTTTAGCCCCTTATTGTTCAACATCGTTATGGACGAAATAATAAAAAGCACTCGTAACCTGAAAGGGTATAAAATGGGAAACAAAGACGTCAAAATCCTATGCTATGCCGATAATGCTGTTCTGATTGCAAAAAACGAAGATAACCTATAGAGATTACTATTCAAATTTAACACAACGGAAAAAAGTCTAAAAATGAAGATATCTGCAGCAAAGACGAAATGCATGACCACTTCAAAAACACCTATCAGATGCAAACTGGTTGCGGAATTATACAACAGGAGATGAAATTTAAATACCTAGGCATAGAAATATCAGGATACGGTGACATCGAGGCGGAAGTAAAAAACCAAGCGGTAAAAGCAGCACGAACCTCAACTTACCTGAACGATACAATCCTCCGAAACAAATATATCGGAATCGAGACCAAATCCCGAATATACAAGGCGGTCATCCGACCTATATTAACAAACACAGCGGAAACTAGACCAGATACATCGAACACAAAGAGAATATTAGAAACCACCGAAATGAAAATAGTGCGCAGGATCGCTGGAAAAACACTTTTTGACAGTGAGAGAAGCGAGGACATTAGAAGAACATGTAAAATAGACAATGTAAATGAATGGATACTGGGAAGAAAGAGAAAATGAAACGAACACATAGACCAAATGAATGACGACAGAATGGTCAAAATAACTAGAGACAAGTCGCCCTTAGGGCGCCGAAGCGTTGGAAGACCCCGCAAGAGATGGAGCGACAACCTTTCTAATAATTGAACGGCAGAGGATACGAAGAAAAACAAGCAAATTGCTTACATTAAAGAAAGAAGAAGGAGAAGAAGAAATATTTGTCAAACTCCGCTTAAAAAAAAAACAAAAAAAACCTTACGCGTACTACTAGCTTCATTAAGGTGAAACGCTCTTTTTCAATACCCCAATTGTAGTTTAAACTTTTTTTTTTCTTTTTCCTTTTTTTTCAAAAAGAAAAAAGAGGAGAAACCTCTTTTCACTCGATGGGAGCTAGACTTAGTTCTGGACTTCCCAGATTATTTACAGCTAGTGCTGCGAACCAATTATAGTGGGTACAACCCGGGAACCCACTGGGAAAAAACTTTTTTTGTTAAGGCCACTCCTGCGTACGCGGTAGAGTGAGCCAAGGGATTTTTAATGGCACCATTTTGGTCATTTGGATCATATGGCTATCAGATTAGCTGCACTTTTCAACCACCGAAGACTGAAACCTAGCTTCACTAGGATTTCACTCGACTTCGAACTTATCGTCGTCTTTTACGTTTCTCCTCTTATTTTGTTTTATCGGTGCTCATGCCTAGCTACTGCGAGGCAAAACTGACTTATACATTGTTACTTTCAACTGTTAATTACAAAAGAAAAGGTGGTGTACCTTTAAAAGAAACACCTCGTCCTTCGTTTTCCTTACATTACTCTCAATTTTTAGTTTATTTCCTGTTTCTTTTTCTTTGTGTTTCGCTGGTCGCTTGCCAGTATATTGGAAATCAGTACTTCCAACTGTACAATTCCTCTTTGGGAAATTCCTTGATTTTTAAAACTACTCAGTACGGCCCTGACGCCGACAAAAAATCATCTAAAAAAAAACACGTGCATTTTTGTGATCTACCATGTCTTGATCACGCTCTCATCACGTGAAAATTAGTATTCGGCTAGAAACAAAGGGTCCCGTGCAAATTAAAAATCAGCTTAAAAACACATGCAGTTATTATTCCAGAACATTTCGAAATAGTCACGCGCAATTTTAGCAACCAGTTATACGGTCACGTTACCATACAGTGACCAATCAAAAACGCTGAATTTAACGCGAGAAGAAGCCACGTTCGAAACGGTTTCCGGCTTCTCGTCCTCTTTCGCATTTCGAACGTCAAGCAATGCAGAGCACCGCTTTAAAACACCACGTGGTAAAATGCACATCAATATAATCAAATAAAATACAACAAATTCAAAGCTAACAACCAGTGAAATTATGTCGAAAATACAGGAGGCTTTAAACTGTAAGCTTCATGTATTAAAGTTATACAATATATTCTCGATGACAAGTGTGTTGTTTTATTTACTGTAATAACAAAATTCACGGCGATAAAAGGCAGTAAACCCTTTGGCCTATAGTAGTAGAAAACAGATCGAGCCAGCTTTACTGAGGTATCGAAGGATCCAACATCTGCGCAGCGAAAGACGTCGTTGAAGAGCAAGTGAGTCGGCAGACAATAGAGGTTCCGGTGGTAAAGCTACCCAAACCTCAGAGCATTTCTACAGCTTACCACGCCCAGTCTACTCCTCGTCGTTGGCGCTGGCGCGCACATTCCATTGTAATTCTCGCCCACAATGATTTAAAATGTCTCTTTAAGGACCATTATATATCTACATGTTTGTAAAAAATTCTTAAGGTCTATGGCTAAAATCGTGGACGTGTATTTTAAATAAAATTTAAATGTTTTATTATTCTAGTTAAAGAATCTTCATTTACATTTTCCCATTAACAGAAAACGTATCGTAACTTTATTACAACTGCAATAAATATATTTTTTGTTATACATATATAATTAACAATTAAATATTTTAATTTTTATGGAAATCTAAAAAACATTGCTAGTAAAATTGAAAATCAACTTTTTACTGTTAATAAATTAAATAATAGAAAACCCTTAATAACAAATTTAATACCTTTTCCTTAGGTCAATTACTTCTACTTGAGTGAATATGAGACACTACTGAATAAATATAAAAAAAATTACCTGTTTTGTAGAATTTCATCAACTATTTGCTTTCTACTACGATTTGTTGCACGCTACAGATATTCTTTTCTTAATTAATTAACTCGTGCCTTAAATTCCTCTCAAAAATTTCCACATCAAAATGCATCGAACATAGTCTTGCATTGTTCACATTGAAATTTCCTTGGTGTCTGCAAGTTTTTTAGGAAAGCAAAAAGACATGATCATTTTATTAAAATTCTTCGACTGGTTATCTGAATTGCATCCAACCATTACACCATTACTTCCAGTAAAATCATTTTTTTTATTTGAAAATTAGTTTAATTCACGACAAATTCGAACACACAAGTCTAAAGCTTCTACTGATATGTGGCTATCATGATTATCAAGTACAATCGCTACAGGTGAAGTCTTTGATGGCTTAACAGTTTTAATGAAATGTTTCATTTATAAAACAAAGTCGCCTTAGGTTTCCGCAAAGTTAAATTTTTGTTCTGAATCATAAAGCCCCCGATCCAGTCTTTTAATGCACATTTATGTTGCTTTCAATTTTCAGGAATAACTTTTGCATTAGCAACTGCATCAGTAGTGACTATCTGCCTCGTTATATATTTATCGTCTGTGTTTTTCTAAGGTCGTTCTAACTTTAAGTATCGTTGAAGAGAAGATCTGGGAATCTCATACTTCTTCGCAGTTGTATGAATCTTTGCTCCCGCAAGGACTTCGTCGGTAGCACTTTCGATTATGTCACGTGGTATTTTAATGCATTTTGTTTTTTTTGCAGCAAAACGGCATATTCTCCTGAAAGAGAGAGAGAGAGAGAGATGGGCATGCCCAATATTCCCCCACCGTTGAGTGTTCATGCATCCCGCCCGGCGCCATTAAAATTCAATTGCAAAATACTGCCTAAACAAATAGTTTTAACCATTAAATAATACGTGATTGCATGCACAAGGAACCAATATAAACGAATTAATAAAAAGAAAGCATACTTACATTGATTTTAGAACCGTAGAAGTACAATAATTAGCGATAGAATTTTTTGTTTTCAAGTAAATAAACATCGAACTCGTTTTCGTCGTGTCTATATAACTGACACAGCTGCACTGTTACGTTCGCTAGGAGTAGCAAGGCAACTGCTCTTGGGTTACCACGACAGCGGCGTGCCTAATAGTTTGTGTACAATTTTATTTACGAATGCCCAGCCCTCCCACCTGCCCAATGATCCCTTCTACCCCTACTTGTGATGGTCGAATTTTAGTCTGATGAGGAGTACAATGAAAATGTAATGGCGCCAACGATTCTTTTTGGTAGCGAATCAGTTTGTGTTTAGAGAGGCATATGTTATGATTGCCGCACTGATTTACTGGCCTTTCTTCACACACAGTTATATCATTCTGATATTTTTTGCGAAAATTATATTTATCCATTTTAATTTTTGAGTAGTGTACATGAGATGTTTTAAATAAAACTTTCTGCCTACAAAATTTTCAATAAATTTTAATAAGCTTTATATAACAAAGTATTTCGTGCAGGTTTAAGTTTATTGCAAGAACAGATAGGTACATAAAAAGTAAATACCTTAATGGAATAGAATTTTTATTTTTTATTACTTAAATTTTTTTATGGGAAATACATTTGTTTATTAATATAACTTAATATTTAAAATAATTAATACAGGTGTTTCCTATTACAAAATTTAAATTAATGACAGAATTGATCTTAATTAAGTAACTAATAATTTTTCAAATAATTTTATTCCATTTTCTTTGCAGATACATATCCTTAATTGCAAATTAAACTGCGACACTTGTCACATAACATAATCTTTTTAGCATTAGGAATTTTCGACAAAATTTTTTCGTTCGTAAACCGTTAATAAATCAATAGTTCTTCATCTTCAAAGTTTTTCAAGTTATTTAGCCCTTGGTCAACCGGAACTGCAGTATCACATGTAAAACTTTTTGATGAAATAATCTTTTACCTGGAATTTTGAGTGACAGGATTCTTCATTACTGCGGGATTCTTCAATTAATTTTAATTAAATATAAGTTACCTATAAGTGTAAACTTATAAAATTTACATGTTTGGATTAAATAAGTTGCTCAAAATGCATAGCAGGAATTATGAAATTAAACTTCGCAGTAACTAATAAAAAAAATAATTTTTAATGACATTACTGAAAAATTAAAGCTATCAAAACGACATTATTTATTATTTAACTAAACAACACCAGGTTGCATAGGGATTTGTTGTAGTCATGAAATTGACCTATTTATTACTGACTTGATAAAGATTTAAATTTTGTAACAAATAAGCTTAATTTTATTATATTAGTAGCCACGAATGTTTCTCGTTACGTCATAACTCGTAACAATCAATTTGACAGTTGTTACCAGTGGCGCTTCATTTTTAAAAGAATCGGCATGTATTACTGGTGATCTAATTATGAAGGAAACTAAATAAAGACCAAATTAGAACATTTTAGATATCATCATTTATTGCAATGATTTAAAATATATATTTATATAAAGCATGTTGCACAGCCTTTAAGTTGCACGTCATACGGCATCTATCTCGCTTTATCGTATTAAGTTAAAAGAAATGCAAAAAACGGAACGTCCACTATAAATAATCGTAAGGCAACAACATCATGAGAGATCTACACGTAGATATTAAATAACTACAATTGAAACAATACAGCCATTTCATTGGCTGCCGTTTGCTATACGTCATGGCCTCATAGTCAAATTGAAATATTGAACACGCTCTTTAGCTATTTTTGATAAACATCAAAGTGTACGCCTGACAGTTTTTATCAGAGCAGTACTTCCATTAGTTCCATTTGTAATTATTATGGTTAATAACATTTTTTAAAAGTTAGAATATTATTTTTAATTTATTTATTTATTTTGATAATTATAAACATGACGAGGTATAGTGAAAAAGAGCAAGCGTGAGTATTAAAACTGCTTGCTTATTTCCAATTAGAAAAACAAGCCGGTAAAACTCCGTAAATGCTGTACATGAGGTCAGTTTCACATCTTAAAGTTTAGTAAAAATTCATTGATGATCAATTAATTTTTAGCGTGTTTTGGCTGCCTTAGGAATATCGCTACTTAGCTAAAATGTCAGATTCTGTGAGCGTTAGCCGTGGTCCCAATATTCGGGAGAAATATGAACATGGTCAGGACTTGTATATACAAAATGTTTAGTCAAGTTTTGTATTTAGTAAATACATATTTTTTAAGTTAGATTGTATAAGGTTCTAAATATCTTCATCAATGTTATTATGTTTCCATATCACACAAAAAGTTGTTTACTGGTTTATTATGAGTTTATTTTCAAGGGTTAGTTTTAATAATTTTTTTTGTAATTTTATCTAATTGTTAAAATTCAATAATTAGTTTATCGAATAAAACTTATGTGATTTTTTAAACAGATCTGATTTCTTATCGTAGGTTTCATCCGGCAAGTGATCCTTATCTTATCCTTGTCTTATAATAACTAATTTTAGGAATTTATTTACTAATGTTATCTTATTTATGATAAATATCAATTAAAAATACATTTTGTTTTGTTTTGTAATGTTTTGATATTACAATTCTTATTAATTTTAAAGCCTTTTCCTATTTGGCTGAAAACGATCCTTACAACTGTCAAAATTTTGTAGAGTCGCCATCAAATGTCATGTAGTAATCAAAGACATGCCGAAAACATGATGTGACGTCATATTTGGTGACGTGCAACTGAAAGTCTATGCAATGAACTGTATACCTATTTAAAATATCATATTAAGGACTAACATATATTTCTATTTTTGTAAAAATTCGTTATGCTCCAGGGTAAATTAAGTCCGTTGTGGAGATTGAGAGGTGTCAAATATATTGGAACTTCTTATTTCCCACCGTCAGGTAGATACAAGCCAATAAGCCAGACTTAGTCCTCCTCGACAACCTAACTAAGACAATGTTCGTAATCGAATTTTCGGCACCAGCCGAACCGAACATTGCCTTGAAAGAAAAGGAAAAACGAATTTAAACTCCGCAGACTTTATCCAGACTTTATTAAACTAGTTATCCTGATAATAGGCTCCCTCGTTGGTACACGACACACACTGCTCTCGGAACTCCAGAAAAAACCAGCTTGCCGAAAAAGGCACACGTTTTAGCTGGGGCAATGCAGAAGGCCGCCATGCTGTGATTATTACGTCTGCTTAGGGCACACGATATCCGGTCCCAGTGATTACTCACCTGACGGCATGAGTAGTGGTCACTGGTTTCTCTTCAGCTCGGCTCTGCGAGGTATCGGAACCGCAGAGACGTGACTGGGATTAATTAAATTAAATCTATAATAAAAATAATATCTTTTATTTCATAAAATAAAACATAAATGATACACGTATATTAAGTTGCCAAGAAATAAATGGCGAAGTTCATGTTAAACTACAAAATAGGTAGGTGAAATTTAAATAGGTCCGTGACTAAAAATATTTGACTGTGCTACCTAATGTTACAGTAAAATAATAAAAAAATAATAAGTCAATAATATCTTTTGGATAGCTTTTATTTTTCATTAATGTCATTACAAATTATCTTTCTTATTAGTTATTGCCAAGTTTAATTTCATAATCACTGATATTCATTTTGAGCAACGTATTTACTCCAACCATGTAAATTTTAACTGTTTACACTTAGAGGTAACTTATATTTACCTAAAGTTAATTAAAGAATCTTGCAGTACTAAAGAATCCCGTAATTCAAAATTCATGGTAAAAGATGATTTCATCAAAAATTTTACAATTGATATTGCAGTTCCGGTTGACCATGGGCTGAATACCAAGAAAATCCTTGAAGATGGATAACTGTTGATTTATAAACGATTTGCGACCGAAACCATTTTGTCAAAAATTACTACTGCCAAAAAGATTGTTATGTGAAATCGTCGCCATCAAATGTCATGTAGTAATCAAAGACATGCCGAAAACATGATGTGACGTCATATTTGGTGACGTGCAACTGAAAGTCTATGCAATGAACTGTATACCTATTTAAAATATCATATTAAGGTCTAACATATATTTCTATTTTTGTAAAAATTCGTTAGGTCTGTGGCTAAAATCATGGACGTGTATTTTAAATAAAATTTTGTCATTCCTGTGAATGTGTTCAAAAAATATCAGGGCACGCTTCAATACCAAGGAGGATAGGCGCCTTTGTTTACCAATCTCATTTAGAACTGAGCCGTTCGTTCTATGTGCCATCCACGGAATCCGCAGCATTCTTCTTCAGCACCACATCTGAAAGGCATCTATACGATGGCGATCAACCTGTTTGGTAGTCTGCACCACTTGACAGCTTCCAACTTGGGATTTTTAAGGATGGTTGTTATGTTCTCTGTCTATAATCATCACTTTTGTCTTGTTGTAATTGACTTTAAGGCCGTAAGCCTCGCTAATTTGTTTTAAGGTATTAAGGAGAGCTAATAGTTTAGCTTTTGTCGTTGCTAGGAGAGCAAACCGAAATGATTGATCACGTATTGATAGTGCGTTCAAAAAATCGATTATGCCTCCGGAATTTTTGAGCTGCCAGTGAAGTTAGAAGTTAAGGGAGCATTTTACAAAAATGATGAAGAAGAAAAGGAAGTACGTTTGCCCTAATATATATTTCACGTGACTAATGTTTTTTATTTCAAATATTCACTTCGAAATTTCAGAAATTTGTATATCATTTACTTCAATTGTTGAGCAGTGTATTTGTTAAAATTACGTACAACCAATATACCTACAGTGTGCAGATTTTTTATGCGAGAATTTGCAATTTGGTAATTAATTGGTAATGGGTCAATAAATTGTAAAGACGAGTGTAAAATCATTGTTTTTTTTTATATTAAAATATTATTAAATTTGTTAATAATGGTTTTTTATTATTATTTAATTAATTAATAGTAAAAAGTTGATTGTCAATTTTACTAAATGAAGATTCTTTAAGTAAACTCCTAAATCATTTAAATTTTATTTAAAATATACGTCCACGATTTTAGCCATATAACTTAAGAATTTTTTACAAAAATGGAAATATATATATAAGCCCTTAAAGAGACTTATTAAATCATTGTGGAATGTATATGTGAAACTCAAACGCAGTTATACTTAGCAAACACGTTTGTTTTTTAATTATGTTAAAAAACAAAATGAAATTTCATTTCCTTTGCTTACACAGTTTCTCAACACGTAAATAGATCACTTATTAAGTAATATTCCAACGCTTATTAGTTGGTTACATATTAATACATATCAGTTTATAGTCACGCCTTTTTCCCGTAGAGGTAGGCAGAGACCACTTCTTTCCACTTGCTACGGTTCTTACAAACTTCTTCTGTTTCTTTTAATTTTATCAACGCTTTCAAACATGCTTGTAGAATGCTGGTACTCTTGACCTGGCCTTTTTTTGAAACAATTTCGATCTGATTGAGATACGTTCGCATAGGTCGACATTTACAGACTCGCACATTTTCAATCGCCTTATAAACCTGTTTCGTTAACCTTTTTTTTTCATCCTCTTTACATGACCAAACCATTTAAGCATTTCTTTATCTATATTAATGACCACATCTTCTTTCACACTACAGCGTTATACTACTCCTCTCCGCAGCATTGATCTTACTTTTATCCTTCTTCTGCCAAATCCAACATTCTCAACCATATATAAGTTTAGGGACAGATAAACATAAAAGGGAACCAGCACGGGACGCTCGGCAGATGAGAAACATGGAAATTAAATTTTATTGAAATTAGGTAATTAATTGAGTTTTATAAGGCAAGGATGCAATGAACGGGAAATACCCAATCAATAAATAAAGTTAAAATTTTAGAACAATTATTCCAGTCTCCTTGCTTTTATGTATCGGACTGTGTTTCCTCCATCTAGTTTTTTTTATTTCTATTTTTATGGAAGTGCTTTGAAATCTCGTCCGTGATGTACTGAGTACTGCGTTCTGGCGGTGCGTTGTATCGGTATATTTTCGGGAATTTTTTTAGTCAAAAAGACAGTGTAAATATTGTTCGCGAAAAAGTGTACATACATTTTTGAAGAACGTCAAGCTAACCTATCTTTCATTGAGGAAATTATTCGCGAGCTATCTATGAAAAATTGTAAAGGCAATTTTCCGCGATAAAATAAAATAATATTTTAACACACTCTGAAAAATAATTTTATTTTTTAAACAAATCTGAATTCTAACCACAATCTTATTTTATGGCATCTATTTGTCATTTAATCATATGTTTAATTTTGACAAATATATTTATAAAAATGTTTATATGAATTTTAATCGAGCCGAGTAGTTACGGGGCTGCCCGAGTCTTTCGCATCACGGCACCAACAGTCGTTGTTACCCCCAAGCGCGCCATTAGATGTTTTACATCAAAAATATTACACTTGTCTTAAAAAATGTTTTTAATTGACTACCTCAGTGCTTTTCTACCTGTGGGTCGTCATGCCTTGCTTTGAGGTCACAATCGCAAGACAGGTAAAAGCAATAATTGCATTAAGAAAGCTGTGCCTGTTTATTTTTAATATAATCTAAAATTGCGATTGTATATAGGTATAGGTCTTAAATAAATAAATTATTTTCTAATTGGAGTTTGTTTCTCCTTTCAGTTTTTATGTTTCCCATTAAAGAGAACGTCAGTTTATATGAATAAGAAGTAGCGAATGGCACAAAAAATTTAAAAGCTTATCTTGGCAGCTCTGAATATTTTTCTCCTATCTTAATCTAGATAACGTCAATCGTTTGGGAATAAAATTCCATGCCATCGGCAGCTAAATCTATAAGATTTTCTTTCTTTTTCACGGTCAACCGGTTGTACTAACAAATGCAAAAAAATATTAAGAATTTATCTTTGCCCATTGTCAGCAATAGAGTCTCCAGTTTTGGAAAAAAACTTAAAAGTTTATTTTCAAAATTTTGTAATCCTTGTCACATGCAAGAAATGTGAGAAATCACTACCGACGATTGGTTCATAACAATATTTTTTTTATCCCTGAGAGGCTTTTGTTTAAAATATTTAGATAGTCAAAAATATCAGCGAGAAATGCTAATTTTTTTATGCAAGCAGAGTCGCAAATAGTTTTTTACGACCCTAGACCAGAAAATTGGATTTCCTGGCGAATGTTATCGTCCGTCAGGGCATTTAGCCGAATGAATACACAAGCTCTGCAGACTGCCGGCGCAGCGTACCCAACTGGGCAAAGTAGCCCACTCTGGTGAAAGCGCGCTGTACTTTAAACTTTCCGCAAAAGTAAGTAGATAACAAAATTCATTCTTTCGAGTCTAAAATGGGGTCGAAAAGACCGTACTTTTAGCTTGGGGAGCAAGAAATTTATATTACATACCTAGGGCAGTAAAGTAAGAAATGTCTCAGAGCACATGTTTGTTGACCAAGGGCGAAGCATTAGAATAAATTTAGAAGGATGTACAAATTATATATTTAAGGTGCTGATACCGCTAACAAAGAAATGCGCCTTAGATTTTCATAATCAATTCAAAATATTTTTTACACATCTTACTTTTTTTTTAAGAGGTTTAAAAAAAGCTATAAATATTTTCAGAAATTATTTATAGCAAAACTAAGCTCATTTGTAACATATAAGTATGAATTGTTATCTAGTCTGCAATTAGGTTAGGTGTGTGACTACAAATACATTGCTTTGCAACATGGCGTTATTATAGTAAAATAATAAGTCAAAAAAGTCTTTTGAATAGCTTTAATTTTTCATTAATGTTATTACAAATTGGTTTTTTTTAATAGTTACTGCGAGTTTGATTTCTTTATCCCTGATATTCATTTGGAATAACTCATAACTCATAAAGTAGGTAAAAATTTAAAAGAAGCATATGACCATATACAAGAGATCCTGGAGTTAAAAAAACTAAAAAATGAAAATAAAGTATTTTAAACTATATTCACACCTAACCAGATCAAAATGTTAAAATATCCTAATAAGAGAGTAACATGGTCTATTGAAGACATTTCAAAAGCCATTGTTATTCATTCAGCATGGGCTCGAACTTACAGGTTGCTGTTGAAAATAGGCATGTAACACTGAGCAGCATGACACTCCTAGTTTGTAATGCTCCAGTGGACAATTTTGAGTAAACAATGTTTTTCGGAACTTGCTGACACTGGTGACACCACTGAAGTTGAAGACCATCTAATCACAGAGCTGGATGGAATTAAATATGATGGACTAGAAAATTTGGCAGGTTTTACCTGCAATAAGATGAAGAAAAAAGAATCCACTGCCTCCACCTTAGACAGTAATGATTTTACAAAGGTAAATCATTTTTTAGAAGAAGGTTTATTAAAACCATTCGAGTTTATGGACAAGATTGTAATATTGGAAGACACTTTTAATAAGTTTAATCCTGACAAGAATAACTGTATTTGCAGTGGCTATTTGAGCCAACTGCACGAAAGAGCTAGCGATATTGACTAACTCTTACCTTACCAATAGGTGCTACAGCCCGATGTGGGCCTTGGCCTCCTTCACAATATGCCTCCAAGCAATGCGGTCCTTGACTTTCGGTTCCCCAGCCGGATATCCGCATTGCCCTCAGGTCACCCAGTGCTTGGTCTATCTATCTGAGCGGTGGTCTTCCTCTTTTCATAGATTTTAATGTTTGGAATTTTTTTTTTTGGCATCCTGGCGTCTTCCATTCTTTGAACGTGTCCAAACCAACGGAGTCTCTGGGATATTAACTGCAGTGATAAAATAAAAAACTTGTTTTTCAGGTCTAGAATGTTCTTCAAAATAAGAATTTTAAAAAAAATTTGCTAGATTAATCATTGCCTGAGAAAAATTATTATATATTACAAAATAAACCCGACTTTTATTACTTACTTCCCCTATGGTTACTAAATTTTTCTTCAAGATTCATTTATTGCAAATTATCAACAATTCTCTATGATTTAAAATATCCTCAATATATTGCTTAGTCCTACCTATTTAATTGATGAATCTCTAGAATGTTTAGTACCTATATAGAAGCCACTGAAATTTAAATCATACTATTTTCCAATAATTCGGAACCATGTATCTCTTTTCATTTGCACATTGGCCTTAAAAATAAATTTTTGAATTCAAACTTAATGGCGACGACATTCATGAGGAGTAATCGAGCTGTAATAGTTATTTCCATCTGAGACAACAACGAAAAATCGTCAAATTATGCGAGTTCCATGAACAACCATTATAAAAATTAAAATTTTACTCTCCGCATGACGTCATATGCGCGGAGGACGAGTGACGGCTATCTATCATACCTTGTGTATCTTTGTATCATGGGGCGGACCCAGTTGCTGAAAATCGATTCCATGCTCAACTGACGACGCTTTGCGAAACATTTAACCGCGTATCGACTTTTTAACATAAACCTTCACGTATCCAACGCACTAATTGCTGAAGCTGCACTACATGTAATCGTCGAAAAGGCATAACTTAAATAAGAAAACTTCTTGCCAATAACAATAAAAATGCAGCCGATTTATGCACTTCTCTTCGACTAAAATTTAAACAACATTCCAATATTCTTCTGTTAAACAGATAACAGCCGAGGCATAAATTATTCACTATAGATAAATATTCATACAAAGCATACAGTTAAATCCTTCTGACAACACCTTTAAATGCAATTATTGCAAAAATTATAATTTTTTACTTTAATTATTAAGCAGTGAAGAGCTTCCTGTCTACAAGTTTTTCATTAAATTCTTATAAAAAAAATGAAATTAACGAAATTCTAAGTTGAACTATCAAAAATACCAAACATTACTGTAAGCGTTGATTTTAAAATAAAAATTATACAATTTTAAATATAGGTACATATTATTAGCGTATTTAAAATATTATAAAAAAACCATTTGCTCCTATTTAAAAAAAAAAAAAGGTAAGCTTACATTACATGAAATTATTAAAAAGGGCATTTAATATTTATGCAAAAAAGAAAATAGTATTTCGTGCAGGTTTAAATTTATTGCAAGAACAGATAGGTAAACAAAACAAATACCTTAATGGAATAAAATTTTTATTTTTCATTTTTTACAATCTTTAAGGATAAATACATTTATAATTATTCATATAACTTAAGATTTAATATAATTAATACAGGTTATTCCTATTACAAAATTTAAATTAATGACACAATTGATCTTAATTTAGTAACTAATAATTTTTCAAATAATTAATTTCTTCCATTTTCTTAGCAGATACATATCCTTAATTGCAAATTAAACTGCGACACTTGTCACATAACATAATCTTTTTAGCATTAGGAATTTTCGACAAAATTTTTTCGTTCGTAAACCGTTAATAAATCAAAAGTTCTTCATCTTCAAAGTTTTTCAAGTTATTTAGCCCTTGGTCAACCGGAACTGCAGTATCACATGTAAAACTTTTTGATGAAATAATCTTTTACCTGGAATTTTGAGTGACAGGATTCTTCATTACTGCGGGATTCTTCAATTAATTTTATTTAAATATAAGTTACCTATAAGTGTAAACTTATAAAATTTACATGTTTGGATTAAATAAGTTGCTCAAAATGCATAGCAGGAATTATGAAATTAAACTTCGCAGTAACTAATAAAAAAAATAATTTTTAATGACATTACTGAAAAATTAAAGCTATCTAAATGACATTATTTATTATTTAACTAAACAACACCAGGTTGCATAGGAATTTGTTGTAGTCATGGAAATGACCTATTTATTACTGACTTGATAAAGATTTAAATTTTGTAACAAATAAACTTAATTTTATTATATTAGTAGCCACGAATATTTCTCGTTACGTCATAACTCGTAAGAATCAATTTGACAGTTGTTACCAGTGGCGCTTCATTTTTAAAAGGTTCGGCATGTATTACTGGTGATCTAATTATGAAGGAAACTAAATAAAGACCAAATTGGAACATTTTAGATATCATCATTCTTTAAAGTAAGAGTGAATGATTAAAAGCCACACCATTCACTTAGTAAGATCTAACCTAATAATAAGTATTTTTTAATTTATTCATTATTGTCATTCAAAGTGTCTGCGCCAACGTTAATGATCATCTTTGGCACTTAATCAATTATTTGTTGAACCGCTCGTCGATACCCTTGTTAGTGTAAAATTTGTTACCATTAAATAATAAATAAATAAAAAAAGGGGCAAGAAAACCAAGGAACCGTTTCTGGTAGGTGATTATTTAAAACAAATACAAGAGATTAAGGAGAAAATTTAAATTTAGAGTATAAATGTGAAAAAAAATTTCTATTGGAACAATTAGAAAAAACATAAAAATCAAGAGAGAAGAAAAAAATAAACAAAATTGGACTCTTCACCGTTCAGGCGTACTCTTCCGCTATTGCGCGTTTCGGCATGTAGAACAATAAACCTTTTTCCTTCGGAAGATGTGCGTTTCCTCACACCCTGTGGCGTTCTAACGTGCCACGCCCGTTTAACTGAACCCTTGGCGAAAATCCAAGTTTTGTCAAGGACAACAACTTTTCGCCTAAATAAACCATATTGGCTATTTTCTCAATATTTTCTAAGAAGACTTCACGGTGCTCCATAAGAACTACTGTATTATCGTATTTCTTGCACGAAAAGCCCAGTTCACCAAGGAGATGGGGCAGAGAAGTGTAGCTAATTTCTTTAATGTCCTTGTAAGTCAACTTATTTTTAAAGATTTTACAATGACATATATTCCTGAAAATACATTCATATTGTAACCAAAATTCCTAGACAATTAGATTTTTGTATGAAATGTAAAAAAATACTCAGAATTGTTGCATTGAATTAATTTAAGTTTTCTTTTCCTTTCTGTTAAGTGAGAGGATTTATTTTTATTTTTTGCTTTATTGTGAATGAAAAGCGTTAATGTAGCTCTCGATGAGTTTTTTTATTAAACAAAGGCACATATTTAATTATGTTAAAAAGGAATGCAATAAAAATAAAATATCGGCACAAATTTAATGAATATATTTAATCATGTAAAGCTTACGGCATTATCAAGAATCAGATTTATAGTCATTATAATCTGAATTACTGTAGTCGCTATCCTTATTGGGATTGTAAATGATAACAGGATTAACTGCTTCGTAGGGGTTTACACGAACCCACCATTCCTCTATTAAATTTTTACATTTTGTGACACATTTTTCTTAAGTTTTGGAAAAGGCAGTATTAAGTGCTTATTGTCTCGTTTACAAAACAGCCTTATTACTGTAACCATTAAATCCAATGTGATTGTCATAATAGGTTAATTTTGTTTCACCAATTTCCATCGCATCACACACACGCTTACGTACAGATAAAACTGGTAATAACGGACCTCCATTGTCCTTTTTCGCAGTAAAATAAGCGTGTACATTCAATATTAATGCATCTACATCTAAAACATGTCACGCCATTTTCGCGGTCTATCAGGTATACCTCAGTGGAATGCAAATACTGGCTGCAGAACATCAAAACAGCTGATAAAAAAACCTCTCCATATGAGGGCTGACGCACTCTGGACGATGGACCGGAGTAGAGTAAGCAGCACGCTTGGCCTGCTTACAGGACACATCGCACTAAGGGCGCACCTCTTCAAATTTAAGCTGGCGGCCGAGAAAAATTGTCGACTATGCGGAGAGGAGGAGGAGAGCAGTATACAGATTCTGTGTCACTGCCCGATGCTAGCGGTGTACAAGTATGATAATGGATCCAAACAATCTAAAAGAGACAGGGCCAACAGAAATCTTGAGCTTCACCAAAATCAGCGGACTAGAATTCTTATGCCCTGAAGACACAGCGGTAGTCACATAGAATCAAAAGATCTAGGTGACATAGGTGCCGATACCAAAGGCCCAAACGCAAGATTGTAATGTTATGTAATGTAGGTATACCTACATACACTACTTAAAATAACAATCGGTACTATACCATTTTAATGCAGGTACCCACCACAATAATAACACAGGGTTACTAATTAATTTTGTAGAAATTTAACAAAAATGAATCAAGAAGCTAAATTAAAGCTTAATAGCTTAGTTATTTAGTAAAATTTGTTTGGAGTACTTACCTACCTCTCTTATTATGTACAATATATAAAGTCATTAAGAATAGATTTGTTTGCAAAATTAACCGTGCTAAAATATAAAAAAATTGACCCTTAATTTCCAAACAAGAAGTTCCTTTTAAAAAAAATTGTTACCTACGAAATTTGTTTAAAAATATACTTTCGTACTTTCTAAATGTACAGTTGAATACTGGTTATCGAGTTTTTAGTGATAATCCGTTACCACCGTATATTCGTGAAATATGCTGTACATATTGTATACCTACTGTCTTACTTACACGCTGTTTACATTCTGTCGGCAGGTCCGATGTTTTAGGTCTCTTGCGGGAAAAGTAATTTTCTTTTTTGGACTGCGAAGTGCTCTGTTGCTTTAATGTTGATTGTTTTGTAAGCACATTCTTAGCAGTGCTTTAGTAAATGACTAACGCATTAACAACACGCTAAAATCGTATTAATTTAGGTTATCATGTTTAAATACGTAGGTGATTTTTTTACCTTTTGAAAAGCGTTAAGCGTGGTCCGCCATTAGCCGACTCTGTCGTTCTAGAAATATTCTTGTTATTTTTTAACAATAAATAAAAATGACCTGCAGTTTTTGCAGTCCTTCTGAGAATCTTTTCTTTGTAAAGCTTTACGATAACAGCCTTGTACCAGTCTTCTGGTACGCTACTGCTTCTCCAGCAAAGGTTAAAAATACGCTACAGCTGACTAGCTACCACGTTGTCAAGCCTTTGGAATTTTAACCGTAATCCTGTCAAACCCTGCAGCCTTACCCTATTTTATACTGTTTAACACTCAGTCGTACTTTCATTGCAATTTTCACTCATTTCTCCGAATGGGACCCGTGCTTTTGTATCCTCGTTGTCAAATGAACTTTTGAAATATATCTTTCATATCTTTAAAAGGCATTTCTCTTCTTTTACCATACTATCATCTTGGTTTCTGATTTTTTTTATATGTGAGTATAATAACACCAGGTTGCATAGGGATTTGTTATACTTATGGAATTGACCTATTTATTACAATGATTTAAAATGTCTCTGCAAGGACTATTATATATCTCCATTTATGCAAAAAAAATTCTTAAGGTTTATGGCTAAAATCGTGGACGTGTATTTTAAATAAAATTCAAACGATTTAGGACTCTAGCAAAAGAATCTTTATTTACATTTCCCCATTAACAGAAAACGTATCGTAATTTTATTACAACTGCAGTACATATTTCTTTTGTACATATTTAATTATCAATTATATATTCCAATTTTTATGGAAATCTGATAATAAATTAAATCATATTGATATTGATTCATTACCAAATAATCAACAAATTGCAAATTCCCGCATAAAAAATCTGCACACAGTAGGTATATTAGTTGTGTGTAATTTCAACAAATACACTGCTCAACAATTAAAGTGGATAATATTCAATTTTCTAAAATTTAATATAAATATTTTAAATAAGAAAAATTAGTCACGTGGAATAAAAGTTTATTTGGGGAAATAACTAAAGCACCAAATTAATATTTAAAAAGTCATGACGTAAAAGTAACATTACTATTTTTAATACCCAAATTATCTTTTAATCAAATATAATTTCGTTCTCGCAATACATAGTTTTAAAATTCCCTCATAAATTTTAGTTACCTACTTCGAGCTGTAGATGTCCACATAGTCGATTTCTTTTCGTGTAGATGTAGTTAACGTAAGCGTGACTAATCAAAGTACAAAGAGCATTTTTGTAGGTGAATTTAATAATAATAATAATAATAATAATAATAATAATAATAACTTATATTTACCTAAAATTAATTAAAGAATCTTGCAGTACTAAAGAATCCCGTAATTTAAAATCCCTGATAAAAGATGATTTCATCAAAAAGTTTTACTTATGATATTGCAGTTCCGGTTAAGCATGGGCTGAATAACTAGAAAAACTTTGAGAATGGATAACTGTTGATTTATAAACGATCTCATCTAAGGAATAGTTGCAAGCGATGGTTAATATTATACATGATACCTTAAAAATTAGAGAGATGAAAGTAAAGGTAAATAAGACGAAAGACTCTTATGGTTGTTAAAAGAGAAAAAAGCATGAAGATTGCCGATTAAGGAAGCAAGAGTGGAACAAGTGAATTATTTTGGCGGCTAAGCGCTTTTTTGGTTTACTTTTTTAAATAGAACACCCTGTATTTTATTTTATTTTCAAATTCTGCATATAATTCTTTTTTTAAAAAACTTTACTCCTAAACTTAAGTGATTTCGAAATATTAACGTTTGAAAAGTGACATTCCGATTAAAAATAAAGTACCTATGTATTTTGCGAGGGATTTTGGTCACTTTCAGTAAAACATTTTTTAAACTAAATTTTGTTATTTATTTGTAAATAAATCTTCTAATGAATTAATATAATAATAAAGGTAAAGAAAGTTTATTAAAGATAAACAAAATCTTGACAATAAAGTGCCCTATTATAAATAGCTTCCCCCACGTGGATAAAAGTCTGTCCATCAATTTCTTCACATGCTTCTCTTATTATGCGTTCCAACTCCTCTATTGTTTGGCATTCAGTGACGTAGATATTTGATTTTAGATTACGGGACACTGTCGTCTAAGATACCACCTCAGAAAGATAGATCTGAACCAACAAACGGACTGTCGGTTTTGCTGCGTGGAAGACGAAACTGCTGAACTTGTACTATGTTCATGCCCCGGCCTGGGAAGAATAAGGTTCAACATATTTGGATACACCAACCTAGAACCTACCGATTTTAAATAAAAAAATCTCACCCTATACAACCATGAACTTCGTGAGAAGGGCTGGATTATGCGGTGAACTGTGACCTCTAGGGGTGAGCCACAATAGACCTACTAAGGGTCGTGGTGGAGGGGTGACCACCCCCCACTCACATGATACCTTACCTACCAAACCTAACCTACCCCCAAAGAAAAAATTCTAAAGGTGTAAGATCCGGAGATCTTTGTGGCCATTTTGTTCTTCCCATACGACCTATCTATCGCCCAACAAAGTTTGCATCGAGAAACTCTCTAGCCGTACGATATAAATGGGAAGTGCTTCGTCCTGCTGAGATATGATTTAACGATTTTCAAACTCTTTCCAATTGTTTAATACATTTTGTCTGATTCGAGGTTCACTTTTAATTTTTTTTTAAGATTTCTGTAATCTCCGATAAGATTGCCTCTGATAAAAATCGGTCCAACGACGTTATTGCCCAAAATCCATGTCTAAAAATATGCGGATTAGTATCGCTCCAGTATCGTACGTTCTGTTTATTGACTTTTTCATTAAGAAAAAATGTGCAGTCTTCTGAAAAACATACACGTTTTAGGAAGTCTCGCTCTCCATCAATTATTCTTGTTAACCACTCACTAAATTCAACCCTCCGGTCTGGATCATCTTCCGTGAGAGCATGTAGAATTTTTATTTTATAGGGATGAAACTTTTCTTTTTTTAGGACTCTTTGGACACTTTTAAAACTTACTCCGCAGGATTCAGCAACTGTAGACGTTGGCTAAGTCAGATTGATTACCATTTTAACAACAATTTCTATCTTTTTCTCTTCTAAAAGAGGCGGTCTTTCTGATCTTGTAGCGTACCGGTTGCTTCGATCTTATAAGTTTTCGCAAGTATAACCTAGAAATAGGGTTTTTGGGAAATATAATATAAATATAATTTTTCGTAAAAATTACGAAACATTGTCATACTTTACATAAAATAATTAAGGCGATCAACGGACTATTTGACAGCTAACAGTTAAGTTTGACAGTAAACAAGATGTAAATACCCCAACCTTTTTTTTTCAATGCAAACTTGATTGATAGTAGAATTCATGTCTGTTGGATTTGAAATTAAATAAAATGTCACTTTCCAAACGTTAATAATTCAAAATCAATTAAATATAAAAGTAAAGTGTATTAAAAAAAATGTTAAAATGATGGGCAGATTTTGAAAATGGAATAATATACAGGGTGTTATAATTAAAAAATTAATTCAAGATGATGCTCAGCTGCCCTTTTAAAATATATAGCTGTCATTTTGTAGCATTTGAAATTGCTACTTGTTAATTTTTTTTTTTATATATAGTAAATTTTTCATTTATTGGGCATTGTAGCATTTGAAATTGCTACCTGTTAATTTTGTTTTCTATATATAATAAATTTTTTTATTTATTGGGCATTGTACTTACAGAGAACATTCAGTTTTGATATCAAATTCCTGAATAAAACATTTATTTCACTATTTCAAAACAAACATCAAATACATAGTTGAATACTAGTAAATTTCACAAGTTTCAACACTAGGTAATACTCTTGCTTCTGACATTCTAAGAGCTGTTGAAAGTAATGTAATCAAGCTGCAGGAACCTTATGATTTCTGGCTGGATTCCTGGATTTCTGAAATTTAAGATAGTGAAGTCAATAAAAACATCCATTCACATGTGAGCAGGCGACATACCGTTGTGTTCTCTAGTATGATGAATTCTAGGCTATTGAAGGTTTGTCCCAGGATTTTGTTGATTCTGAATGAGATCTCTAGGTATTTACTGGGTTTTTTTCTCTATTTTTCATAATATAATCTTGGAGGTTATATTTACTTTCTAGACGTCGATGTTATCGTGGATGTGTCACTGTTCTTCTTTCATAGAACTTCTGTCATCGGTCTCAAGTCGGTTAGCCGTTAATGTTTCGTGCCATAGTAGAAAAGAAAGAAGAAGAATGGTCCTTTAGATTACATTCGATGAAATTCATTCTGTCAATCAATAGCATTTATGGTTCTGACCAATGAGAGGCTAGGAATTCAAAACTGGCGCTGATTTCATACAGGATGTGCAGTTTTTTCTGGCAACTGTTAGAAATAGAGGATGGTTCTGTCCTCGTGGTGGTCAAGGAGTTCTTTTTCGGTGCAGCCATGATGAGGTGCGCTTGACTCGTGTTTGGGATTCTTTTTCGGTATTGAACCGAAATTAACCCTTAGGGCGGAACTTACGAAGTGCCGTTTGGGCCGAGATCAAGTCGCACCCATCGTTAGTGGTTTTTTTTGGAGCCTTATATGGGGATTTGTGCCAAACACCGGTAAGCTGCCATGCGGTGGGAACACCGCCATTTTGTCCTGATGTCCTGTTAGTCCGTTTTAGTCCTGTTTGCTGTTATGGATATCTTCTAGTTTTACCTCCCTTCTCAGAAGGTAAGTTGAAAATATACCTACTTCATTTTGTTGGTTTTTTAATTTTGCACATGTTCTTTCATGAGATTATTTTTTGTTAGGGTACAGCTTAGCCCTCATCATCAGACTTCTGGCAATCGACAGACATCCACCAGATGAGATCTAGTAGTAGCCGATAGAGGCTAGAGACCTGCTGAGTTGCATCATCGACCCCTGGCTGACCTGAAAGGTTAAGCCTTTCTTCTTACCTTCTCTTCGTTTTGCTGTCCGTTTCCTGTCTTCTTCCTGTCTTCGTTTTTGTGTCTTCAACTACATCAAGTGGACCTTGGATAGAGGCTACATATGTGGACCATTGGACTTTAATACCAGGTTTTTTTTACACCTTCAGTGTTCTCTTACCTTTTTGAGATTTATTTATAACTATTTTATCATATTAGTACTTATCATACCATAATTTTATATAATAACTTATTATTGACATCGTATATTATACCACCGTGATAATTTTATAAACTATAATCTAAAGAACTTTTGTGAAGTTCTCACATAGTACTATGTGACAGCAGATTCAGTCACAGGTTTATTTCTTACCATTATACCCCATTCTGGTAACTTTGAGCGGTATAACACCAGGTATAAAAGTGTATGTATTTCGCTATAATACATTAGTTAATATTGTTATATATGTTATTTAATTTATGTAATTATTACTTTATGATACCCTGGTCTACAACGTATTTTGCCTTGTCCACTTTGGTGTTCTAATTATATTCTTATATGTGATATGTTTTTTTATTCTATTTGCCCAGCCTGAATGTCTAAGAAAATTTCAGCCTGAATGTCTAAGAAAATTTAATACTATGTCATTTTAGGTATTTTGTTAAAGATAGATATTTGGTTTTCTCAATTATCCAAATATAGTATAGCTATATCTAAATTGGGTGGCGCCCTTATGAATTTGAATTTTCAATCCTAGAGCCGTAAATAATTCGAACTCACTTTATCTGTTCTCCGGCGAACAGCTGCCGTCAGCACATTGTGTTCTATTTTTTTATTTCATATAATGAACATAATAAAGTAGGCCACAATTTTTCTATAAAAAATAGGTTTTTATCTTCTCTTTATATTATTGGCGTATAAAATGTATAAAACTTGAGAATGGTCTGGAGTACTCTAACCATAGAATTATGGTGTATTTTTAAAATACACCACTAAAAAATACATTATACAAAATTTTGAAATTTATACTTTAAGCAAATACCCTTTACTTATAGCATTTTTTTATTTGCAAAAGTACACAAAAATGGACCGTCTACATAACCAAAGGGGCGCTAGGAAAATTATGAGTAATAGAATAAAAGACTGCGAAGAAGTAAAGGTGTAGAACTTTCTTAACTTTAAAAATGCTTAAAATTGTTATCATCAGCTTCGTACCATTAAAAATATTACGTAGTCAAATAAAAATATTTCTCTAGAACACTTTAATATTTCTTTTTTTAAATTGAACCGACCAATAAAAGCTATGGATTATTACTTAATAAGTAATGTTTTTACGTGTGTAAACACTTATTTTGACAAGTTTTGGCTGTTCTTTAAGTTATACGGCGCCCCATTTATTTGTTTTGCCACCTACATTCTTCGCTTAATATTACTGTCATACTTTTTCTTTCTCGTAAACTATGAAACAAAGTAAACAAACTGATTTACTTGTTCCACCCTTGCTTCTGCAATCAGCACTTTGCAATTTGTTATGCTTTCTCCTCTTTTAACAACCATTAGGTTCTTTTGACTCTTTTACCTTTACTTTTATTCCCCTGATTTTTAAGGTATTATGCATAATATTAACTATCGCCTGCAACTCTTCCTCAGATGATGCTAATGTGACCAGATTATCGGCGTAAAGAAGACATTTGACGGTTAAATTATTCATTCTTAATCCATAATAACCCTTTTTTAAATCTTTAAAAAAACGTCTATAAATAAAGTAAAGCCACAAAACCCTGTCTAACAACTTTTTTCAATAATAATCCAGTTCGTGTAAGCTCCATTTATCCTGACACAAGCACTGGAATCCTCGTAAAGTGATTTTAAGGCTCGTATCAAGATACAACTTATCCCATACGTTGACAATGTCTTCTAAATCCCGCTTACACATTCCATATCATCTCCTTAGTTTTCTTGGTTACTATTTTATTAAATACCCTTGCATACAGTTTAACAGTCCAATGCTTTTATTAGTTGGTACAGTTTAAGTGAAGAAACATTAAAGATTTTAGCACTTTTTTGGGCTCTGCGAGGTATCGGAACCGCAGAGTCGTAACAGGGATTAATTAAATTAAATCTATAATAAAAATAATATCTATTATTTCATAAAGTAAAAATAAAAAAATGATACACCTATATTAAGTTGTCAAGAAATAAATCACGAAGTTTATGTTAAACTACAAAATAGGTTGGTTAAATTTAAATAGGTCCGTGACCAAAAAAAAATTACTGTGCTACCTGGTGTTACAGTAAAATAATAAGTCAAAAATGTCTTTTGGATAGCTTTAATTTTTTAATAATGTCATTACAAACTGTCTTCTTTATTAGTTATTGCCAAGTTTAATTTCATAATCACTGATATTCATTTTGAGCAACGTATTTAGTCCAACCATGTAAATTTTATCTGTTTACACTTAGAGGTAACTTATATTTACCTAAAATTAATTAAAGAATCTTGCAGTACTAAAGAATCCCGTAATTCAAAATCCCTGGTAAAAGATGGTTTCATCAAAAAGTTTTGCATCTGATATTGCAGTTCCGGTTGACCATGGGCTGAATACCAAGAAAAACCTTAAAGATGGATAACTTTAAATTTGTAAACGATCTACGACCGAAACCATTTTGTCAAAAATTACTACTGCCAAAAAGATTGTTATTATGTGACATTTAGTTTTTTTATGGGTAACTATGGAAAAGCGTTATATTTTAATAAGCGAACAACGATATGTATCTTCAAAGAAAGTATAAAAATTTAAATTAATTAAATTTTGTCGGTTATTTTAAATTATTAACTTTTATAAATAATTAAAAATTTAATAAAAACTTCAAAAAAATTTAATATTAAAAATTCTCACCTTTTTACTTCATAGTACATACCATAGTACCATACATAGGTGTAGAAACCTCTATGCACAGCCAGACGTGCCTTTTTTAACACTTTCTGGCTGTTCATAAAGCTGTGCAGTGCCCTATTAATTTGTTTTCCTGCCAACACCCTTCGCTCAATGTTACTGTCATACTTTTCATATCTCAAACAAATATGTATAAGTTAAACAGCCATGGCGAAGCCACACATTCCTGTCTCATACCATTTTCCATGTTAAACCAGTACGTGCTAGCTCCGTTTATCCTGAAACAAGCAGTGGAACCCTCGTAAAGTGATTTCAGTGCTCGAATTAAACAACCGCTTACCCCATACATAGACAATGTCGACCACAATTTACTCCTGACCACTCTGTTATAGGCCTTTTCCAAGTCTATAAAAGCGCAATAGACCTTCTGACTTCTAGCTAAAAAATTTTCGACTATACTTTGTAATGAAAAGACCTGATCCATACATCTTCTTCCTCTTCTAAATCCTGCACGCACATCCCATATCATTTTCTTAGTTTTATTCGTCACTCTTTTAATTAATATATTTGCCGATTATGCTAAGTAAACTAATACCTTGGTAGTTCTTACAGTCCTGCTGTGAACGTTCTCTTGTAAAGCGGCACGATAACGGCCTTGCACCAGTCGTCTGGTACGTAACCACTTCTCCAATAAAATTTAAAAAGGCGGTACAGAAGACTAGTTACCAGGCTTTGTCCAGCTTTTAGCATTTCAACTGTTATCCTGTTGTACCTAGCAGCTTTACCCAATTTCATACTGTTTAACGCTTTCACAATTTTTGTCGTACTAATTTCACTTACATTGCAACTTTCACTCATGTCTCCGAATGGGGTATCCTTTTTTCTGAATAAACTTTTAAAGTATTTCTTTCATCTCTTTAATACGCATTCCTCTTCTTTTAACATACTACCATCTTGGTTTCTGATTTTTTCCAGTTGCGAGGTAGTATTTTTACCTCTGGCAGTTCTTATGGACTTCCAGAAGAGTTTAATATTGTTTTGGAAATCGTCAGGTAACCTTTAATCAAATTCATCTTTATCACTCTTCTTCTTTCTTGCCACAACCTCTTTTGCCACACCTTTTAACCTTTTATACTTATTCTTTGCCTTGTTTACATCCTCAATCGTTGCCTTTTACGTTCTTTAATTGGCTTTTGTAGCCAGCCAATCCAGCCAGGCTTTCTTTTTTTCTGACACTGTTTTTTGAACCTCTAGGCACATTTTCTGTAACTTGCATCCTTTCCTTCTTTTACGTACACCACACACTTCAATAAAATTATAAATGTTTAAATTGCTTTAATTAATGTATGCTTGGTAATTAGTTGTTGTCAAAATAGGAGCTAATTATGTGTTTATTATTTTTAAAATAGGCATATAAATATATGTGTACACGTATATGTAATATGTGTACAAGTACACGAAAATAATGTGGATATCCAAATATGTGATTAGTTTTGTTAAGTATTCCATCTTTTTTCTCGTCTTTTCTAATTTGTCCTATCGATGTTTCCAAGTAGTTGAAGCTTGGAACAATATCAAACTTGTAATTTTTTATTCTTGAGTGGTTGTAATTGTTTTGTATTACTTTCCCCACTAGCATATATTTTGTCTTGTCTTCATTTATTTGTAATACACTTTTTGTGTCTGTGTCCAGCTTCTCTACAGCTTTTGTTAGACTCTTTTTTTTTCGTGACAATTGTGAGCTCGTTGGAATAAGTGAATAACTGGATCTCGATCACTGTAATATTTTTCTCGTTTAAAACGTACAATATGAAGGGTGTAATGATGGCATGCCAAGATGGAGTTACAAATACTCTGGTTTATAGACGCTCCATACTAAATCAGGATGTTAACATTACCTGCAGAGCGTGTGGAGCACAACCAGAGACCATAATGCACGTACTATCGGCATGTTCTGTCCATGCTGTGTCATCATACATAACCAGACATAACGCAGCTCTTGAGGTCTTGAACTTTTATCTTAGATTTTTCTACGACATCCACGAGCACCCTGTCATACCGTAGAATATATTGGAATTATGGCTTTTCAACAACTCGCTAGGGGTACTCAAAAATTTAAAATAAATTAAAAAAAGAATGAATTGTTTTTCTTGGTAAGTGCTAACATTATTTTAAAATTTAATTTTGTATGCAGAAGGAAGAGAATAATAAAAAAAATATGGAAAATTCTTATTTAAAAGTAAATAAAACAAAACAATTTAAAAAAACATGAATATATCAAAAATATGTAATTTAAAATTGTAACAGAATTTTTTTTGTATTGGACTTAAACAAGTAAACAAAAAAATATAAATGAATGCTTTTGAGATTATAAGGGCTATTCTTTTTTCCAGTGACAAAATAAAAAAAAATTAATGTTACCAAATATATTGTGTAAAAATATATTTATTATGTAAAATAATAATTACTTATTGTTGGTTAAACACTGAAATGAAACGATTTCAAAATAGAAACATGTATTGCCTCTCAACCCTTACTCTCTTAATTATTAATATTTTATATCGTTACTGCCCAGCGAAGACCACTAGGAGGTAAGAGCCTTATTCTTTGCCAAGAAAATGGGATAAAAATTGTTAGATAAGGAATGTTGGTTAAGAACGTTAGTTGAAAATGTAGCTAAAATAAAAAATTCAAAACCTAAAAGAGAAAAAATTAATTAATATCAGTGGTCTGGGTGCGACCCGAGAGGTCCACACGAATAACTTGCCAGTGGAAAAAATAAAAAAATACCATATGTTTTGTTGTTCTAATTATTATTATTATTATTATTATTATTATTAAAATAATTATAAAAAAGATTTCAAATTGTTTATAAAGTTTTTTATTTGCCATTGACAATATTCTATAGTGGGAGCTATTTTTAATTGTTTATAACAATTGATATTTTTTTTAAGTACTTTGTTCAATATGCATTTGTTAGTAACAATATTCAATTGTTATAAACAATGCTTGTTTATTACTAACAATAATTTTTCACTGTTAAAGCGTCTTCAAAGCTATTCACTTAATACTGACACAAGTTTAAAAATCTCCAATTCCTATTTTTGTTTTCTTTTAATTTGTTTTCTTTAAATTCTGTATTAAAAATAGTATAATTGGTAAATTGCAAACTTCAGGTAGTTTTTTTTACACACACACACACACACACACACACACACACACACACACGCACACACACCCACACACACACACACACACACACACACACACACACACACACACACACACACACACACACACACACACACACACACACACACACACACACACACACACACACACACACACACACACACACACACACACACACACACACACACACACACACACACACACACACACACACACACACACACACACACACACACACACACACACACACACACACACACACACACACACACACACACACACACACACACACACACACACACACACACACACACACACACACACACACACACACACACACACACACACACACACACACACACACACACACACACACACACACACACACACACACACACACACACACACACACACACACACACACACACACACACACACACACACACACACACACACACACACACACACACACACACACACACACACACACACACACACACACACACACACACACACACACACACACACACACACACACACACACACACACACACACACACACACACACACACACACACACACACACACACACACACACACACACACACACACACACACACACACACACACACACACACACACACACACACACACACACACACACACACACACACACACACACACACACACACACACACACACACACACACACACACACACACACACACACACACACACACACACACACACACACACACACACACACACACACACACACACACACACACACACACACACACACACACACACACACACACACACACACACACACACACACACACACACACACACACACACACACACACACACACACACACACACACACACACACACACACACACACACACACACACACACACACACACACACACACACACACACACACACAGCGCGACCAAGGTAATGAAAATCACAACCTCTAAGACCCGTTTACACTTGAAGAACTAAATAAAGCAATAGTTTTATGAAAAATAATAAAGCTGCTGGATTGGATAAAATCCGGACCAAACAAATAAAACACTTTGACATCTAAACAAGGAAGTAGATCGTTTAACTTATAAACAATTGCCTAGACACGATGAAAATATCTAAGCTGTGAAGAAAAACTCGTGTCATTGCCCAACTAAAGCCAGAGAACAAACCCACAGAGACCAAGAGTTTCCGACCCTTTTTAGCTTTTTTGTCAATTTTTTAGTCCTTAAACAAATTATCCTGAACGGAATCTCCGACAGCGTCAACCAAACTCTTATCCCATAGCAAACTGGTTTCAGATCCGGAAAATCCTATTGTGGCCAAGTCTTTAACCTGACTCAACATATCGAGGATTGTTTTAAAAAGAGGGAACAATAAGTTTACGACACCGTAAACCACAAAAGACTCGTCTTTCAGGTCACGAAGCATCATAAGTTTATGTTATTCGAGCAGTGAATCATGCAAAATAGAAGATTCTTCGTAACACTTTAAAAAAAACAGTAAATGGCGACTACAAAAAAAACAGTCTAGCTCAAGTGAGTGTGTTAGCCCCACTGTTCTTTAACATATACGACAACGATCAGCCCATTCACTTAGAGACCAGACAATTCGTTCATGCTGATGATACCACTATCACTGCCTAAGAAAACAACTTCACATACAAACCACAATGCACCAACACAATCAAGCTTCTAAAATAATACCTCTAAAACTTAACCCCATTCAACTACCAAGGCATATTCGGGATCCTATAAAAGAAAAAAAAAAGACCAAGAAAAAGAGCCTTTACAACATTAGATCGTAGGATAAAAATCGAAGCAAATAGATAAACAAATCAGATAAACTGGCATATAAAACAACATAAAAACAAAACTTGGAAAGACAAACTTTCAAAGTTAAATTCGGCAGAACCTAATAACAAAACAAATATTTGGAAGCTAACCAAAGCGTTATGCAAAGTTAAAAAAAAGACAATTTCACCTATTTTATCTGAAAACGGTCCAGTTTACACAGATAGAAAAAAAGTGGAAGCTTTCGCCAACACGTACAAACAACGTCGCTATACAATACGATTTGAACCTCGCAAATTATATAAACAGACAAGCAAATGCGATAATAAACTACAATTAAGAACAAGTAGCTGAAATAACAACTACAAATTTCATCGAAATAAAAGCACTTGTTGAAAACTTGAAAGTTAAAAAAGCCGCTGGAGAGGACAGAATTACAAATAAAGCATTGAAACATCGTTCCGATAACACAATCGAGTTATCAGCAAAAATTTTTAATGACTGCCTGCTCTTAAGCTATTTTCCGAACAACTGGAAAAAAAGCCAAATAATGGTCTTACCAAAGCCTAATAAAAACTTACAAAACTCACAAAATTGGCGGCCCATCTCCCTACTACCAAGTTTAGGCAAAATATTGGAAAAAATAATATTAAACAGACTAAGAGAATAAAGTTATCCCGAATGAACAATTCGGCGTCAGAAGAGATTACAGCACAGAATCGCAACTCGCAAGAATTGTAAAACATACAATTACAGGGTTTAAAAAGAAAAAAGTACTTTAATAATACTCTCTGATATCCAAAAAGCATTCGATAAAGTATGGCATGAAGCTCTTTTATACAAATTAAACAGGATAAACTTTCCTATATATTAAATAAAAATGATAAATTCATTTCTAAAAAACAGAAAATTGAACGGAAAAATAAACGAAAAACAGTCTACGGATAGATTCATAGAAGCCGGTGTACTGCAAGGTTCAACGTTATCGCCAACCCTATATAATATTTACATAGCAGATGTTACGAAAACAGCAAATACTGAGCTGGCTATGTACGCGGACGACACAGCGGCCTTTAGCACTCATAAAAATCTTAGATTACCCTATAACTAAGTTAAACATTTTCCGAGATTTTTTGGCTTATCGGTAGAGCTGTTTTTATGGAGAATAAAAAAACTAAAAATAATTGGTAAACTACCTGAATTTTGCAATTTACAAATTAGACTATTTTTAAGACAGAATTTTAAGATCTTTTAAATAATATAATTATTGCCTATTGAATATTTGTATGAAAAATATGATGACAATATTTCATAAAAAGAGATGGTTTTAAAAAAAAAATAGAAATTGGAGAATTTTAAACTTGTGTCAGTATTGGTAGAATAGCATTAAAGACGCTTTAACTTTGAAAAATTATTGTTAGTAATAATCAAGCATTGTTCATAACCAATTGAATATTGTTACTAACAAATGATTATTGATCATAATAATTAAAAAAAAATTTGAATTATTATAAACAATTGAAAATAGCGCCCGCTTATGAAATGATAAGAAAAAGTTTGAAAGAATACCGTTGACATAAACAGAATATTGTTAAAGACAATTATAATTTGTTATAAACAATTTTAAATGGTTTTTTATAATAATAATGATAATAATAATAAGTTTAACAACAAAACATATTGTATTTTTTCATTCTTTCCACTGGAAAGTTAGTCGTGTGGACCTCTCGGGTCGCACCCAAACCACTGATATTTTTAGATTAGTGTAGATATTTTAAAAATACACCATGACACTATGGTTAGAGTACTCCGGACAATTCGATACTTTTATGCATTTTGGACGCCAAAAATATAAAAATAGCGACAAATCTTACAAAATTTAACTAAACTTTTGCCATATTTTTTAGAAAAATTAACATAGATGTAGATATACAGTACTTTAATTTTAAAACCAGTCAGTCCAAATAACTTTTGATTTTGCGTAAATGTAAGAAAAATAAAAAACACGTCGAATTTTTAATGAAGGTGAAAGTTTAAAAGGTTATTCTGCTGTTTCCAAGTGGCAAACCCTTTAACATCCCCCGCCCCTTCTTTAAAATGTCAAATAGCAACTGCTATCTTGTGATACATCCAATAAAAATCCAAGTAAAGTGCAAATCAGTTAAATAAACAATAATATATTCCATCTATTTATTTTGCTGATTACATCAAATTTTATGAAATAACATGAGACCATAACAAAAACGACCTACCGCACTGTTGGATAGGTAGATGTCCAATTAGGGATAAATTAACTTACTTCTAAATACATGTTACCCTTCTTGACAATTTTTGTCACTTTGTTTCTTTATCTCAAAAATATTATTAGTATATTTAGTTAAATATTCGTGACATTAAGTTAGCCATTATTTGTATCTGTGACATCTTAAGTTATTTATTTACGGTCATCAAAACAAAAATGCTCGAGAAACAGCTTAAATTTTTAATGAAAGGCATCCTGATAAAAATATAAAAGCCACTATACCATTATAGAGTTAGTACGGAAATTTAGAGAAACTGGATCCGTTTGTAATAAAAAAAAAATTATCACAGAGTTCTCGACGAAGCTGCACAAATTGAAGTACTGGTTCATTTTGCTTTAGATTTTAATAGTATTAACACTTACAAATATTGCTATTGGTTCCATACAGAAGTTTTAAAATTGCATCAGTTTTTTCCTTATAAAATACAAATTCATCGTCAGCTTAGTGAAGGCGACTATTACCGCAGAATTGAATTTTGTAAAACAATGTTCCAGACGCAAAATTGGTTAAAAATATTTGTTTCATTGTTGAATCAATGTTTTATTTAAATGGCTTTGTTAACAAACATAATTGTAGGTACTGGGATGACGAAAATCCTCCCGTGTTTGGACAGGATAATACTCAGTTTGCAGCGAAGATAAATTTATGGGCTGGTATTCTAGAAAATGAGATAATTGGACCACTTTTTATTGTCCAAAACCTAACGAGAGAATCGTACACAATTATTGTAAAATGAAATTGATCCACTTATAACTTAGTCACCAGAAAGATAAGTTGATGAACAGGAAAATACGGTGCTAGATGAATATAATATATACCTTTAACAAGATGGAGCTACACCATATTACGCACTAGCTGTAAGACAATGGCTAGACGAACGATTTCCAAGACATTGGTTTGGCAGAAGGGGTTTTATAGAAATGCTTGCAAGATCTCCAGATCTAAAACTACTTGATTTATTTTTGTGGGACTATTTAAAAACATTAGTATACAAAACTCCTCTTGAAGATATTGAAAAATTAAAGTTTAAAATAAATAAAGAATGTAGACGAATTACTAGCAAAACTTTGCAAAAAATTCGAGAAAAGTTTTAAAATAGGTTATATTAATGCCTACCAAGTAACGGACCCCACTTTAAAACGTTACTGTAAATACATTTAGGGATGTGTTTGTAATTAACTTCATTTTAGTTTTTGTTGTAATTTTGCTTTGTTTAATGTTATCAGCAAAATAAATCGATAGAATAAATTATTGTTTTGCTGATTTGCATTTTTCTTAAGTTTTTATTTTATGTATCGCAAGGTAGGGGTTGCTAATTTATATTTTTAAGGAATGGTGAGAAATGTTAAAGAGGTGCCACTTGGAAACAGAACAATACCATTTTTAAACCTCCCCCTTGATTTAAAATTCGACGATTTTTTTTCTTATATTTACGCAAAATCAAAAGTAATTTGCACTGACTGGTTTTGAAATGAAAGCACTGTATAATAATAGTCTTTAAAAAGACATATTAAATTACTGCGGATGAAAATCACAATGTATATTGTTTTGCTGTACTTACACAGTTGCACTACACAAATATAAATCAAATATAAAGTAATTATATTATACATACATACATACAGTCGCGCCTTTTTCCCGTAAGGGTAGGCTGAGACCACTTTTTTCCACTACAGTTTTTACAGACGTCTGTTGCTTCTTTTACTTTCCTTCTCGTTTTTATACATGCTCATCGGTTGCTGGTACTCTTGACCTAGAATTTTTTTAAAACAATTTTAATCTAATCGAGATACGTTCGCCTAGGGCGACCTCTACCGACTTGCCTATTCGTCTGAATTTTTTGCATGAATATAGAAACACCCTGTTCACATAAAAAGGTTAGAATTTTTAGATTATATTAATAACAATTTTCTGTGGTTTAATAATTATTTATATAACATAAAAATATAAAATAACAAACAAAGGTAATCCCCGATTTAAAAAAAATGAATTATTAATGGATTTGTTATTAATTTAATAAATTATTTTTTTTTAATATCCACTTTAATAATTTTCACTTTTTTTGTAGATACCTATCGTTTTCCATAGTAACCAAAAAAAAAAAAGTTGTCACATAATAATATAATAATAATAATCTTTTTGGCAGTTGTAATTTTCGGCAAAATGGTTTCGGTCGTACATCGTTTATAAATCAACAGTTATCCATCTTCAAAGTTCTCCAAGTATTCAGCCCATGCTCAACCGGAACTGCAATACTCTGCAAAACTTTTTGATGAAATCATCTTTTTTACCAGGGACTTCGAATTAAGTGATTCCACACTTCTGCTAGATTCTCCAATTGACTTTGGGTAAATATAAGTTACCTCTAAGTGTAAACTGAAAATCTTTACATGGTTGAAGACAACGAGATTCTCAAAATGAATATCAGAGATTAAGAAATTAAACTTTGCAGTAACTAATACGATATAGAACAATTTGTTATGACATTAATGAAAAATTAAAGCTGTTCAAACGATATTATTGACTTTTTATTTTTTTTTATTACATTACATTGGTTTTTATGTTCTATACATGGTCTCTGGAAATTTCCAAGGCCCTAAGGAACTCAGGTTAATTTATAGTTTTAGTTTTATATAAATCTATATCTGCCACAAATAATTTCCAGTTATTTTAATATCCTAACTGGTTTTTCTATTCGGGCGCTTTTAAACCTGTCATTGTCAGATACGAATGTCAGGTTTGTCTTGTAAAAAACTAAAAAGCATTTTACAAAGGCTTTTTCTAGCTATAGCATTTTACAAATTGCCTACACTTGCTGCGGTTCGTCATTAGTTCTTTTGCTAGTTTGATATTTAGGGTCCGTAGATCCGTTGCGATAATATCTCTTCACCGCATCTTTGGTCTTTCCAGAGATCACTTTCCTTCCGGGGTCTCTTTTCATACCCACTTGACGACTCGTAAATCTTGTCTTTAAAAATGGCCGTATTATTTTAATCTTTATATTATTTTCACTATATCTGGCTGGTTATACAGGGTGTTTCAAAAAAAGGTGACTCCGTCTCTAGGATAGGTAGTAAACTGAAAAATAATTGGGGTTTGCTAAGTAAAATATTTTCGTAACGCCATCCGTATTCAAGATATCGGGCGTTGAAGAAAAAATATGTATACACATTTATTACGATTTTGCCAAAACTACTGGTAATATTGAAATAAAATTTTATAAAAATATGTTTTAGAAGCTGAGACATCCCATGAATTTGTTTTTATACTTGACTCTCTTAAAAGGCGCTAGTTACATGGTTCGTACCAAGTAGTATTGAACTAAACTTTTTTAAGGTTAGATTTATTAATTAAAATTTCATAATCAGGGTTTGCTTAATAAAAAATTTTTGCAACGCCATTCGTATTTAAGATAAAGGGCGTTAAAGAAAAAAAATTTGGTTATTACTTCATAATTTTCAAATCAAAATTTTCCGAAAACGCTACACAGTATCGAGTTTTACCAAGGATACCTTTTTGGTGTAAAATTTAATGATGTTTAAGTTCACTTTTAATTTTGATGAATAAATCTAACTTTAAAAAGTTATATTCAATACTTCTAGGCCCTTTATGAGAGACAGATATAAAAACAAATTCATGGGATGTATCAGCTTCCAAAACATATTCGTATAAAATTTTATTACAATGTTTCCAGTAGTTTCGGAAAAATCATAATAAATTTTATACATTTTTTTTTTCAACGCCCAATTATTTTTCAGTTTTCTACCTGTCCTAAAGACGGGGTCACCTTTTTTTAAACAGCCTGTATTGTTTTTAATTCCCTGTTAGTTCTCATTCTGAATTGTTGACCTAAATGACTTTGGGTAAATATAAGTTACCTCCAAGAGTAAACTGAAAATCTTTACATGGTTGGAAAACGAGATTCTCAAAATGAATATCAGAGATTAAGAAATTAAACTTTGCAGTAACTAATACGATATAGAACAATTTGTAATGACATTAATGAAAAATTAAAGCTATTCAAACGATATTATTGACTTTTTATTTTTTATTACATTACTATAGAACGACACTAAGTTGCGCAATAATATATTCATACTTTATATATATATATATATATATATATATATATATATATATATATATATATATATATATATATATATATAAATACCTCACTCCCGAGAAACTGAACTGACAACAGGAAGTGAGGCAACGGTAACGGGGGCCAGCATAAACCTGAACAAGATGGTCAAATTTGCCGGCGCGACGAGAAAACGTCTCAGCCGATTGATTAAGAGCGGGGTACCGTATGAAACCGCCTTGAATCAAATCCTTAATAAGCGGTATGAGAAAATGAACGGGGAACAACCTCCCCCCTAGTTCACACCAGCAAGCGAATACGCTCGGATGGTAGCACTCTAGTGGCGGGGGCGAAAAAGCCACGCACTATGAAACCACCAAAAACGCTCCTTTACAGCTGTAGCTCAGGGCATTAATGTGGGCATAATTCACCTAGAACACCCAAATGCTCAGCTATTGCTACTATTCCTTAATATTCCTGCGAATTATTGCCCTATTGCATTGCTCTCAGTCATATCGAAAGTTATGGAAAAAGCGATTAACACAGAACTCATCAAATATCTGAAGAAATTTGAGACAATATGGATTTCGACAACTTCGATCTACTGGAGATTTGTTGGCTTATGTCACTCAGCTCTGGACAAACACTATCAAAAAGTTTGGTGAATCCCGTGCAATAGCCTTGGATATATCTAAAGCCTTTGACCGCGTTTGGCACCAGGCATTGTTAAGTAAATTATCTGCCTACGGTCTCCCAACCAAACTGCGCCAATGGCTCTTGAGCTTTATGCAAGATCACTCCTTACATGTGGCAGTTGACGGTATTTCTTCTGATGCGTTTAAAACCAATGCCGGGGTCCCCCAGGATTCCATCCTGTCCCCCACCTTATTTCTTTTACACATCAACGACCTCTTGAAAACCACCACGGCTAGGTTTTCTGTGGAAAGCCAGGAAGTTTTTTACTCCTGATCAACTGTTGACGACGTACAAGGCTCAAATCCGACCTCTACTGGAGTATTGCTCGCATATTTGGGGTTCAGCACCAAGGCATTCTCTTCGTCTTCTAGATTTCATTTAGAAAAGAGCCATTCGCTTGATAAACAGCTCAACTCTCACAGATACCCTTCACCCTCTAAAACATAGAAGAAGAGTTGCAGACCAGTCATTACTCTACAGATATTTCCATGGCAGATGCTCCAGAGAAATAAAAACTCTTGTACCACCATTGGCCACATTCGGCCGAAGAACTCGGCACGCTGATCAGTCTCACATATTTACTCTCAAGCTTGACACTACAAGGACCAATCTTCATCAAGAATCCTTCTTTTACAGGGCTGCTACGGAATGGAATAAGCTTCCAAAATCAGTTTTTCCAGAGAACTATGACCTGCAACTTTTTAAAAAGCGTGTCCACAATCATTTCCTTTCTATAATCCCTTTCCCTTCTAATAGTCGCAGTGCGGGTTCATAAAAAAAAAAAAAAGCTGTCAAATGAACAGCTATGGCTGCTACATTGATCCATCATGGACACTGTAGACAAACTACCGGCCGATGGTTTACAAGTACGATTCCAGAGCTGCACCATTTGACCTGGAATTCTCCTTTTGTCCTGTACGGATGCTGAGACGGTCCAGTGGATGGAGGAAGTTATATGCTTTCTTCAACCTTGGTAAAACGCCCAGCTGAAGTTGGTACAGAAGGAAGACATACCGAAATCCCACATCTGCGTAGCTTTTATACCAGTCAATGAGAACTACCCAGACTGACGGGATAACAGGTAACCAACGGTCTGCGGAAGATGAACCATGCCCTGCGTACCCAGGAGTGGACTATTCTACACAGGGAAAATGCAGGACCCTGTCAAATTTGGACGTTCTCAATGGATAATATATCCATTAAAAAATTGGAGCAACTAAATTTCCGCCCAAACTTTGGCTTTGGACAGGTGCAATTTCGGTTCAAAGAAGCCAAGAGAGATCTGATATCGGTAGAAAAGCCGGAGTCTTCGGGTTTAACCATTAGAACCAAAGGGGTAGGCAAATCTACTTCGGTGGCGACAACGGGACTGAAAATGCCGGCCAATACCAGCAAAAAAGCCGAAAAAGGGAAAAAAAACCCAGGACATAATGCAGTGAAGTAAAGTAAACCTCCCCACACTTCCTCTACGAAGGAAATGGTTAACCACATCCAATTCCTTCAGGCTAACATTCAACATACTAGAGCGGCTTTATTTGTCCTTAGCAGGAGGTTCGTCAGGGAGCAACTCTATGTGGCACTTATCCAGGATCCCTGGACTTTCAATACATGCAGAATAAGCGGCCTAGGAAAATGCTCCGGTAAGTTAATTGCGTGTACTCTAGGTGGTAAGCCAAGAAAATGCATTCTTATCAGGAAAAACATTAAGAAAGTTTTGCACCCCTGATGTGGTTGCAGCACAGCTCTCGATCCCAAGAGGAGATAGTAGCGTAGATGCAGTCGTCTATTCTGCTTACTTGCCTGGAGACCGAAAAGAATACTTTCCTTCATTAGCAGTGGGAAATCTTGTCGCATTCTGCAATAGGAAGAACAGGCAACTGATCATTGGATGCGACGCAAATTTCCACCATCTGGATTGGAGCAGCAGCGACATAAATGACAATTATTATTTTTATTATGATAATTATGATTATTATTATGATAATTATTTAATAAGGGAAGGGCTATCAGTAAACAACGTAGGTTTGGAATCAACCTTCGTGAACAGAATTCGCGGAGAAGTTCTCGACATAACTATCAGTACACAGTTTATGAGTACCAAAATAGTTAGGTTAGGCTAGGTTAAAACGACGGTTCGGAAGTAACCCACTTAGGCCTCTTGGCCCGTTGTGATACCGTGATAGATAGCGGTGCCTTTCCTCTCTACTGTGAGAACCAGTTGGAACTTTTAATAAAAAGTGTAAGGTCGTTGATGCTAACTGAGCTGAGATCAGTTAAATCATTAACGTTCGGTTGCCCTAGTATACAAAGCCGTTTTCTGCCTAGAGCAGGGCAGGTCCTCATCGTGACAGCTTCTACAGAAGTCGAGTCATAGCTCTGCGACTCCCATGCGACGTGCATGGGATCCATCTGCGCAGTCTCCGCGATTGCATTTCCAATGGACTCGCTATATAGAGTTAAAACGTCATTAGTTCAACGTAGATTAAGTTTAGGCCAGATCTGTTTCGATGATGTGCATGTGGGTTCATTTTACCACCTCACGTTGGCGTTTTAAACTACTTTGCTGTGCAGGAGGAATGGCAATTTGCAATCAGTACTCCTTGCTGAGATAAAACAGATACAGCTGGAAGGTTGGTGCTATTTTTTTTGTTTGTTGCAGAGTATCCAGCTGCCTCGGTAATAGCTGTCATTTTAGCTTGATACACACTACAGTGATCAGGCAAACGAAACGACAGGCTAAGTGAGGGGTCTTCTAAAAAGATACCGCAACCTACTCTCCAGTCTTCTCCAGTTTAGAGCCATCCGTATAAAAAACTGCGCCCTGAGGTTTTACTAGATTCTCGCCCAATCTTCTCTGGATAAAATTTCCAGGGATAAGTCGCCTTCAACCATAGGGGTAGGTTTAGTCTAAGTGTTTTTTGTGCATTGTCCATATTCTCTAAGTAGTCTAGAGTGACCATAGTGCGTTTCGGTCCATGGGGTCACACCATTAAGTCTGAGAGCCGCACTAGCTGCGCATTCTTTCCCAAACAGATCTACTGGGAGTAGATGTAGAATTGTTTCAAGGAATTTTGTTGGGGTGGTCCGTAGACAGCCTGTGATCAGCAGACATGCCAATCTCTGGAGTTTTCCTACCTTAGTATGGTTGACTTTCTTCTCTAGGGCTGGCCACCATACTAACGATCCATACATTAAAATCGGTCTTATGACTGTAATATAAGGCCAATAAACAACATGGGGTTGTAACCCCAATTGTCTGCCGATGGCACTTCTGCAGGTTTAAGTCGCCACAGTAGCTTTCATTACCCTTTCCTCTGTATTCTCCCTCCACAGCAGCTTTTGGTCTAGGATCAGGCCTAGGTATCTAGCTCGCTCCGAGAGGTTTATAGTTTGTCCCTTTAATTTCTGGAAGGGGAAAAAAGGGAATTTTGTTTCTTTTCGTAAAAAGTACTAATTCTGGTTTTTTCTGGGTTTACGCCCAGACTGCACCCTGTGCTCTAATGAACTAGTTCATGTAGCGAATTTTCCACAATTTGAGATTGTGTGTGGCAAATTTTGGAAAATGAACCCCAAAAAGATTTACTGGATATATTGAACAACGATAATATTTATGGTTTTATTTATGGCAACTCGGGGACCACTCCACTTACTACTGAGTGAAACAACAGAAGGGCTGGATTGTGCAATGAGCTGTAACCTCTAGGGGTGAGCCACAATAGATCTACTAAAGGTCGCAGTAAAGGGGCGACCTATGCCCCACTTACATGTTACTTAACCTAACCTAACCACTAAAAACGAATTTCAATCGCTATAAAGTTCCTCAAAAAATGTAGTGCTGCCTTCCGTACCTTTATCTTTCCGGATATTTTAATATCCCAACTTGTTTTTCTAGTCGGACGCTTTTAAACCTGTCATTGTCAGATAGGAATGTCTTCAAAAAAATTAAAAAGCATTTTTTTAATGGTACCAACTGCATTCTTGCAGTTTAAAACACCTTTAGCTTTCCATTAAGGGCAGGCAATGTTCAGTTGAGCTTTTGTGTAACCATCTTTACAAACAAATTTGCATAAACTTTATTTATAAAATTTATTTTGTAAAAAAAGTGCAAAATATAAATTAAAAAATTACAATTTTTAGTTTTTATTATTAACAATTTTCCGAGGTTTGATACATTTATAATGAAAATTTTAAATAACAAAGGTCACTTCTTATTTAGAAAAAATGGATTAATAATAGATTTGTTGTTAATTTAATAATAATTTATTTTAAATACATACTAAATTTAAACTTTTTCACTTCCTTTGTAGATACATACATGTCACTTTTCCAAAATCACCAAAAAAAAAATGTCACTTAATAAAAATTATTTTGGCAGCAGTAATTTTCGCCATAATGGTCTTGGTAGTACCTCGTTTATAAATCAATAGTTATCCACCTTCAAAGTTTTCCTTGTTACTCAGCCCATGCTCATCCGGAACTGCAATATCTTAAGTAAAACTTTTTGATGAATCCATCTATTTTTTTACCAGGGATTTTGAATTAAGGGATTCTTCACTACTTCAAGATTCTTCAATTAATTTTGGGTAAATATAAGTTACCGTATATAAGTATAAACTAATAAAATTTACATAGTTGGAGAGAACGTGTTTCTCAAAATGAATATCAGAGATTATGAAATAAAACTTGGCAGTAACTAATAGAAACAAACAATTTGTAATGACATTCAGAAAAATTAAAGCTATCCAAAATACAGTATTGACCTATGTATTATTTTTTATTATTTTATTATAACGACAACAGGTTGCACAGTAATATTTTTGCTACAGACCAAACCTATTTAATGCAGATTAGATAACAATTTGAAGTTTTATGTCGCAAATGAGCTATGAATAATTTGTTAAAATATTTAGAGTTTTTTTTAAATCTCTTATAAGAAAACTAAGGTTTGTATAAAATATTTATAAATTTTATATATATATATATATATATATATATATATATATTTTATATATTTATATATACAAAAAATAGTAAACTTCTCGAAGTTTGCAATTTATAAGCTGTACTTTCTAAAATACAGAATTTCAGAATTTTAAATTCTTTTGAATAATATGATTATTGCATGTTGAGAATATTTTTATAAAAAATATGATAACAATTTTAAAAAAAAATAGTTTTAGAAAACAAAAATAGGAATTGGAGAAGTTGTGTCAGTATTGAGAGAATAGCTATAAGTACTATGAATAATTTGTTAAAATATTTAGAGTTTTATTTAAATCTCTTGAAAGAAAACTAAGGTGTGTATAAAATATTATTAAATTATATATATATATATATATATATATATATATATATATATATATATATATATATATATATATAAATATAACAATTCTTTTTGTAGCTGAATACAATTGTAAATGTAAATTTTTTTGAGGATGCAGCTATTTTTTATTAAAACTCGGAAATCATAATGTACAATTTTAAAAAAAAAAATTATACTTACAGTATATGAGTTAAATATAAATAAATATTCAGAATATGAAAAAAAAATTTGACAGTAGTTAATGAAAAGTCAATATTAAGTTGTTTAATGGATGATATAAGTATAAAGGATGTAGTAGAATAGTAAATAGAAATTGTTTTTATAAAAGGTTGAATCAAGTTATTGCTGAAATATTGAGTATATGGTTTTTTCTACCCAATTTCATTTCAATATCCAAAATATTGAAATAAATTATATTTAAATTTTGAAAATCAGTTTTTTTATTTATCAATTTTTTTTAATTTTTTATGTAGACCATTTCTAAAAAACGTCTTTTAAATAAATTATTTTTTTTAGTTTAAATTGAAATATTAGTAAAATCAATTTAATGTCCTGTACTATTTGCATGTTGTGATAATGCGCAAGCGTTTGATCCTAAACGAATGTCACTTTTGTGAGAAACAATTCCTGATTTTAAATTTCTTGATATTTCACCAATATGGCTTTTATCACATTCAAGACAATTAATTTTACAGACAACTCCAGCATAATCCAACATGGGGGTTTTATCTTTTTTTCAATTTAAAATTTAAGTATAATTTATTCCAATATTTTGGATATTGAAATGAAATTGGGTAGAAAAAACCATATATTCAATATTTCAGCAATAACTTGATTCAACTTTTTATAAAAACAATTTTTATTTACTATTCTACCACATCCTTTATACTTATATCTTCCATTAAACAACTTAATATTGACTTTTCATTAACTACTGTCAAAATTTTTTTGCATTTTCTGAATATTAATTGATATAAAAAATTGTCCATTATTACACTATGATTTCAGAATAACTGATGAAGAAATAAAAATTATTTCTAAAGCTTTTACAAAAAAGTAAAAAAAGAATTTTAATAAAAAATAGCTGCATCCCCAAAATGTTTTACATTTATATAAATATATATATCAAAAAACTTTAAAATGGCATCCTTTGGAGTAGACAAAGTGATAAGAATGCCAGAATTTTTTTCAACGTCTACTGTCTAAGGCCAGATATATCATCAAATTGGTTCACTTTTTTCAGCAAATAATGAGCAGCATACATTTTAACAAGTGTTTTTTATGAATGATGAAGAAAATGAAGTAAACCGTCGTTGTCAATATATTAAATAAGTGAAAAAGGATACAGAATTAAAAATTCAAATGAGGTCTACCACACGTGCGCATTTTTATTTGGTTAAAAAGAAAAGCTGCGACCCAACCAAATAGATGATAATAAGCGCTGAAATTTCAGATCCAGAACTATATGGAATGGAACAAGCTTTCAAAATCAGTTTTTCCAGAGAACTATGACCTGCAACTTTTCAAAAAGCGGGTCCACAATAATTTCCTTTCTATAATCTCTTTCCTTTCTAATAGTCGCAGTGCGGGCCGTCCGCGGTCAATACGATAGGTCTACCCTTTTGCGACTATTTTCATTAAAAAAAAAACAGATGATAATCTGCACGACACCGTTATAAAATGGTTCCATGATCCATTATCACCTTGACAGCTGATAAGGGAAACAGTGCAAAATGATAAGTGTTACAGAGTGTTTATACAGACGAAGAGCGCCCGGAAAAGAGTTACAATTCATGCTCACGGTGGGGTAATCAAGACTTTTGATAATAGCTGGGTTATTCCTTATTCACCGATTCTATGTAAATTATTGAATGCCCACATTAACGTTAAAACCTGCAACTCTGTTTATGCGATTAAATATATTTGCAAGTATATCAATTTAGGAAGCGACCAGGTGATCTTTAATCTGCTTAATAAAGGTTTAGTGCAGCCTCTTATTGAAATACAAACCTATCAAGCAGGGCAATATATCAGTAGCAATAAAGCAGTGTAGCGGCTGCTTGGATTTTCATTGGGTACATAAAAAATATCCAACTATGCACCTTGCCGTACATTTAGAAAACGGACAGCGAGTTTTTTTTAATGAGAGTAATTTTTAGGAAAGGTTTTTATCTCCTTCTAAAACCACACAAATTGCCCTAATCCAGCTTTGTCAGAGAGATCGTTTTGCAAAAACAAAATTGTATTCTGAGGTTTCCCGTTATAATACATGAAAAATTTTAAAAAAGAATGGCAACGTCGTGTTCAAGGTACACTTGTTAAAAATCAGCTTGGGGTTAAAGCATCGGACGCTCTCGGTCGTGCCTACACCGTACATGTAACGCATTTTAAATGATTTTGTCTGCGCATGTTATTGCATCATATCTGATTCATCTGCATTTTAGTAGCCAGGAAATCCAATAGTATGGTCTGGTTGTCGAGTCACTCTAGCTCATTTAGCGTTACCCAGGGTGCACGTGTACTGTTCCAGTACGGACGCGAGCTAGTTTGCAAAGTCTCTAGTATGTGACTGCGGAGCTCCAAACCAGACAATCAGACAAGGCTGATGTTACAGCTCTAACATGGATTAGAAACTTAGATATTAATATTTAGTTGGTCTTATGCGTGGCTTGTCTTAGTATAATTATGCTCTGTATGTATATGTGTGTTTATATGTGGATATGTGTATTGTTTGTTATATACTTCTATTTTTGTGCTTATACTGCATGTATGCCATACGAAAATAATAATAATTGCATCATATTCGAGGTCCAACTAGTTTAAGAGACCTTAAAATTGTCAATGGTCAGAAATGCCAAACTTACAGAGAAGCATGTGAAGCTCGGCGATTATTAGAGAATGATAATTCTTTAATTAATTTTGGGTAAATATAAGTTAAGTATAAATTAATAAAATTTACATAGTTGGAGAGAACGTGTTTCTCAAAATGAATAACGAAAATTATGAAATTAAACTTGGCAGAAACTAATAAAGAAAAAGCAGTTTAAAATAACATTAATAAAAATGTTAAAGTTATCCAAAACTATTACTATAAAGACCTATATAACCTACTTATTGCAGACTGGATAATAATTTAAAGTTTGATGTCATAAATAAGCTAAGTTTTGATATGAATAATTTGTAAAAATATTTAAAGTTTTACTTAAACCTCTTTAAAAAAGACTGAAGGTATGTATAAAATTTTATTGAATTGGTTTTAAAAATATATGGCACATATTTTTTCTGGTGGTATCACCGCCTTAAATATTAACATAACCTGTAAATCTTTGGTTAGTCTTGTTAAAAACTAAAAATATATTAAAAATATTTTAAAAGAATGCAAATTACGTAAAAGATACTAGAAGGAAGATCGTTAGTATCTAATCTAGAGCTTTAATATAAAAAACATAGACATATTTTGTAGTTTAACATAAATTTACCCAAAACAGTGCTGAAATCTTTATTGTTTTATACATAAGCTGTACCAACTAATAACAACGTTGGACTTTTAGACTGTACGCAAAGATATTCTCATTAAAATAGTATATTGTTAAAAAAATTTTGATTGAAAGTCAAAAGCTCTACTGCGCTTTCATAGATATAAAAAAGCCTATGATACAGTCGTAAGAAATAAATTGTAACCGACATTGTCTACGTATGAAGTAAGGCACCCGGAAAAATATAAAATGATACACCTTAATATAGAGGAAAAAAGACCAGGCAGGCGGGGCCCAGGAAGAAGGAGAACAGGCCCTGGAAGAAGGAGAACATCGTGGTTAAATAATTTGAGGCAGTGGTATGGGAAGTCTACAGTTCAGCTGTCAACAAAACAATTATCGTCAACATGGTAGCCAACATGATAACCAACGATCGTTGAACGGTCATGATACCAGAAGATGAGAAAAAGAAGGTATCTTGATACAAGCGCTTAAATCACTTTACTAGGATTCCAGTGCTTGGTCAGTGGTTACGAAGCTTACACGGACTGGTTTAACAACGAAAAAAAGTGGATTAATTGTTTGATCGTCAAATGCCCCCTTTACGCCGATAATCAGGTCATGTAAGCATTATCTAAGGAAGAGTTGCAGACAATGTTTACTATTATGCAAAATATTACAAAAATCAGAGGGATAAAAGAGAATGTAAGCAAGACGAAAGTAACAAGTTTTAAAAGAGATGAAAGCCTAACAAATTGCTGATTAGAGGAAAAAGAGTGGAACAAGTAAATTAGTTTGTATACTTGGGTTCATACTTTACCAGAGACGAAAAGTTTGCTTGTGATATTGAGCGGAGGATGTTGGCAGGCAAACAATTAAATGGGGCTCTGCATAACTTAATAGGCAGACAGAATGTGTCACAAAAAGCACGACGGATGTGCAAAGAGAAGTGCTGGTCCTTAACAATTAATTATAGTAGTGAATGATTCTGAAAAGACCCAACCCATTTATCTCCTTTCTCTTCTAAATCCTGCTTGCACATCCCATATCATCTTCTCAGGTTCATTTGTTACTCTTTTAATTAATATCTTTGCATACAATTTGCCGTCGATGCTGAGTAAAATAATACCTCGGTAGTTTTTGCAGTCCTGCTACTAACCTTTTTCTTTATTAGGCGGAACGATAACTGCCTTGCACCAGTCTCCTGGTACGCTGATGCTTCTCCATCAAATTTTAAAAAGGTGGTACAGCATACTAGCTATTACGCCTTGTCCAGCCTTTGGAATTTTAACCAAAATCATGTCGTACCTTGCAGGATTACCCAATTTCATACTGTGTAATGTTTTTACAATCTCTGTCGTACTAATTTTACTTTGATTATAACTTTCACTTTAGTCTCCAAAACGGGCCTGCGCTTGTGTATCCTCTTTTTCAAATAAACTTTTGAAATATTACTTCCATCTTTTTAGAACGCATTTTTATCCTTTTTCATACTACCATCTTGGTTTCTGATTTTTTCCAGTTGTGAGGTAGTATCTTTACCTGTGGCTGTTGTTACGGACTTCCAGAAAAATTTAATGTTGTTCTAAAACTCGTCAGATAACCTTCTATCCTTCTAAATAATTCTTGTCACAACTTTTTTTGCCACACCTTTTAACCTTTTATACTCATTTCTTGCCTTGTTTACGTCCCCAATCGTTGCCTTTTGCCAGCCAATCAAACCAGGCTTTTTTCTTCTCTGACACTGCTTTTTAAACATCTGCACACATTTTCTTTAACTAACATTTTTTCCTTTTTAAACTACACCGCATACTTCAATAGAAACTTCCACAATTCCTTTTTTAAATGACTTTAACCTTACATACTTTATCTAAAATGTCAAATTCTTGACCAATTTACTTACAAAATCCCCTTTTACATCTTCTTCTTACAAATTATTAACTTTTATACTCTCTAGTATTCGGCTCATTACTAAGAAGTGGTCTATATCAATGCCGGCACCGCAGTATGCCCGAGTGTCCATTACTCTTTTTCAATTTTTAATTCACAATCACGAAAAAAATCATACTTTTTTGCACCTTTTTTGTCTTGGGTACAAGTGGATCTTTTTATGGTTAAACATTGTGTTTGTTACCACAAGATTCCACTCCAAACATACTTTAAGTAGACTTTCTCCGTTTTCATTTACTCTGCCATCACCATACATTTCCAGAACACTAGCATATCACACTTTACTTCTACCCATGTATTAAAATCGCCCAGCATTACTATTTTTTTATTCTGGTTACACTTATTCAGAAATACTGTTACACTTTTTTAAAACTCCTGCCTTTTTTTTGGGCTTTCGAAGACTAATTTCACTGCGCATCTTGTGGGACATGAACTTCTAGCAAAAAGATGCGAGTAAGACCAACCTTCAGCCTTATTCAGAAAAGTCTTAGGCTTACACATTCAAAGTCATTTACAAATTCATTTATTCTAGCAGAAATTATCAAATTAACGCCCTGGCAAACTCTTCTGGTTTCTGAAACTCCTGACCAATAGGCTGTATAGAGTCCATTAATGGAATGCGGATTTTTTTCAAGTCAGTTTTGGTCAAATCTTCGTCTTGCGATTCAAAAAACTCTTTAATGTCACTAGATTCTATTTGCTCAAAGCTCACCCGTCTTGTTCCACTGGCAACTTAAGCAATTTTTGCTCTTAAAGTTTGAATTTTAACAGAACTTTCATCATTTCCAACAGTCAAACTGGTCCATAGTTTTTTTCAACATGATTTCAATGTATATGGTTTAAGTTCTACCAATGATTCATTTATGATAACACTGCATCTTGCAATGTTAAAATTTTTTCAGCAATGCATTACATTAATATCATATTCCATGATGATTTTAAAGGTTCGTCTAATGTAATAGAGCTTGAACGTCTGGATTTTTCTTTGGTCCATGGGTTGGAGTAAAGCAGTTGTGTTAGGAGGTAAAAATATCACCTTTATATTTGGATGCATAGTTTAAAGCTCACTAGGATGACCTGAAGCTTTGTTCAAAACTAGAACAGCCTTAAAGTCTCAATTATTTTTTTTTTAATTAACACCAGGAACAAAACAATTTCAAAACCATTTAGGAAAAATAGCACTTGTAACCCTCGCTTTCTTATTTGCACGCCAAAACACTGGCAGGTTTTCCGAATCCGAATCCTTTTAGGATACCAACTGGAACCGCGAATAAAGAAATTTTTAGTAGCGGATACAGTCACAATTTATTTACCCGCGAATAGTAACAACGCGAATAAGAATACCGTAAATAAAGAGATTTTACTGTAATAATAAAAGTCAATAGTGTATTTTGTAAAGATTTAATCTTTTATTATTTTCATTACAAATTGTTTGATTTATTAGTTACTGCGAAGTTTTATTTTATAATTCTTGACGTTTAATTTTGAGGAATATGTTTTATTTTACCATGAAAAAATTTTGTCAGTTTAAATTTACGTGGAACTTACATTTACCAAATACATTTAAAGAGTCTCGCAGCAGTGAAGAATCTCGTATTACACAATGCCAATTTAGAGGTAAATTATACATCGTAAAGTTTTTGCATCACATACTGCAGTGCCAGTGGACCAGGGGCTCAACAATTTGATGAAAAACTTTGAAGTTGGAGGACAACTAATTTATAAACGATACATGAACGAGAAAATTTTGCCGAACAATACTACTGCTAAAAAGATTATGTTATTGTGTGACATTTTGTTATTGTGTGACATTTTGCTATTTTTGATAACTATGAAAGAAGTGTCATTTTAATAGTCAGGGCTGTTTAACTTTTTTATAGACGGTTGTTTAAAATACTTAATAAAGACAACCGTATGTAAAAAGAATGATTGATTTAACTGTCAAATGCCTTCTTTACGCCGATAAACAGGTCAAATTATCATCATTATTCTTTCCAATATTTTTGTTTTGCATTTGATACCATTATTTTGACTTTCACTCTTTGTATTTTATATTCATTATTGTCCTCGTTATTTCTGTTTTCTGCCATATTTTTTTATTAACTTTATCTCTGTCTCTAAATTTATTTATTTTACCAGCTTGTTTCCTTACTATTTTTGTCTATTATTGTTATACCGCAGGATGTTGCCATCATTATGGTGCTTTTAAAATTGTTTTATTGTTTTTAACAAGCTTATATTAGTTTCATCTGTATCTTGTATGTAGGCATGTATGTGTGTTTGTAACTAACTCTTTCGCCTCGATTTTGCCCAGATTTAATTTAAGCTTTGTATACTTGTCAAAGACCGACGACAATGCAATAATTCGATCAAAATATTCTATTTGTCCTGATTACTTTCGCCAGGATTCATAAATTTCTTCAGGGATCATTTGCATAAGAGTAAGAGAGATAGAACTAATGCGTGAACTACGCATGCGCGCGGAACAAATATAAAAACAGTTCATCGCATGGTTGGTCCAGTGGTAGAATGCTCGCCTGTCATATTTTTTATAAAAATATTCCTAACATGCAATAATCATATTATTCAAAAGAATTTAAAATTCTGAAATTCTGTATTTTAAAAAGTACAATTTATAAATTGCAAAATTCGGGAAGTTTACTATTTTTTATATATATAAATATATAATATTTATATATATATATATATATATATATATATATATATACATATATATAATAAATTTAATAATTTTTGATAAACACCTTAGTTTTTTTTTAAAAGATTTAAATAAAACCAAAATATTTTAACATATTATTCATAGCTCATTTGCGACATTAAACTTAAAATTGTTATCTAGTCTGCATTAAATAGGTTTGGTCTGTGACAAAAATATTACTGTGCAACCTGTTGTCGTTATAATAAAATAATAAAAAATAATACATAGGTCAATACTGTATTTTGGATAGCTTTAATTTTTCTGAATGTCATTACAAATTGTTTGTTTCTATTAGTTACTGCCAAGTTTTATTTCATAATCTCTGATATTCATTTTGAGAAACACGTTCTCTCCAACTATGTAAATTTTATTAGTTTATACTTATATACGGTAACTTATATTTACCCAAAATTAATTGAAGAATCTTGAAGTAGTGAAGAATCCCTTAATTCAAAATCCCTGGTAAAAAAATAGATGGATTCATCAAAAAGTTTTACTTAAGATATTGCAGTTCCGGATGAGCATGGGCTGAGTAACAAGGAAAACTTTGAAGGTGGATAACTATTGATTTATAAACGAGGTACTACCAAGACCATTTTGGCGAAAATTACTGCTGCCAAAATAATTTTTATTAAGTGACATTTTTTTTTTGGTGATTTTGGAAAAGTGACATTATGTATGTATCTACAAAGGAAGTGAAAAAGTTTAAATTTAGTATGTATTTAAAATAAATTATTATTAAATTAACAACAAATCTATTATTAATTCATTTTTTCTAAATAAGAAGTGACCTTTGTTATTTAAAATTTTCATGATAAATGTATCAAACCTCGGGAAATTGTTAATAATAAAAACTAAAAATTGTAATTTTTTTATTTATATTTTGCACTTTTTTTACAAAATAAATTTTATTGATAAAGTTTATACAAATTCGTTTGTAAAGATGGTTACAAAAAAGCTCTACTGAACATTGCCTGCCCTTAATGGAAAGCTAAAGGTGTTTTAAACTGCTAGCGTGCAGTTGGTACAGCTGAAAAACGGAGAGTAAAACAAAATTGTCTTATTTCTAAAACATTCATTTAAAAAATGTTTTTTAATTTTTTAGAAGACAAACTTGACATTTATATCTGACAATGACGGGCTTAAAAGCGCCCGACCAGAAAATCGAGTTAGGATATTAAGATGCCTGGAAAATATTTATGGCAGATAAAGATACGGAAGGCAGCACTACATTTTTTCAAAGAACTTTATAGCGATTAAAATTTGTTTTTAGTGGTTAGGTTAGGTTAGGTATCATGCGACCTGCCACCTTTAGTAGGTCTATTGTGGCTCACCCCAAGAGGTTACAGTTCACCGCACAATACAACCCTTCTCACGAAATTCATGATTGTATGAGGTGAGATTTTCTTGAAATCGGTAGGTTCAAAATTGGTAGGTATAACCAAATATGTTAAACCTTATTCTTTTTAGGCCGGGGCATGAACATAGTATATGTTCAGCAGTTTCGTCTTTCTCGCAGCAAAACCGACATCGACTGTTCGTTTGTTGATTCAGACCTATCTTTCCCAGGTAGTATCTTAGACGACAGTGTCCTGTAAGCAGTCCCGTTAGAATTCGTAGGTCAGGCCTGCTCCATTCTAGGAACTGCTTAGTTGTGTTTTTTGAGGGTTTAGGTAAGAACGGTTTCGAGTAAGTCAACCCTGGTATATCGGACCAGTAAGTAAGTATTTTCCTTTTCGCCCAGTC